>CM055267.1:126026390-126162681 GCA_029237695.1 Conchocele bisecta | reverse complement strand
ATAGCAGGGTTGGCAATTTCCCTGGAAATAAGAGTATTTCCCAGGACGGCGGGAAATACCGGGAAATATGAATCTTGGTGGTCTTTTTCATTCCAAAATGTCAAGATGAGTCTCTATATTCCCCTATATCTACTATGGTTTATATCTGTGTAGACTGATAAGCCTACAGGTAAAACATTCTGCAATAAAAAAAGAAATAATAAGTTTATTTAGAGAAAAAAAAACATCATTATTTTCTAGACAATATTCTTCCCTATATACAAGTCTATGTAGTATTTGCCAACTGTCTATTTTATTGTATATGAGAACACCCCTCATTACTATAGTAACCTGCCACTAATAAAAGCTGCTTTTGGAATTTTGAGAAAATCCCTGTTGATAATCCATGTACAGTGTAAGTGTAATTGTTTTACAACTTGACATGACCATATACAGACCACCTGGGTTCTTATTATACAGTACGACACAAAAGGTGTGAGAGAAGGCTGACAATTAACAGCCTGTTGTCATAGTCTGATGGTTCATTAAAGTATATTAAAGTCTCATGCAAATAAGTAGACATTAGTAGGCTTTTGGCTAATTTTAACGATTTTAGGTACTGTATCGCATATGCACCATCGTGGGCCATAGTCTTCACGTTAACTAAATGTTATTTAATGCAAATAAGTAATACAAATGCAAAGCATAAAACAACAGTACGTTGTCAGTCATATAAGACTTGTAAGTGAGTGAGTGAATAGGGTTTAACGTCCGCTTTTCTGACATAGAGGTACAAGCCTCAGGGAGTCTACACACATCATGCATGCTAAGATCATTTATTCTCATTTCTTGATACCGAATATTAGTGTGAGAGAAGGTTGACAATTAACAGCCTGTTGTCTAAACATAGTCTCATCATGATGACGTTATCCTTGTGAATTATATCTAGCAGACACTCAGATGCTTCCTAAAAAATGAAGAAGTAATTTACAAAAAAATAATACAACCAAAATATAAATGTCATGGTTGCCAAATATTCCACCTGATGAGTACCCCTAGTTGGGAATGAAACAGATCTATACATTGTAATTAACCCCTATATCTAATTATTAAGTTGTTGATTGTTTAATTAACTATTAATGAGCCTAAAACTTAATTTAAATAACATTAATTATCAAATAATAACATCAAAATTCATATTTCCCGGTATTTCCCACTTTGGGATTACGGCATTTCCCGTTGTGGCGGGACGTTCTAACAGAAAATAGTGACTTGCCCGGGACTAAATTCCAGAATAGAGGCACTTGCCCGAGATTAAAATCGACTTGTCCCGGGCGTCGGGCGTGCCAATTCGTACAGCCCTGGTTTAGACTAAATACTGGTAATTTTTGCCATTTATGTCATTTTGTTCACGAACTTACCATGATTTTCGTGATATTCTGCGTCCGCCATTAATCTGCTCTTTAATATTGTTAAAATCATAATCAATAGAAAAGTTTAAAGTTTTCCTTCACTGTGCCTCATTCATCTGCGAAATGATATAATATCAAACAAAAATTCGGGACGAATTAGCAAATTTATTGACACTTTCAGAACATACCCCGAAAACTCCAACCACAAGTCAATATTCAAGATGGCCGACTCGTGTGTTGCTAAACGCGAATTTTAATCAAACAATCATATTTTGAAGGTAAGAAACATTGAAAGAAATGTTTATCATTCTATTGAACTGACAATTTAGCTCATATGTTAGGTTTTATAAAAATCGCTAGTTGATGAACTTGTTAATACCCCGAAAACTAGACCCACCATCATACTCCATTTCCGTTGGTTGAAAAGATGGCGAGTGTCCTACCTTCTAATTATTTAATATCAGAGTATAATTGGGTACGATTTAAATAGGCTTTTCTCGTTCATACCACAAAGTGCCTGTGGAGAAAACAAGATAAGTTGTGCTTTACAAATGTATTGACATTTTCCGTGTGGAAAAAGCGCTCGTCTTCAAGCATAAAGGACAAATACATTTGTGAAGAACGTGCGAGTTTCAAAAACTTGTAAAAAGCATACCTTGCAGCTTTCGCTTGTCAGCCATTGCTATGAATACACGTTAGGAAGTATCAGAGGCATGCTAGGAGAGCTCTTGAAGGCTCAATTGAAAGCAAATGGTGAAAATCTTATCGCGTTTTTCTTTTTCAGAAATCAAGATGGCTGCCTGTTATAACCTTTTCACGCCATGATTATTGACCATCCGCCACTTGAAAAAGGAGTTTAGCATTTATTTGACATTTTGCATGTTATATTAATATATATTTGTCATTTACATACACACATCTATATTAAAAGCAATCTTATATGAACTTATCTATTAAACATCTATTGTGTAACATAAACAAGTATAACAATAAATGTTTAACATTATGTTTTTCGCTGCGTAGAAATATCATATGAAAATTTATTAGTTAATCGCCGGAAGTGTATTCTGGACAGCTTTGTTTATGACTGAAATCAAACTAGTCGACGATAGTTTCGGAGTACCTCAGCGTTTGACTTTCCGGTAGTTCGGATTACTCGGCTTTTATTCATTCAATTTGCCTTCGCCAACAATGATGATTATTGCGAACTGAATATTCTGCATAAATCGGTGTATTAAAAGCATTTTCACGATGTAATTTCAACAGAATTACACAGAAATAGATACTATTCATGAATTTAGATAATATTTTTATTTTATGAGGTTCCAAGTCATTCTGACGCTGTTCGTCCCGAAATCGGCCTGTAAATTATGACGTGTGCATGGTGGCACGAACTATCAGAACATATCTCAAATATGTCCAAATATAGCTAAATAAATGAAGTATTTCTAAGGGGAAAAAATGTCACCCGTTAAAGCATTTTAATCAGATAGTTGTCTGGAATCCTGTTTTGAAGCAGTTTAAGACGCATGTAACACCGCAACACTAAATATTACCCCATCCACTTGAACCCACATTAAAGATTTACAATGTGAATGGATGCGTATTGACTTGAAAGTTGAATACAATGAAAATATTTTAGTGGCCATGTCATGTGGTTTAAGCAGGTCATGAATGACATGATTTAAAGTCAAGTTGAATGTAGCTGAGATAATCGTGGCTATACTGTATCCTAGCTGAGACACCTGCTGTGTATTTTGTTTGTCACAATAACAGCTTATTCTTTCAAGTGTTTTGTGATGCGGTCTTGACGAGTGAGCAGTCTTTACTTATAACATGTAAATTAGTATGTCGACAAAAATGGCCCAACAAAAGGGAAGACCCCCATTGTGACCCCATTAGATGAATGTGACAGGATGAATCGTCCTCCATTTTGCCTAGTATACATGTTTAAATAATACTATCACAGTCTCAGAATTCAGTTAGACACTTCTCCCAAACCACTTGAATTTTTTTTAAAATATGCATGCAATAAGATCAAAATGGGCAATTGGTAATTTTGATCCCTTTCAGGGGAATGTGACGGAATGGACCCTGTCTATATTGTCTATTATATAGGTATGAATAAAAGGTACACGGAATTGAGAGGGGTACTTCTCCAAAATCACTTATAAAATATTTAGTTATTAGTGTATACTGTTATATGTCGTTATTTTAAGGTTTGCTTAATTTTTTCCTACATTGTTTGAGCCAAGGTTTTTTTTCATCTATATACCACATACAACAAAACTGGGGTTGGTTCCATTTTTTTCAATAAGCCATATGGCCGCCATCTTGAAATTCAAAATGGCCACCATTGACATTTATATTTCGAGGTTAAAGTCATTATGTGTGGTGTTTTTGCAGCGGAAAACACATTATTATGGACAAGAAATATTGGCAGAATGAGTTCAATACATTTTGAGATACCAGCCATTTTGGTTTTCAAAATGGCCGCCATTTCAAAATTGGAAATCCAGTATTTATTTATCATTTTTGAGTGTTGTGGTAAGATTTTGTATTTTCCTTCTGGTTATATTCGTATTTCTTTGAACATAGTCAGCCGAAATTATTTCTAACTGGTAATGTGCTACGAGTAATCTTTATCTTCAAAATGGCCACCGCAACTAAGTGTGTTATGTACATCGCCACATCAAATATTTGTTGCACATTCTAGAATTTCTGTGGCTGTAGTTATGTTCTTTCAAATGATTGCAAATATATATATATGCCTAGGTCTCACTTTCAGAGGGACAATGTAAGATTTTGGGCCCTTTTTGTATTAAAATAATGGGGAGATTTTGAAATTGTAAGGGACATGGACAATTTTAGCTAGGAAAATGTCCCCCGGGCTCGCTCTAGGCACAACATTGCAACATGTAACAAAACTGAAGTTGGTTCCATTTTTTTAAGAGCCGCATGGCCAGCATTTTGAATTTCAGAATGGCCGCCATTGAAATTAATTCATATTTAACGTCAACTTGAAATGTGGTGTTTTTAATTATTATTTATTATAAGAAATATTGGCATAATTATTTCAGTATATTTTAAAATGGCGGCCATATTATTTTTAAAATCGCCGCCATTTAAACTTGACAATCTAATATTTATCATACATGTTTAATGAAGTGGTGATATTTTGTATGTTTCTTCTGCTTGTACTCATAATATAATGAACACAATCTGTTGAGATTATTGCTAACTAGTACTGTGGTACCAGACACCATTATCTTCAAAATGGCCACTGGAAATAAGTGTGACACATACAGTGCCACTTCAAGGACTTACATCTATTACGTATTGCTGTGGCTTATAGTTATTTCTTCAAATGATATCTTAGTCAGCACATGTGTGTTTCCTTTAAAATAAGAAGAAAATATGGCAAATCATCCCATTTTATCCAATAAAGTGTATAGTATGGTATTGTATATTGCATTGCAAAGGTAAATACTCGTATTCTCCATTGCTCCATGAGAAAGCGTCTGTTACGGCGATATGGTGCACCATTTGCAGCCTGTAAGAAATGGCATTGCGCTAGCAGACTTCAACTGGTCTCAACAGTTTGCTGTCTTTATGGAGTCCAACTTGGTTAACAATGTTTAGCTCTTTTAATTTTAAAGCTACTATGCTTTTATCATAGCGTTTCTGGTGATGTTGATGACTAGATCTGATCTTGTCACAAACCGAAACATGTATTGGGAATACCTGCTCATAAGTGGTCAGTAAACTGAATAGAAGCCGCTGTCCCATCAATAACTGTGCAGGCGACCATTTTGTGCCGGTTATAGGAGTTTCGATATTCCAGTATACCCAAATATAGGTCTTGTACATTCACCTTTTGTTTTTTACGAAACTGTGTTTCAACTGTTCGCTCAGCTAACCCACTGGACCTTGGCTACATAGAGTACGTGACATTAAGGAAATCCAATTCTTTTGCAAAAGCAGCAAATTTCTGGTAGCTAATGACCATTGGAAATGTTTGTAGCAACACTTTGTCATGGGTGGCCGGGTACATAGTGTGCTATCGGAGTGTCTTTGGCATTTCAGTTTCTATCTTCAATTGAACATCTTCCTACCATTTTACCAGAACATAATGCTGAGATGGCCATTGTGCACGGCTTGCAACCTTTATGACTCAAGAGGAGTCAGAATTATGTGTTTAGATCCTTTCAGTTTAGCTCTGTAATCCCATAACGCCACTTTCATCTGTGGACATTGTGTTCTGAAATTGAGTTATCCCTTTAGATTTGTTTTTCTAGCAGAATCAATTGTGCATCGTACTCAGTCAAGTTATTGCAACTTGTGATCACTGACAGTTAAGTTCGCGAATACTACATGCACCTGTGATTTCATACCCTTAATAAAGTTAGAATATATGTATGTTACTGGCTCGTGGGATAGTGTATAAGTAACTAGTATGTTTTTGCCAAAGACTTGTTTCATTGCCAGGCCATATTGGTTCAGCAGCAGGAAAATATCATACATTCTGTGACGACATGGATAGAGTATTTATTTAATGGATATGAGAGGCAAGTGTTCTTACTCCACTTGAACAGTCAGTCCGTACACATACTGAACCCGTTTCCGTCCAAATAACATGCCTCATTATTCATGTTCAATCAGAGCATATTAGTTTTTTGCGAGAATCAATTATTTGGAAGCATTAGCCATTGGCTTGCCTTTGTGGCACACCATACTGCAGTGTCTCTGGCTTTGTCACGTCATAATATGAAACGCAATTTGGACCATCAAGACACTGATCACTTTTATATTGACACAGGAGATGCGATCTCTTAATATATTACCATATGGTAATCGTAAATCATGATAATGACCATGGAACTAATAATTATACTTCCTTTTGAACGTGGCAATAAACATTTTTCTACAGTTTCCTACATAACATAAGAAATATTGTTTACATAGAGGCCATTTTGAAAATAAATGTCCGCCATGCCAGTTATCAGAAAAAGTGGAACCAATCCCATTTTTATTATTTTAAGTATGTAGATGGCATAACCGAAAAAAACAACCTTCTATCTGCATCATAAATGTAGATATGAATATTACAATATATTGTATACGATTTCAGGGTGGCCATTTTTAAATCAAAGATGGCCGCCATGGGGGTTGTTAAAAATGAAAATAACTCTGGTGTTATTCTTTGTGGTCAAAAGATGATTATCAACAAAAAACAAATCAATCTTCTACCTGTATTAGAAGTGTATATATACAGTATTTCAGGGCGGCCATTTTGAAATCCAAGATGGCGGCCAAAGGAATTGTCGAAGAAAAAAACATGGAACCAACCCCAGTTTTGTTCTCCTTGGTCTAAAGATGACAAAAACATTGGTTACAAGAAAGTAGCCAAAACAAATGCAAAAATACATAACAGTATACACTATATATGTGGTGTTGAAAAAAATGGGTAATCTTAAACTTGGGGAATGTGACGGCATGAGCCCCTCTCCCAAATAGGTTGTACAATATTAAAAGTTACGTGGTGTATACAAAGAAATAACAGGAAAATTGGCAACTGGTAATATGAGGATCACCATTGTGACTCCTTAAGGTGAATGTGACGGCATGAACACCTGTCTATGTTGTTCAGTATATATGTCTAAATAAAAGGAACATGTAATAGAGTGGGGGAATATCTCCCACAGCACTTGTAAAATACAATGTATTAAGATGTATGCGGTATTGGGCAAAACTAACATGAACATGGATAACTAGTAATCTGAGAATCCCCATTAGGACCACTATTTATTCTCCGTATTTATTTTTTGATGTGCAATGATCAAACTTTTTAATCTGTCGAAAAAAAAAAAAATTCAGGTGACACATTTAATTAGTATAAATAATTAAAATATATCATATGCCTCATTTGCATATGAAAATAGCCTGATACAACCGCGAATCACTATCAATAAAATAAATATTACTAAATGATTATACATGTATCTGTATATCGGGCACTCATACATTTTGGAACTGGTGGAACAGTGACACAATTATATACTTATTCAATCCCTATTAAGAACATTTTGTGCCTACTGAGTGGGCATGTACCTTTAACACCTGTCTATGTTGACTAGTATATATATACAACATGCCACATGGTGTACCGACGGGCCGCACTCCTCTCGTGTTCATGACACATTTACAACAGGTCACATAGTGTACCGGTGAGCCATACTCCTCCCGTGTTGCCGACCTTGTACAACATGTCACATATTGTTCCCGCGGGCTGTACTCCTCCCGTGTGGCAGACATATACAACATGTCACATCGTGTGCCCGCGGGCTGTACTCCTCCCGTATTGCCGACCTATACAGCATGTCACATAGTGTGCTCACGGGCTGTAGGCAGACCATACTTATCCCGTGTCCCCGTCATTTGCAACATATATAACGTAGTGTACCAACGTACCGTACTCCTCCCGTATCGGCGACATATACAATATATCACATAGAGTACCGACGTACTGTACCCCCCACCCCCCCCCCCCACTCCGAGTCGCGGACATATACAACATGTCACATAGTGTACCGGCGGGCCGTACTCTTTCCGTGTTGCCGACATATACAACATGTCACATAGTGTACCGGCGGGCCGTACTCTTTCCGTGTTGCCGACATATACAACATGTCACAATGACATAGTGTACCGGCGGGCCGTACTCTTTCCGTGTTGCCGACATATACGACATGTCACTTAGTGTACCGGCGGGCCGTACTCTTTCCCTGTTGCAGACATATACAACATGTCACATAGTGTACCGGCGGACCGTACTCTTTCCGTGTTGCCGACATACACAACATGTCACATAGTGTACCGGCGGGCCGTGTTGCCGACATATGCAACATGTCACTTAGTGACCGGTGGGCCGTACTCTTTCCGTGTTGCCAACATATACGACAACATGTCACATAGTGTACCGGCGGGCCGTACTCCTCCGTGTCGCCGACATATACAACATGTCACATAGTGTACCGGCGTGCCGTACTCCTCCGTGTCGCCGACATAATTATACAACATGTCACATAATGTACCGGCGCGCCGTACTCCTTCCGTGTCCCCGCCCTGTACAACATGTCACATAGTGTACCGGCGCGCCGTACTCCTTCCGTGTTGCCGACATATACAACATGTCACCGTGTCTCTGACATATACAACATGTCACATAATGTACACTCAGTCGTCACACCTCCCACCCCCTTGTCCCCGTCATTTACAACATATCACAGTGTACCAACGTACCGTACCCCTCCCGTTTTCCTGACCTGTACATTATGGACAATAGTAATCAACCGGCAAACTTTAATCATTTTTTACAGACCCTTTATTAAAATGAACAAAGTACATGTGTTGGATTTAATAATGTTGTGTTTATCGGTTTTGTCAGGCCTTGTAGTGCAACGGCTAGCTATTGTTATTTTCAATTCTACTGCATATTGAAGGGTGCTTTCTCTGCATCTGCCTGTGTATTGTGTTAGCCCGTTTCTGACGGAATGCAAAAACTATAGCTTGTACCACAATAACCTACTGCGGTGTACATTAGAAACTGAAGTTAGTGTTTATACTTTTAGCTAGCCATGCTATTTACCTATGTACTTTTTATGCTCAGTCGTTTCAACAAATTTAATTTGCTTCCAAGATAAACTTGGAGACTGTCTCAGATGATGTCTCAAATATCCAATATGTGAAATTTTCAATCCAGCACATGAAGCCCTGTCTATGTTGTATAGTACATATATCTGAATAATAGGAACACATGCTTGAATGGGACGTGTGATCTCAGGATCTCCATTGCGACATATTAATGGGAATGTGACGGCATGAGCCCTGTCTATATTGTCTAGTAGAATCATCTCAATAACAGGAACATATAATTGAGTGGGGCACTTCTCCCGTAGCACCTCTAAAAAATATTGTTTTATGCGAGGTTGACAAAAATAACACGAACATGGGCAACTTGTGACACATTGTGACCCCTGAAGGGAAATGTGACGGCATGAACCCTAGTCTATGCTGTCTAGTATATATAGCTGAATAAGGAGAACATAAACATGAGTGGTCACTTCTCCCGACGCGCATGTAACATATTATGTTTTATCCGGGTATGAAAAAAATAACACGAAAATGGGCAACTTGTGACCTGAGTACCCCATTGCAACACCTTAAGGGGAATGTGACGGCATGAACGCCCGTCTTTGTTGTCTAGTATATATCATTAAATGTCTGAATAACAAGAACACAGTATTGAGTGGGGCATGTCTCCCGAAGCACTTGTAAACAATATGTATTATCCGGGTATGACAAACAATACACGAACATGGGAAACTTTTGACCCCAGGACCCCCATTACGACCCCTTAAGAGGAATGTGACGGGCATGAAACCCCGTCTATGTTGTCTAGTATATATGTCAGAATAATAAGAACACATGATTGAGTGGGGCACTTCTCCCGAAGCACTTGCGATACAAATATGTTTATGCTGGTATGATAAAAAATAACACGAAAATGGGCCACTGCTGACATGAGGACCCCCATTGCGACCCCCTAAGGGTAATGCGACGGCATAAATCCCCGTCTATGTAAACACAATTCTTTACAAGTGCTTCGGGAGAAGTGCCCCATTAACAGTGTGTTCATATTCTTCAGACATATAAAAACGACAAAATAGACGGGGGTTCATGCTGTCGCATTCCCCTTAAAGGGTCGCAATGGGGTCCTCAAATCACCATTTGCCCATTTTCGCGTAAATTGTTGTCATATCCGGATAAAACATATTTTTCGGGAGACACACTCAATCGTGTGTTCTTGTTATTTAGACATATATACTGGACAACATAGACGGGGGTTCATGCCGTCACATTCCCCTTAAGGGTCGCAATGGGGGTCCTCAGATCACCATTTGCCCATTTTCGTTTTATTTTTGTCATACCAGGATAAAACATATTATTTTACAAGTGCTTCGGAAGAAGTGCCCCACTCAGGTGTGTGTTCCTATTATTCTGACATATATACTAGACAACATAGATGGGGTTTCATGCCGTCACATTCCCCTTAAGGGGTCGCAATGGGGCTCCTAGGGTCACCAGTTTCCCATTTTCGATTTATTTGCTACATACCCAGATAAAACATATTTGTTTACAATTGCTTCGGGAGAAGGGCCCCACTCAATCATGTTTTCCTAATATTCAGATATATATACTAGACAACATAGACGGGGCTTCATGCCGTAACATTCCCCTTAAGGGTTCGCAATGGGGTCCTCATGTCACCAGTTGCCCATTATCATGTTGTTTTTGTCATACCCGCATAAAACATATTGTTTTTACAAGTGCTTCTGGAGAAGTGCCCCACTCAATCGTGTGCTCCTATTATTCAGACATATATACTAGACAACATAGACGGGCGTTCATGCCGTCAAATTCCCCTTAAGGGATCGCAATGGGGTCCTGGGGGTCACCAGTTGCCAATGTTAGAGTTATGTTTGACTTACCCGTATAACACATACTTTTTTAGTTATTTTGTCATACCCGGATAAAGCATATGTTTATGCCCCTGCTACCGAATGGTGAGGGGGGCATATAGTGTTACCGGCGTCCGTCCCGAAACCTTAACGCTCGGGTACATGGCTTATAATTTCCTTGCTCGGATCTGCTTCACATTTCACACAAACATTGCTCCAATGGTCCTCTGCCACCTTGTGACAAATCCACATTCGTCTCGCCCCCGCTAAGCCCAGGGCAAAGGTCACATACTTGGTGCCTTCGAAACCTTAACGCTCGGGTAAATGGCTTATAATTTCTGTTTCCTTTCTCCGATCTGCTTCACATTTCACACACGCATTGCTCCAATGCTCCTCTAACACCTTGTGACAAATCCAAATTCGTGCCGCCCCCTCTAAGCCCAGGGTAAAGGTCACATGCTTGGTGCCTTCGAAACCTTAACGCTCGGGTAAATGGCATATAATTTCTGTTTCCTTGCTCGGATCTGCTTCACATTTCACACCCGCATTGCTCCAATGATCATCTACCGCCCTGTGACAAATCCATATTCGTCCCGCCCCCGCTAAGCTCAGGGTCAAGGTCACAGACTTGGTGCGTTCGAAACCTTAACGCTCGGGTAAATGGCTTATAACCAAATATGCCTCGTTTTCTTTGGTTGCCAGCGGGGGCATTCGTGTGGCGACAGGTCGCATTTATAGTTGTATAAATGCTTCGGGAGAAATGCCCTACTCAACCATGAGTTCATATTAATCAGACATATATACTAGAAAACATAGACGGTAGACGGGGGTTAATGCCGTCACATTCCCCTTAATGGGTCGCAATGGGGGTCCTGATGTCACCAGTTGCCCATGTTCGTGTTATTTTGTCCATACCCGCATGAAATTTTTTTGTTACAAGTATTTCGGGAAAAGTGCCCCACTCAATCGTGTGTTCATATTAATCAGATATATATACTAGAAAACATAGACGGGGGTTCATGCCGTCACATTCCCCTTAAGGGGTCGCAATGGGGGTCCTGATGCCACCAGTTGCCCATTTTCGTGTTATTTTTCCATACCCGCATAAAACTTTTGTTTTACAAGTACTTCGGGAGAAGTGACCCACTCAATCGTGTGCTCCTATTATCCAGTAATATATACTAGACAACATATACGGGCGTTCATACCGTCACAGTCCCATTAAGTGGTCGCAATAAGGGTCCTGCGGTCATCAGTTGCCCATTTTCGAGTTGTTTTTATCACACCCGCATAAAAAAAATAATTTTTGCAAGCGCTTCGGGAGAAGTTCCCCACTCAATCGGTTGTTCCTATTATCCAAAAATATATACTAGACAACATAGACGGGGTTTCATGCCGTCACATTCCCCTTAAGGGGGTCCCAATGGGGGTCCTAAGATCACCATTTGCACATTTTCGTTTTATTTTTGTCATACATATGTACCAGGATAAAACATATTATTGTATACCCCAGACGAAAGTCGGGGGATACTATGGATTTGACACCGAACAACGTCCGCGTCCGCGTCCGCGTCCGCGTCCGCAGCAGACACTTCTTGTCCGGAGCATAACTCGAACACCCTTTGGAATATTTTCATGAAACTTCACACATACATAGACCACGACCCGAAGGTGTGTCGCGCATAAGTTATCTCCCTTTTTTGTTTTGCGCACTGATTTCGTGTCCGGAGCATAACTCGACCACCCTTTGAATATTTTCATGAAACTTCACACATGCATAGACCAAGACCCGAAGGTGTGTCACGCACAAGAATGACAACTCTTGCACAGCTAATTTTTTTAGTTATATCCCTTCTTTGTTTCGCGCACTGATTGAGCATAACTCGACCACCCTTTGGAATATTTTCATGAAACTTCACACATGCATATACCACGACCAGAAGGTGTGTCGCGCACAAGAATGACAACTCTTGCGTAGCTAATTTTTTAGTTATCTCCCTTTTTTGTTTCGCGCACTCTACAAACTGGACAATAATGCATGAAGGCCCGTTTTCTCATGTGCTCTGTACATCTTACATGTAGAGAGAACAATAGCCTTCTCCGGTTGAGCAATGGTGACTGGGAGAACCATTCACCTGTGCATTTGCTAGCATGTGCAAATGTCCAGACTGACCACTAACTGACCACTAACTTATTACAGGTAAATTATTATATTACATTTCCGTAAACTCTGTTGACAATATTGTGGCAATATGTGGACCTGTGCAGATATGATATTTAGATAAATATAGGACTATTAAAAAAAATTCTGGGCTCCAGTAGCGAGCATTATTATGTTTAATTTTTAAACATTCCATTTTTTTTCCATTTTTTTGTCGTCAAATTCTTTTTCAATTTTTGTCTAGTAGCATAAGGTCGTAAGTGCTATATACAGACTATTATCATATAATAAAACAATTATTGACTAGTGAGCCATATAATATAATCTGATATTATATGGCTCACTAGTCAATAATTGTATAATATGTTCGGGCCAGTGAAAATTGCTTTCGGGCCCAGGCTCGCAGTCAAGGCGGGACAAGGCGAGGCATCTGATTCCGCGGAATTCTTGTTTACTTGTCTCCCTTTGTTGTTTCATGCACTAATTTCGTGTCCGGAGCATAACTCGAACACCCTTTGGAATATTTTCATTAAACCTCACATATGCATAGACCACGACCCAAAGGTGTGTCGCACGCAAAAAATGACAACTCTTGCATCTTTAATTTGTTTCTCACTGATTTTGTCTCCGGAGCATAACTCGAACACCCTTTTTCAAACTACTTGTGTATCTGGGGAGGGGGATACACATGCGCTTGTCGACAAGCGTCCATTTCTAGTTTTACTAGTGTTTTGGGAGAAGTGCCCCACTCAAGTGTGTGTTCCTATTATTCTAACATATATACTAGACAACATAGACGGGGTTTCATGCCGTCACATTCCCCTTAAAGGGTCGCAATGTGGCTTCTGGTTCACCAGTTTCCCATTTTCGATTTATTTCCTACATACCCGGATAAAACATATTTGTTTACAAGTGCTTCGGGAGAAGTGCCCCACTCCATCATATTTTCCTATTATTCAGACATATATACTAGACCACTGTTCATGTCGTCACATTCCCCTTAAGGGGTGACAATGGGGTTCCTCATTTTGGTGTCATCTTTGTCATATCCGGATAAAACATTTCTTTACAAGTGCTTCGGGAGAAGTGCCCCACTCAACAGTGTGTTCTTGTTATTCATACATATATACTAGACAACATAGATGGGGGTTCATGCCGTCACATTCCCCTTAAGGGGCCGCAATGGGGGTCCTGGGGTCACCAGTTGCCCATATTTATTTCATACCCGGATACACATATTTTTTTACAAGTGCTTCGGAAGAAGTGCCCCACTCAATGGTGTTTTCCTATTATTCAGACATGTATACTAGACAACTTAGACTGTGACTCATGCCATCACATTCCCCTTAAGGTGTCCATATGTATGGAAGGTAATATCCGCCATAATTGTATGTGACTTGATGTTTGCCTGCTGATGACATTACATCTTATATTCATGTTATTTCATTCGTCATTTGTATTTATTACATTTGAAATCGGCTTGTTGTAATTGTATTTGTCTTTCTTAAATGTCCATTCTGCAGATTGCTTTATTCATTCGTCTTATTTACATTACAAGTATTGATACGTCCTTATTCGTGTCTTATTGAACTAAGCATTTGCAATAGAAAGTAAGAACAAGCACTTAGCACTTTGAATAAGGCCGAAAGCCGCAGGAAGTAAGCATCAAGCCAGAGTCCGAATGCGGAAACCCGCAAGCAGAAAGTATCAAGCCGCAAGCAGAATGATGCAAGCAATATATATATAGGTTAGTAGTGCCTCATTATGACGCCAGATGGCACTGATGTCAATGTTAGGAATCATCCGACTAATAAATAATAGTACGAGATGTGATTGGCTGTTTGAGGCACACCTCCAATGCCGGTGTTGATTTAAGATTTCACCTACAAATGATCACAGTATAGGTTAGAAGACACCAAATAGTTTTACTATACACTTTAACCGAATCCCATCCAGTAAGGTCAGTCTCTCATACTTTCACTATTCGTATGTATGTTGTGGGACCTACTTGTACATGACCTGCAGCCGGTCTGTACTGGTTCTGCATGAATTAAACAATTGCTTCACTTACTCCTAAGACAGAAAAATCCAACCTCGTCATGTCCCCCAATATTGTTTACATTTTTTTTTGGCCACGGAAACTCTGTTTACATCACATGACCAGCATGTTCCTCAAGTGAAACTGGGTAGTAATGGATCAATATTTGCAACCAAACTGTGTCAGTGACCTCAAAACACCCGCACGATTTTATTCATACCGGACAACTTTTTCCGTCTTGACGTTTTCGCACCATTTGTTATTCTCTAACCTATATTAACTAAATTGCATATGTATGTTTGGTGTTTGACTTACTAATGTGTTTTATACATACATGTATCCTCATAATTAAATTACATATGTACGTAATTAAAAACAATCACATGTTTATAGTAAGTTACACATATGGTAACTTACACAGGTTAACTGTCAAACTGGCCCGTTACCGATGCAAACCAATAACCGTCCGGGATCAGACTAAGGTAGGCCACCAACCTTGATTTTACCTAAAACACTAACCCGTTACCACACATTTTGCTATTCTCTGCTACTTTCATTTTTCTTATGGATGTTGTGGGACATAATTTCCAATAACCTGCACCCATTCTGCTCTGGATCTTGACTAATTAAAATAGAAATGTAATTACTGTTGAAGCTGGGGTCCCATCTAGTAGGTACAAACTTTTCTTTATGGAACTTAAATAAGTGTATAATTGCAACTAGTCCATCACTTTTAAAAATTACTAGTGCCAGCTACACAGATATAATTATTTAGTAATATTTAATGTACTCATAGAGACTCGCGGTGGTATCAAGCTAGCTCCATATGCAAATGATGCAGTATTTTTAAATTATTTATATCAACTAAATGCTGAATAAATAGTTTTATCGACATATCATAAAGTATGATATTGCACATCAAAAAATAAATAAATGGAATAAATAGTTGCTCCCCTTATCATTTTAAGGAACCCCGGTTATCGCCTCTGATATCAAACTGGCATTTGGCGTTTGATATAAAAAGTATATTAATGTCAATTAGTACGTCTGGAAATGGTAATAATTTTGCCAGAAACATGTCAGATTGAAAGAATAAAGAAAAACATGTCTCCCTATATTATAACCTGGCATGTACACTCTAGGTTTAAGGTTAGAAAAGGGATGTTTTTAACACCAGTTTTCAGCATAATTGAAGCATTTAAAAGAAAACACTGAGCCTGTTGGTCACGTGATGTAAACAGAGTTGCCGTGGCCAAATAATGTAAACAATATTGGGAGACATGACGAGGTTGGTCCCACAACATCCATACGAATAGTGAAAGTAGGAAAGACTGACTGGGATTCGGTTAAATTATACAGTAAAACTATTTGGTGTCTTTTAACCTAAACATGGCGCAACAGAAAAGGCGGCATCAATCTACATCAACACCGTTAGGGACATGGAACCAATGTAGAGAGCAACGCATTGTAAGACGGGTACCAGCATATGAAATCATTTTAGGTTAGACACCACCAAATAGTTTTACTATATAATTTAACCGAATGCCATCCAATAAGGCCAGTCTCTCCTACTTTCACTATTCGTATGTATGCTGTGGGACCCACTTGTACATGACCTGAAGCCAGTCTGTACTGGTTCTGCATGAACTAAACAATAGGTTCACTTACTCCTAAGAAAGAACAATCCAACCTTGTCATATCCTCCAATATTGTGTACATTTTTTGGCCACAGAAACTCCGTTTACATCAAGTGACCAACATGTTCAGTGTTTTCTTTTAAATGCTACAAATATGCTGAAAACTGGTGTTAAAGGCACCCCAAAATGTTCCTCAAGTGAAACTGGGTAGTAATTGATCAAGATTTGCAAGCAAACGGTGTCTGTGACCTCAAAACACCCGCACTATTTTGTTTATAACGGACTACTTTTGCATACACCCTGGGCGATTTCGCACCATTTGGTTTCTTCTAACCTTTAGGGAGAACTGTTTTAAGTCATAATGGTTGTTCCCAAATTACTGTTGCAATTGATGTTGTCAAGGGGCGTGGCTTAGCAGGTAACAAAACGCATGGCAAAACAGCGATGTAATAATCAATAATGGAACTCCGGATATCACTAAGAATGAATCATCAAGCTACTTAGAATGTAAACAACACAAATGCATTGAAACAGTGCGAATGAATAACACATCAAGCCAAATGCACATGCAATTTAGACTATAACCAAGAAGATTTCAAATGTCTCAAACACGAATGACGAATAAAATAACATGAAAGTAAGTTGTAATGGCACCAGTAAGCAAGCATTAAGCCACATAGACGGTAATAAGACGGGTAGAACTTAGAATGTCATCAGCAAGCAAGCATCAAGCCTAATATAATTATGGCGGATATTACCTTCCATACATATGGGGATCCTGGGGTCACCAGTTGCCCATTTTCGCGCTATTTTTGTGATACCCGGATAATACATATTTGTGTACAAGTGCTTCGGGAGAAGTGCCCCACTCAATGGTGTGTTCCTATTGTTGAGACATGTATACTAGAGAACATAGACGGGGGTTCGTGCCGTCACATTCCCCTTAAGGGGTCGCAATAGGGGTCCTGGGGTCACCAGTTGCCCATTTTCGAGTTATTTGTGTCATAGCCGGATAAAACATACTTTTTTACAAGTGCTTCGGGAGACGTGCCCCACTTAATCGTGTGTTCCTATTTTTGAGACATGTATACTAGACAACATAGACTGGGGTTCATGCCGTCACATTCCTCTTAAGGGGTCGCAATAGGGGTCCTGGGGTCACCAGTTGCCC
Source organism: Conchocele bisecta (assembly GCA_029237695.1). Taxonomy (NCBI): domain Eukaryota; kingdom Metazoa; phylum Mollusca; class Bivalvia; order Lucinida; family Thyasiridae; genus Conchocele; species Conchocele bisecta. Next base: position 126,144,762 of record CM055267.1, on the reverse strand, counting down.
ATTTTCGAGTTATTTGTGTCATAGCCGGATAAAACATATTTTTTTACAAGTGCTTCGGGAGACGTGCCCCACTTAATCGTGTGTTCCTATTTTTGAGACATGTATACTAGACAACATAGACGGGGCTTCATGCCGTCACATTCCCCTTAAGGGGTCGCAATAGGGGTCCTGGGGTCACCAGTTGGCCATTTGCGAGTTATTTTTGTCATACCCGGATAAACCTATTTCTTTACAAGTGCTTCGGAAGAAGTTCCCCACTCTATCGTGTGTTCCTATTGTTGAGACATGTATACTAGACAAGATAGACGGTGGTTCATGCCGTCACATTCCCCTTAAGGGTTCGAAATAGGGGTCCTTGGGTCACCAGTTGCCAATTTGAGAGCTATGTTTGACTTACCCGTATAAAACATACTTTTTTACAAGTGCTTGGGGAGAAGTGCCCCACTCAATGGTGTTTTCAAAGTATTCAGACATAAATATTAGACAACTTAGACGGGGGCTCATGCCGTCGCATTCCCCTTAAGAGGTCCATATGGGGATCCTGAGGTCACCAGTTGCCCATTTTCGCGTTATTTTTGTCATACCCGGAAAATACATACTTTTTTACAAGTGCTTCGGGAGAAGTGCCCCACTCAATCGTGTGTTCCTATTGTTGAAACATATATACTAGACAACATAGACGGGGGTTCATACCGTCACATTCCCCTTAAGGGGTCGCAATAGGGGTTCTGGGGTCACAAGTTGGCCATTTTCGAGTTATTTTTGTCATACCCGGATAAACATATTTTTGTACAAGTGCTTCGGGAGAAGTGCCCCACTCAATGGTGTTTTCCTATTATTCAGACATATATACTAGACAACTTAGACGGTGGTTCATGCCGTCACATTCCTCTGAAGGCGTCGCAATGGGGGTCCTGTGGTCACCAGTTGCCAATGTTCGCGTTATTTTTATCATAGCCGGATAGAACATACTTTATTACAAATGCTTTGGGAGAAGTGCCCCACTTAATCGTGTGTTCCTATTGTTGAGACATGTATACTTGACAACATAGATGGGAACTCATGCCGTCACATTCCCCTTACGTTGCCGCAATAGGGGTCCTGTGGTCACCAGTTGCCAATTTTCGAGTTATTTGTGTCATAGCCGGATAAAACATACTTTTTTACAAGTGCTTCGAGAGAAGTGCCCCACTGAATCGTGTGTTCCTATTGTTGAGACATATATACTAGACAACATAGACGGGGGTTCATGCCGTCACATTCCCCTTAAGGGGTCGCAATAGGGGTCCTGTGGTCACTAGTTGGCCATTTTCGAGTTATTTTTGTCATACCCGGATAAACATATTTTTTTACAAGTGCTTCGGGAGAAGTGCCCCACTCAATGGTTTGTTCCTGTTTTATTGAGACATATATACTAGATAAGATAGACGGGGTTAATGCCGTCACATTCCCCTTAAGGGGTCGCAACAGTGGCCCTGGGGTCACCAGTTGCCCATTTTTGAGTTATTTGTGTCATAGCCATATGAAATATACTTTTTTACAAGTGCTTCGGGAGAAATGCCCCACTCAATAGTGTTCCTGTTATTGAGACATATATACTAGACAACATAGACGCGGGTTCATGTATTCACATTCCCCCGCAATAGGTGTCCTGGGGTCGCAGAAATACATAGATAGACTAGTTGCCCATTTTCGTGTTATTTTTGTATTTTAATAAGTTCGGTTTTCGAAGTGCAACAATCTATTATCTTTTCATTTTATTATTACTATTATCTATATATATATACAAACAACTTTCTTCACAGTCCGTTGTGTGATCTTGCTCCTTGTATCCTTGTATAATACACGCTTGGTCCGTTATACACTATTGCTAATGGGTCCGAAATTTATCGCTAATGGGTTTTGATAATGCTTATCGCTATCGCTAAAGAGCTTCATGTTAGTTGTTTAAGCATGTTTTAGAAATGTCAAAATTTCATCTGCAAAAAAAACCATGATTTTCATTAAAACATAAATTGACAGGCGGTATTACACGCTGATTCATATCCAGAAGATAAAATTGCACGTCACTGTAGTTCTTATCAGGTATAATACGTTTCTGCACTTAAATAAATTAAATATGTGTCGAAAATATATTTTTGTAAAGTCGCACCCATGTAACTTCGTACTAAGACCATTTTTTTTTTGCTTTTTGCCAGTATACTGGTATAACCTCAATACTGAGGTGACTGCTTAGAATGAAAAATATGAAAAAGATGAGATAGAGCAGAAGAGTTGAGAAAGACGGAAGAAAGTAAAGAAAGGAAGAGCATACAGAGAAAGAAGAGGGGTATGACTAAAATAAGAAAAGAGCCCTTTTCTAAGAAAAGGACAGAAAAGGACTTCGTGCCTAAGAAAAGGACCTATAAAAACCACATTAACGGTTCAAATGAGTGTAAAACAATGTTTATATATGTATAACGATATTTTATTGAGGTACCCATAAAATAAAACCCATATCATGAAGAATAAAGATGTTGTGCCATTTGAAGTAATCTCGACTCAAAACGTGTATTGAACTATATAAAATGGCGGACAGAAAAGGACCTCGTGTCTAAGAAAAGGGCCTATGAAAACCACACTTGGTTAAGCTTGGTTAAGGTTTTTAGTCGAGCTTGTACATGGAATACTATTGTGCATACAGACACCATACTTGGACAACCTTTTCTCATAGGGATGTACATCAATAACCCCTGATCTATATTTGACCTTGACCTACATTTCCTCTTGAATTACTTGGTTAATTCCCCTTTGTTAAAGTTTTTAGTCAAGCTTGTAGATGGAATACTCCTGGCCCTACACCAACCATACTTGGACAACTTCATCTCCTAATGATGTACATCAACAACCCCTGACCTATATTTGACCTTGACCTACATTTAACATTGAATTACTTAGTTAATTCCCCTTGGTTAAGGTTTTTAGTCAACCTTGGTTAAAGGCCCAACTGGGATATAAAAGCCACCAGATGGCGCTGGGCAGGCTTTTTGATAATTTTATGCATGCTTCACTTCAGGGACACATTTTCAGATATTTTAGAAATACCACTGAACAAATAAGTACACTATTTCACACAGATATAGATAATACAACTTTGAAAGGCTTAGAAAAATTTGGATTTAAGAAAACAAATGTAAATGTGCTTTTGAAGTAATACAATGTACTCAACTGACAACTGATTCAAACTTGCCGGGCGGAGCGTAGCTGTTACATATGTAATTCATGCATAGAGCTGAGTTCATGACCCGACATTGTAAACAACCCCACGTGTTTAGTGATAACGCTAACAGCTATAGCTGCCTGTATGGTCAACATCAGACAGTGTGCCAGCCGCACAACTTTGATTTTGGACAGTAATATCAAATTAAATGTGTGGTTGGTATGCACATAACAAGGTGAATGAAACAAAACCATGGTTTAATAGACCAGCAAGAGAAATATTTCGCCTAGAACTTGATACAGTGGCTGTGAAAATGCAGTATATACTAATTATAAACATCATATACTCGGGTTAGTATGCACAGTCACAAAACAGCATGTATGTGCAGTCTGATCTGTAATTTACATGACTACATATATGTACATGAATTCAAGTTTGCTAGCAGCCTTCTTTCCTGTATCCTAACACATACCAGTATGGCTATTTCAACACTGGTCTCTAATTAGCTGTCAGCATATATTATATCTGCAGCAATGCAGTTTAACTGGGATGGGGTTATCTGTGGAATGACATGACACAGTTACACATTTTTATAAAATACCGACTTATTACAAACACATATTCTTATATATTGGTTACTACATGTACTTACAAAATACATCGGAGATAGGAACCTTGTTCAGGTACAGAAGCACAATATAGGTTTCACTATATATACATGACCCACTCCAATTAAGTAACGGACACTGGACACGCTACGACATGCATATCCCCGGATCAGCTGGTGCATCCTCGCAGCCTCATCAGGATCTACACTGTTAAGTTTGGTGGTCATTCATGGTGGCTCTAATTAATGATGTAAACTGCATCATGCTATAGTCATATGCTATCTGATTGTGAGTTAAACTGATCAAACACTCAATAAGCCCTATTTACTTATTGTGTGACACATGGAAAGGTGTTTCATTCAATTTTACTTCTTTCTATTTTTAATAATTTATATAATAGCATCAAAATACTCTTTGCTTTGAAATAGTAAGCAGCAAAATACTATATAAGTTTTAACACTTTTAGTAAATTCTCAATCATTTTCCTGCACAAATAAAACATACAAATACTATTAGAGGGACTGGTATACACTGTATGATTTGTGTGTTTTATGGGACCACACGTTTGATAACAAACCTACATACCATATATCTAGATACTGGTCAGTACAGAAACCCCTACACTGGCTATCCAGCTGCCCCCTCACTGTTCTACATTGGGAGCAGACGACAAACATGTGCTGCTGTTTATGTATTCTATTTATAAAGCCAGTGTATAACTGACAGCTGGGGACGCTATCAGCAATTGGATATGCCCCTCCTACTAAATTCGGTACCAGGGCACCGATTGTTGGGCCTTTAAGGTTTTTAGTCAAGCTTGTACATGGAATACTATTGTGCATACAGACACCATACTTGGATAATCTTTTCTCATAGGGATGTACATCAACAACCCCTGACCTATATTTGACATTGACCTACATTTAACCTTGAATTACTTAGTTAATTCCCCTTGGTTAAGGTTTTTAGTCAACCATGGTTAAGGTTTTTATGCGCGTCGCGGCCACCTTCTTTGTCAAGCTATGTGTACATCGACAACCCTCGTAGTCGAGCTATGCTGTTCTCCTACAGCTCTTGTTTTTACCTTCACCTATTTTTCCGCATGAACGACTTGGCCATTTTCAACGTTAAGTTTTCTGTTAAATGTCCATTTCTCTGTTACTGTACAACCTAGGACCACCAAACTTTGACAGCTTCATAAGCAAGGGTTGCCCACCACATACCACTATCCAACATGTGACCTTTTTTTTTACCTTGACCTATTTTTTCCGCATGAACGACCATTTTCAACGTTAAGTTTTCTGTTAAATGTCCATTTCTCTGTTAATGTATCCCACGGTCGCACCTCCCAGAGCGCAGAGCCCCATATCGCTCGGGGGCCATGTACAGCCCAATACCGAAGACGTAGTCCACATTTGAGTCTGCGTATCTGAGGACGTTCTCATACCGTTTGATTGATGATGGGATGTCGACCGGAGCTTAGATGGCGTCCTCAACGTTCCGCGCATCAAAGGCGGTGCCTATCCTGAGCATACGTCTGAGTATCTGAGACTGTGCCCCCAGGATGGCCCACACATAGGTCCTGATGCTATCATTGTCGGGTTGGGTACGGAGTCGTCCAGGACAAAGCTCGTCCAGGCATTTGAGATATCCACATTGTGTTTCAGAGAATCATATTTGCTGAAGAACAGCTTTGTCGCGCCCCCATGGGCCATTCAGTACCCCCCACTAGGCTTCCAAAACATTGAAGGAATCCAGACCGTCGTTCCCATGGTCGATTTTCTGCCTCCAGTTGGAGTTGGGGTTGATATTGAATTCGGCACATATGCGCTCATAAGCTCAGCGGTCATACAGGTTGTCCTGCCAGTTAAAAGCGCGGTCCTGGGGGAGAGGGGCGCTCAGCTCGGCTAGAATCCTCTGTATTTGATAGTAAACGTGAAACAAAAACAAAGACCTCATCAAGCGATCGCTCGCGGTCAGGTGCTGGTTGTACGATACACCACAGCCGCTCGTGGTGACCATATAGCGAAGTTGAGTTGATTTTGCCACCACACCATTGGCATAGTCTTCCACGCGAGCTGCTCAGCATTGTTCAGGTTGGATTTCCTGTCAGCGGTGGGTTATCGTATTTCTCGACGACGTCTAGAAATTTGGCCTCAAAGATGCTGTCCTCCGTACTCGGACTAGACACATAGATGCTCTGCTTTCCACCCAGTGACACATGCTTCAAAGCTTGAGGGGTCACGTGTAGTATGCTACTGCGGTTCTTAACATTTAAAGCAAAGGCGGGAGTAGCCATTGTCTTCCACGAAGAAGAAATATGTTTGCCACTCTCACCGATGTTCAAAGTGGAGCAGCGGTCACGCTGCTTCAGCAACCTATCGATAACTGCGGTAAAAATTACCACATCGGTCTCGGATCGATCACTTTCATAGTTGGCTGGCACAATGTGGGTGAGAAAGGGGGATTCGAGAAGGATGGCCAACCTGTAAGAGTAAGGGTCCCTCCCGGGCTATGGAGTTTCCAGGATCTTCAAACGTTTGTTGCCGATGAGCTTGATGGTCATGCCAGCCTCGCGATTTCGAAAGAAAATGGGCTTGCGACCCTTACAATCGAATGAGGCTTAGAGTGAACATCACGCCCGGACTCGCGCAATGACTCGGCTTCGCGAGCGCATACTCTGACAATGGGAGGTGGTTTGGCCCTGGTATGTACACTGGTGCCAGTCCTGTAAGTTTCGCCCTTACTAAATCCTTCCATGTTCACAGTTCATGTGCACAGTTGAACACATCACAAAACATGCTGGATGGAGCCCCTAGCACTCTCCTTGAGATTGTCCCTGCGAGTGATCGCTTCTTCGGTGAGACTGTAAGCGTGGACTTCCCCCACCCGGGCACATCTACAAATTAGAAATTACCATCCAATCACGACTTACCAATATCGCCTGTCCTTGAAATAGCATAAATATGAGTATCTACGGCCCTGGTGACAGCTCCACTGTCTGCCGCAAGCCCAAAAGTCCGAAGGGCGTTGTCATCTCAGAGCCTGAAATTAAACAGCTAGTAGCGGGGTCATCGCTTGCGCACACGAACCGTAGGGATGTGACCACAGCACTTACGGACATAAAACCCATAGTTCCAAACTTGCGCAGTTAGAACTTAGAAAGCCAATCATTACGGGCCGAGGACCGGGCGCCCTGAATGTGGGAGGCTATGAGTACTCATTTGGTTCCAACGCGAGCAACAGATATACGGGATACACCATGGCAGCGTCCGGGACGGTTCTGAGTAAATCTCATCCTGAACTGGGTAGAGCAGAAGTCTGGCGTCACCAAGCATGCGGGGCATAGGTCTGCCTTCACTATCTTTGACGACACACCAATTAAAGTTCCTGCCGAGAGTGTTATTAACTTTGTGACAAAAATCGCCGAAACGCAAGCTCTTCCACCGTTGCGATAGGTGTGGGATCACGTGGTTTCCGAATCCGATTTTCCGACATGACATAATCTGTGACGTCATTTTTACAGTAGATTTTCGGACGGATTTTGATGATATGTAGCGCACCAAATACGATGGCATATGTGTTTTATGGGTGCTCCGAAAGTTATTTATTAAAGCCGCATATACAATAAAGAGCAACGTGTACCGCATTTGCTGCGGTATATTTCATAAAAACATGTAATTTCATTAGAAAGATATTAAAGGAAATCTACTGTAAACACATGTAAAAAACATGACGTCACACCGTTCGGAAACACGTGATCCCACGCCTTGATTATTAATCGAGCTTGATTTATAAAATTGGACAACAAACTATATCCTGATACCTAAAAAATGAGATCAGTAGCCTATTTCACGAACCTCCGTTAGTCGACTAAACTTTTAGCAGATAACCATAGTCTGCTAAACTTTTTGACATGTTTGCATTTCACGAACGATTTTGTTAGCAGACTATGGTTAGTCGACTAAACTTAGAAGACTAAATCATTCGAAGGTCAAGGTCGGGGAATCCTCGGGGAAATCCCTTCTGCTTCCGGTATATTCGGATGACGCGAACGGAAAGCGGGAAAATCAAACAGCTACAAGCGCAATGGCCGACATCTTGGAATTCCTATGGAACGCCAAATCTACATAAACTGAAATATATATTGCTAGCTCTAAGAGCTAGAAACAAATATTTGGAGCTAGCAATAAATATTTGGAGAGCTCTCTAAATTATTTGGAGAGCTCTCGAAATCAATTAATGATATCTCGAAATCATTAATCGTTTTCCCGCAGAAATATGTGCTTTATTCTTCCTATGTTTCGGTCAAAATGTGGTTATTATATAATATACTAATGATATATTGTAGAAAAAGTATATAATATAATCATAAATGTTATTTTTCATGAAGATTTGGGTATATTTGGGTAAATCGTGCTGCGTAATTCAATGTGTAATTCAATAATTCAGGGAGACATCGTTTTCATAGTTTCAAGCGATTTAATGCTAGCTCCAAATAAGATATATATTGCTAGTTCGAAATGAATTAGAGATAGCTCGAAATGATTTCGAGAGCTCTCCCAATGATTTCGAAATAGCTCCAAATGATTTAGAGAGCTCTCCAAATCAAAGTTATAAATGCTCGCTACAAATCAATTTGAGATATCATTAATTGATTTAGAGCTAGCTCCAAATGAATTAGAGACCTCTTCAAATGAATTGGAGATAGCTCAAAATGTTTTATTGCTAGCTCGAAATATATATTGCTAGCTCGAAATATTTAGAGCTAGCAATATATATTTGAGTTTATGTAGATTAAGCTATTTTGCTTAGTAGACTAACCGAAAGTTTAGCCGACTAACGAGGAGGCTAAGCAAAGTAGACTTTGCTTAGTCGACTAACGTGTTCGTGAAATGCGTTTTTTCCCGTTAGTCGACTAACGGCCTGAAGTTTAGCAGACTAACCGAGTTTAGTCGACTAACGGAGGTTCATGAAATAGGCTACAGGTCAAAGTCCTCCACACAGCATCAGATACTCTCAGACGCCGACGTACAAAAACTTATCATGGAGGGTCGAGCTGAGGAAAGAAAAGAACTGCTACACCGCCTAGGGACAGGGGAATAATGTGTTCCTGTATGTGCATGTACACACCTTGAGTGATCCCGACTGCTCCACCACTTGTTATATCGAGTTAAACGGCGGTCCTTTAGGAACACCGTTTCCATGCTGTTGTTAAACAGCTGTTTATATCCGGTCGGCCATTTTGTTTTTGTTGCTAGGCCGAGCAGCATTTACAATGTAAACGTTACTATTTTTAGATTTTCACCTTCTATTAACATTACCATGTAAACGTTTTCTTTTTCCTAGTTAAAAAATACAACCGCCATTGTATATTCTACTGTCTTCTAATTCTCTCTGGCACCCTGGTCATCTGAAATGGTTTAGTCCACAGTGTTGTCACGTTCGCTACACCTGCACAGCACATTAAAACGAAGATGCATGAGCAATTGCAAGAACACTGCATCCTGCAACCACCCTACAAACACAGCTTTTGGTATCGAAAATTCCGAGTTCTTCGTTGCAACTATATCTACATCCTTGGTCAGTTCGCAGCCATGATCCAATATTGATGAGATTTTGGTCTGGCATGTTGTTACATGTACCATCTACCGACAATAACAATGTACCTCAGTTAGCCATCTTCAGATGATGTATCAGTGCCCCGATGTATCAGTGCCTGGATAAGGTAATGACAACCGCATTACTAATGTCACCCCAGCCTTAAATGACCTGAGCTGTTGATACATTTTGATCGAAGAACATGGAAAAACTGCCACCAATGATCGGGGCACTGAACCTGCAGCTGAAGAGGGCTAGCGACATAACAATGGTCGGTACAGGATACTGACATGCCTGACCAACACTCTCATCCATATATGATCATGGCTGGGAACTGACCAACGATGGAGATATGGTTCCAACAAAGAACTTAAAAGTTGCTGGTACCAGAAGCTGCATTTGAACACGTGTGTGGTTGCAGGGTGCAGTGTTCTCCACACTGTGGATTACACCATTTCAGATGGCCTGGGTTGCCAGAGAGGATTAATTTAGTACATTTGGAAATGTGTTGCGATAAGCAATGAGATAACTGATAAACAGCACATTTTAGAACAACAGAAACGCTTTTATCAAAATCTTTATAAGAAAAAATAATGTAAGAATCAGACATAAATTTCTTTCCAGATGAATATAACAATAAATGGAGGCCAATAAGTTTACTCAACATTGATTATAAAATTGCTACAAAGGCTATTGCTAATCGAATAAAGGGTGTATTAAACAAGTTGATAGATTCCTCTCAAACAGGCCTTATTAACACAATGTTCGCAGACGATGCCACTTTTTGCTTAGATGGGTCAAAACAATAGTTAGAAACCCTAATTTCTACCATTGATAATTTTGGACATATTTCAGGCTTGCGATTAAACTGTATTCAAAATCATACTTTTTATAGCCCCCACAACGGTATACTTGAGTCAGGTTGTCCGTCCGTCCGAGCTTACAAATGGATAAATATGTGGCTAGGAGAACAATAGGTTATGTAATATTCTATTGTTCCGTGATTTTATGTGGCTAAAAATGGGTTTATGTGGCTACAGAACAATAGGGATGAACAAAGGAAAAGGTTAGGTTAGCCACATAAGTATCCATTTGTAGGAACGTCCGTCCGTCCGGGCACACATTAGGGTACTTATGGGGTAGGGGGCGTGGCCTAAGACAATAGAAGACAATGGAACTTATTCCGTACCCCGTAAGCCTATTGTGTCTTACGGGGTATTTCCTTTGATCTTTTATATAGCAAGTACCCCCTAAGGTCCGAAATGTAAGTTCGTCCGTCCCGTCTGTCTGTCCCGTCCGTCCGAGCAACCAAGGGTGTAGAAGGGGCCATGGGGCGGAGCCTAACACAAAATAATCCTTTGATTTATTCCGTGTGGCCCCTTATTCTATTCATTACAAGGGGCCATCTCTGATCTAGAACAATGGAAATGGCCCCTTCTTCACTATTGGTGGGCCGTCCGTCCGTCCGTGTGTGTGTCCGTCAGTCCACAACTGTCCAACCCCGATGATCCCAAGGTCAAGGTCAAATACTTAGTCTCTTTATAAAACTTAACATCAGAGAAATATGTTATAACTTCTATTTCCTTCATCTAAAATGCTAAATATTTCACACATGCATTCCTGTAAGGCTCTACGACCATGCTGTGCCAAATCCACAACCATCCAACCCCCACTGATCCCAAGGCCAAGGTCAAATACTTGGCCTCTTTCCAAAACAGAGAAATAAGTTATAACTTCTATTTCCTTCATTGAAAATTCTTAATATTTCACTTGTGCATTCCTCTAAGGTTGTACTATCATGCTGTGACAAAGATTTTTTCATGGACTGCCGACGTAGCAAAAACACTAGGTATAAACTTTTGTAATGACAAAAATAGAATACATAATATAAACTTATTACCAAAAGTAAATGTATTTAAACAATGTTTAGACAGATGGAAACGTAGAAAACTGACAACTATAGGTAATATAACTTCTCAAAACTGATATTTCCATTGACGGTGTTAGATACTCCTGGAGATGATGTTATAAAACAAATTACACACATGATGTTTGACTTTCTATGGGATTCCAAACCAGATAAAATCAGCAAAAAATCATCACTTAATTAAACTTAATTACAGTCGAACTTCGATGGGTCGAACCCTGGTAAACTCGTCAGCCATGCTTGCCTCGAACTAGCCTTTAGGTCCCGGCAGAATTCCTATATAAATACGTTAAAACTACCCGGTATAGGTCGAACTTGTGAAAGTCGAACAACCCTCAATGCCTCGAATCGCTGTCACGCCCGGTCGTGTATAAATCCACTATAAACACCACAAAAACTCGAACATGTCAGACGATTGTCTCCAGACTAGTTGATTGACTTTCACACCTATTGTTAACCGGTTGTCAAACAAATCTCAAGTGGTCATTTGAGCGTATACAATAACGGCAGTCGTGACCAACATACGTGGTAATTATGCATTGACCAATGTCGGCGAAGTTGTTAATGTAGTTAATTAAAGTGGTAATTTATGCGACTGGGCATGATCGTATCGGACGGGGCAATCAAGTCCGCCAATTGTATTTCGTAATCATTTTCTGTTGTTTCTCATGTTCTATTGCTGTATAATGGCTATGTAAATAAAAACACACATGAGTTTGCCGCTTTCTTTATTTTATTAAAGCCTGTTTCTGTTAATAAACGACTGTGACAATCAACCGTAAATGCAAACGTAAGCGCATTTATATGAAACAACGTGTCGTAATGACGACTTGTTTCACTTAGTACACTGACCAACTCGTAGATCTGAAATGGTTACAGTAGAAAATCCCGATGGGTCGAACAACGGATGGGTTGAACTAAAACTTAACCCCGCAGGCTGTTCGACCCATCGAAGTTCGACTGTATTCTGAAAATCCAGAGAACATTTCGAAGCAAATCATGTGGAAGCAATTCTAAATTAAATCTCGCCAGATTTCAGTGAAATCCCACTGAGATCTCATTGGGATTTCTCAAAATTTCACTGGGATCTCGCCATATTACAATGAGATCTCACTTTATTTCAGTGAAATACCACTGGGATCTCGCCAGATTTCAGTGAGATCTCATTGGGATTTCTAAAAATTTTACTGGGATCTCGCCAGATTACAGTGAGATCCCACTTTATTTCAGTGAAATCCCACTGGGATCTCGCCAGATTTCAGTGACATCTCATTGGGATTTCTCAAAATTTTACTGGGATCTCACCAGATTACATTGAGATCCCACTTTATTTCAGTGAAATCAGTTTGATGACTAGGTGTTACAGTGGCTGAGAAAAAAATTTAATAGGTGAACCAAAACGGTGAAGGACACACGGACGCACAGGTGCAAAACTTAATGACCCCTGACATGGGGGCATAATAAAAATAACTCGAACTAGAATTAACTCTTGATGTAAATTTATCCAAGTTATGGATACAAGTCTGCGGCCGGCTTCACTTTCATATTTCAAGCCCCGTGCAGGCACCGGGGCGGGATCAACTGATCCTGAGAATAGTGCTGCAGTAGCCATTACTTGTCGTAAAAGGCGACTAAACTGGCTTAACGATTGGGTTCATACTTTCCGGAACCCACTATACCGGATTTGGTCCTCATGTACATTTTTGGCTTTCTTGTATGTGAGAGTTGAGTCAGGCTATGCCCCATATATAAAAGTAAGATTAGCGCTAATCCTATTACTTTTAGGGGATGGGATAAATGATGCTGGTGTGGCGAGGGCCTGGCACCAGATCAGGTTGTTCTAATTTCAGGACTGAATATATATTTTGATTGTAAATATTGAGTTCTGAAGTTGGGATTTACCCCCCTCGGACAGGTGGATACGGGACACGACCCCGTTGACCCGTCTGCGTGTAGACTCCCTGAGGCTTGTACCTCTATGTCAGAAAAGCGGACGTTAAACCCTATTCACTCACTCACTCATTCATATTTCAATTCATGTTTTTTTAGCCTTTTTTTCTCTGCATAAGTCTTCAGTCCATTTGACAAGGCTTTTATGTTTGTGAATGTCCTTGATGCAACGTCTTGTGTAGTCAGGTTCAGAGACTGGCAGTATGGGCCGGGATAATCAATGCTCGTCTTTCACTGCTGAAAAATATATGAAATTGTGTGGCAGAGAGACTCAGTGAAAGGGCGATGGTAGTAGGGAAAGAAGGTGGGTTACAGGTATTAATGGCACCCCCAGCCCCTCATAATTAGTGTCTGTGGCTGGAGAAATGGGCTTATGGGTTTTGTGTCTAGTGTAGATCCAGATCAGCCTGTGCATCCGCAGTCTGATCAGGATCTGCACTGCTCACAAATCCCACATGCCCATTTCTCCATTCACAGCTACAAATGAGGATATATAATTGCAAGTTATTTTTTGTTACCTATGACAATGTTTCATTGCCTCCAAAATAAAACATTTTGCTTTAAAAAATAAAATACATGTTTCAAAACATTTAATGATTTATGTCAATATTTTAGAAGAATAGTAAAGTAAACTTTAAATTCACTTAAAATACCCATTTGTGAACTTCGATGTGCATAAATTATGCATATTTAGTTAATACCCAACTGAAATATCACGAAATTCGGGTTCCGGTAACATCGATTGGAAAAAGTTGCAAAAGGACGAAACTACGTAGGTACGAAATCGCGGAAATTCTCCAAGATATTTACGGATTTTTTTTACGTTTTTTGACAATAGAGTTAGCCAAATCAGATTGAAATCCATAATTAATAATAAACATTATTAGTTCTCGACATCAAATGATTCCATCAGAATATATCGATTTCGTACGTAAATCTTGAAACAAAACTTTCGCACTTTTCGTCGAAGCAGAAAGTTGCAATCATCGGCCTTTCGGATGGCAATTTAATGATAATTTCAACCGTTTAAACATAATATTTGTGACAGAAAACATCAATAAACTACAGAGATACTTACCTTAAATTTACAACATGTCTGGAACAATCAACGCTTTGTAGATCGAACTGTTGGTAGATTTTCTCAACCAGGTATAGTGCGAATAGGATTTTGATTTTCCAAAATGGCGCCGACTCGCGAGTGGACAGAATTTGCGCGGAGGGGTACATTTGAAAATTGAATGCGAAGCTCAATATTAGGTTCCGAAACACAAATTTGGTATCAAATAAAAGATAATTCTTTGTAATTTTCATAAATATATACATATTAATATGGATAATATGAAGAAAAATATTTTCTGTCAAGACTCTTAGAATTGTTCACTGAAAAATCAGCTGTGCCGAAAGCAATTAGGAAATCTAACAGCGCGGTGCGTGCTACGTAACAACCAATCAAAAGCACAGTAGCCAAAAATATACAAAACAACATGGTAACTAAGTTACAAAGAATTTTTCTAGCTAAATTATTATTATTTAAAAAAACAGTAAAACTAATTAACAAAATAAGATCAACGTCTACAAAATTAGAAGCAGTTATTAATAAAATAAATTCTGATAAAATGAAAACAAACCAGCCTCGAATACAAGGTTCCGCACCACTAAAATAAAATAGGTTACAAGCCACTAAAACTCTATATTCAAATTAATTAACTTTTTTTATTTTATATCAATAAAAAACTTCCATGTTAATTATGCAAATGTCTCGGTGTACGTCATTCAATTTTGTCAATCAAAATCTATCTCATGAGATATAAACAGCCCGCAAATCATTTCTAAGCCGGTAGCTGGTACCAAAGTACTCGCAGACATTGCACATTTTTATCAGTTGGATCGAGTTGGTTAATCCCCAGTTAATTATCCAATTAAGTTGATACATGATAAAACAATATGTATCACACATAATTATAATACAGTGGCACGCCCCAATATATGGACAGCAAAAAAAATAAAAAAATTTTGCTGCGAGTTTGGGATCGGGAAATGATCGTGATTTCATTGAAATGTCGCTGAGATTCTCAGTGAAATTTCACTTGGAAGCTGAACCGGGAATTCACTGCGATTTCACTGAAATTCAGTGACATTTTTTCGAATTTCACTGAGATTTGGAAATAACACCGGGATATGATAATCTCAGTGAATTTCACTGGGATTTCAGTGAAATCTCAGTCACATTTTCAGTAGGGGGCCGGTTTACTGCTAGACTTAACTTATTTCTAACTTATTTTCTTCTTGCATTTTTTCCGTTAAAATATTTAATCCAACAGAAAATAATGTAAACATATGATCATGCTGCTCGTACTTATCGTACTTATCGTACTATCGTAATCTAATTAAACTATTTTTTTTTTTCTATGGATGTATTTTTTTTTAGCTCACCTGAGCGAAGCTCATGTGAGCTATTGTTACCGCAATGTGTCCGTCGTCGTCCGTCGTCGTCGTCGTCGTCGTCGTTCGTGAACATTTTCAAACGTCCTCTCCTCGGAAACCATTGGGCCTATGGTCACCAAACTTCATGGTCATGGTCCTTAAGTAGGGGGATTACAAAATTGTTAAAATGACGTCATTACGTAATCCAAGATGGCCGCCGTCTAAAAATAGCACAAATTCTTAAAAAATCTTCTTCTCAAGAACCGCCAACCGGATTTCGACAAAACTTGGTAGGAATGATCGATGTACATTGCTCTTTCAAAGTTGTTAAAATGGTGACCCTGGGGTTAAAAATGGGCGTGGCCCGTGGGGTCAAATTGGGGTCAAATTTTATTTTTGACTGAATATGGTCATTTCATATATCAAATTGAAGGTATCAATGAGGCGATCACTCTGGTGCATTTTTTGTCGAAATCGGATTGTTATGTCATCCAAGATGGCCGCCGAAAGGTCAAAAGGTCGTTCTTTTATCAGAGATTTCAAAATTCTTCTTCACATGAACCGCTTGGCCCATGGTAGCCAAACTTAAAAGTTATGGTCCATGGGTGAAGCCTTTTCAGATTTGTTAAAATGGAGGTCATCGCTAATCCAAGATGGCCGTGTCTACAAATAGCATAAATTCTTAAAAAATCTTCTTCTCATGAACCGCTAGCCGGATTTCGAGGAAACTTGGTAGGAATGATCGATGTACAATGTTCTTTCAAAGTTGTTAAAATGGTGACCCCGGGGTCAAAAATGGGCGTGGCCCGTGGGGTCAAATTGGGGTCAAATTTTATATTTGACCGAATATGGTCATGTCATATATCAAATTGAAGGTATCAATGAGGCGATCACTCTGGTGCATTTTCTGTCGAAATCGGATTGTTATGTCATCCAAGATGGCCGCCGAAAGGTCAAAAGGTCGTTCTTTTATTAGAGATTTCAAAATTCTTCTTCACATGAACCGCTTGGCCCATGGTAGCCAAACTTAAAAGTTATGGTCCATGTGTGAAGCCTTTTCAGATTTGTTAAATGGAGGTCATCACTAATCCAAGATGGCCGCCGTCTAAAAATAGCATAAATTCTTAAAAAATCTTCTTCATCCAAGATGTCATCCAAGATGGCCGCCGAAAGGTCAAAAGGTCGTTCTTTTATTAGAGATTTCAAAATTCTTCTTCACATGAACCGCTTGGCCCATGGTAGCCAAACTTAAAAGTTATGGTCCATGGGTGAAGCCTTTTCAGATTTGTTAAAATAGAGGTCATCACTAATCCAAGATGGCCGCCGTCTAAAAATAGCATAAATTCTTAAAAAATCTTCTTCTCATGAACCGCTGGCCGGATTTCGACGAAACTTGGTAGGAATGATCGATGTACATTGCTCTTTCAAAGTTGTTAAAATGGTGACCCCGGGGTCAAAAATGGGCGTGGCCCATGGGGTCAAATTGGGGTCAAATTTTATTTTTTACCGAATATGGTCATGTCATATATCAAATTGAAGGTATCAATGAGACGCACTCTGGTGCATTTTCTGTCGAAATCGGATTGTTATGTCATCCAAGATGGCCGCCGAAAGGTCAAAAGGTCGTTCTTTTATTAGAGATTTCAAAATTCTTCTTCACATGAACCGCTTGGCCCATGGTAGCCAAACTTAAAAGTTATGGTCCATGTGTGAAGCCTTTTCAGATTTGTTAAAATGGAGGTCATCGCTAATCCAAGATGGCCGCCGTCTAAAAATAGCATAAATTCTTAAAAAATCTTCTTCTCATGAACCGCTAGCTGGATTTCGACGAAACTTGGTAGGAATGATCGATGTACAATGCTCTTTCAAAGTTGTTAAAATGATGGTTACCCCGGGGTCAAAAATGGGCGTGGCCCGTGGGGTCAAATTTTATTTTTGACCGAATATGGTCATGTTATATATCAAATCGAAGGTATCAATGAGGCGATCACTCTGGTACATTTTTTGTCCAAATCGGATTGTTATGTCATCCAAGATGGCCGCCGAAATGTCAAAAGGTCGTTCTTTTATTAGAGATTTCAAAATTCTTCTTCACATGAACCGCTTGGCCCATGGTAGCCAAACTTAAAAGTTATGGTCCATGGGTGAAGCCTTTTCAGATTTGTTAGAATGGAGGTCATCGCTAATCCAAGATGGCCGCCGTCTAAAAATAGCATAAATTCTTAAAAAATCTTCTTCTCATGAACCGCTAGCCGGATTTCGACGAAACTTGGTAGGAATGATCGATGTACATTGCTCTTTGAAAGTTGTTAAAATGGTGACCCCGGGGTCAAAAATGGGCATGGCCCGTGGGGTCAAATTGGGGTCAAATTTTATTTTTAACTGAATATGGTCATGTCATATATCAAATTGAAGGTATCAATGAGGCGATCACTATGGTGCAATATTTGTCGGAATCGGATGATTATGTCATCCATGATGGCCACCAAAAGGTCCATTTATTCAAGATTTTTAACGTCTTTTTCTCAGGAACCACATGGCCGATGCTGAGTGAAGCATTTTCAGATTTTGTAAAATGAGAGTCATCGCTTAATCCAAGATGACCGCCATCTAAAAATAGCACAATTTTTTTAAAACACATGAACTCAATGTCACATTCTCCTCTGGTGTTCATGGAGTCAGGTGAGCGAATTAGGGCCATCATGGCCCTCTTGTTTTACTTCCTGTTTGTTTTTTCTCTCTATTATTAATTGATAACTACCGGTATTTTCTTTTCTATTTTTTTTTCTTTTCTTTATAAACAAATTTCAAACATATACATATACAAACAGGTAATTATACATGTGTAATATATACTTACTCAGTAATTTAGAAATATGGAATGCAATGCAAGTATGCACATGCATGTTACTAGTAATATGTTTTTGTGTGAAAATAAAAAAAATATAAACAGAAAAAGAAAAAAACATGTTCTTTATATCAGAGACATCATATCGGACATTTTCTGGCAATTCACTATTACCCCATGTATTGATTGACATTATTATACATGTTATATCAGACGTAAATCTCCACACTGATATCAGGGGCGATAACTGTGTTTCCTTAAAACGTTAACAGACATTACTATGTATCCTCTATTTATTATTTTATGTCCAATGATCTGTCGAAAATATTATTTTTTTCAGGTGACACATTTAATTCCTCTAACGATATGATTCTGGTCATAGCAGTCTAGGCCCACCAGTAGAAATATGCAACTGTTGTTCAGCCAATTTTATTAAGTATTACATGTATATAGTTTCCGATAGACGAAGTACCGACATGTCCATATTCAATTTTTCCTGTATGGCAACACATTGCTCCATTACATCAACACATTGCTCCATTACATAAACGATTTGCGTATACAACATGAAATTATATTAAGTTAAATCAGGCACATATATATTTTGAAAATTACAAAACGTTATTACCTACATAACATAATAAACAGTTTGCTGGTCATGTTTTCATTGGCAGCTATAGAAAATTAGCATACTGTGCATACAACAGAGACAATGATTTGTCCATAATATGATTTTTGATTTCGGTCTAAACATACCAAAACTACGTTTTAATGCAATCCGTTGTGTTTTGGCGGCCATTTTGATTATTTGGGCCATTTGGATTTCAGAATTACATTAAACTATACAATAAACATATCCATTTGTAAATAAGTACACAATGTACAAGATTCCATCACACTGGTCTTCCAGATGAGACATTGTGATGCATGCCGCCATGGTATACATGTGTTGATCAACATCGGGATGTAATCATGGGATATCACGTTGAATACCATAAAAGAAATTGTGATAAACACTCTGAAATATATAAATATTAATAGATAATTACTACACTGAAACAGATGTCATGAACACATCGATAACAAAGAAGTTACACAATTTAAGCATATTTACAGACTGAAAAAAGCTGGACTGAACCCTTTCACCCTGAAGTAACTGGAACGGATTTTGATATGTTAAATAATTTTGCGACTAATCCTATAATAACTAAATGATTTTCAGACCAGTCCATTTATTAAAAGGGGGTATTTTTGTTCTCAAAAATATGAAAATTACTTGCAAAAAGTGCAGATCCTGATGAGACGTCTCGTCACGAGCTGGCTCATCTGGATCTATACTGTTTGCCAATACCACTATACAGGTCTGTAGTCACTGTAGTGTTGAAAGGGTTAATCAATGGATTAGTTATGGTATGACGGAAATCTCAGCCATTACCAGTGTGTCTAGTTGTCCATTACTTAAATATCAAGTGGACAGATCAGAAGATATTTATATGGCATAGACCCTGTGCAGACCTAATATTGACAGACACTCCTACCAAATGTGTGGATCTGGGTGTTTCTGGGTGTGCAGTGACATCAGTAGAACTGAAAGGTACTAGGAAAGGTAATGTGAGTGTCACATGCCAAAATAGCAGTTTATCACCTTGTCTGGCCCATGGACTATTTTACCAGTAGTCTGTTGGGGAAGTTAATCAAACTTAACATATATGCCATTTCCAGATTTTCCTAACTATTGCTGTGACTGGAGAAATGGGGCTTACAGGTTTTGTGACCAGTGTAGATCCCAATCAGCATCGCAGTCTCACCAGGTCTGCACTGATCGCCGTTCCATCAATGAAACTACCGTCATGCTCGTAACAACTGGGTTTTTTTTCAGGATGGCTGCTCGAGGTCGGCAGACAGTTGATGACTTGAATCTGAGTCTAACCGGGGAAGGCATTCACTCGGCTACTTCCACCAGTCGCAGTAGACCAGGCTTGGCTAAACTAAAACGACCAAACTCTGTCACTGATGTGTCAAAAGATGTGAGCATTCCTTTTTGCGTGTGGGCGGTTGGTTGGTAGAATATGAATGGTAAATTTACCGGAATCCCAATATCCCTGGTTTGGTCCTCGGGTACATTTTTGGCTTCAGTGTTACTTGAGAGTTGAATCTTGTTATACCCATAGTAAGATAAGTACTAATCATATTAATGTTAGGGAGTGGGGTTAAGTGACTCTGGTGTGGTGAAGACCTGGCACCAGATCGGGTTATTCTAATTTCAGGGCTGAATATACTTTTTTATGCCCCACCACGATAGTTACCCTTGTCCGTCTGTCGCGTCCCGTCCGTCCGTCACCAACCTTGTAAGTCATAAAACTTTTAAACCGTACTGGCTCAGATACAGACCTGAAACTTGGTATGTAGCTTCCCTATGATGGGTAGATGCGCACAACTTATTTAAAATGTTTATTCGACCTCTGGGTCATGGATTTTTTACTTAGAATTTGGCAGTTTTGCCTTGTAACTCGTTTTTAAACCCTAATAGCTACACACCTGAAACTTGGCATGTAGCTTCCTTATGATGATTAGATACGCAAAGTTTATTTCAATTTTTGATTCGACCCCCGGGTCATGGATTATCTCCCCCTTTTCGACTTAGAATTTGGCAATTTTGCCTTGTATCTCATAAAACTTTTAAACCGTAACAGCTACAGACCTGAAACTTGGTATGTAGCTTCCTTATGATGAGTAGATGTGCAAAGTTTATTTCAATTTTTTATTCGAGCCCCGGATCATGGATTATCTCCCCCTTTTTGACTTAGAATTTTCCAATTTTGGCTTGTAACTCGTCAAACTTATAAACCCTAATAGCTACGCACTTGAAACTTGGTATGTAGCTTCCTTATGATGAGTAGATGCGCAAAGATTATTTCGACTTTTGATTCGACCCCTGGATCATGGATTATCTCCTCCTTTTGTTTGCAGTAAACAAACAAACCCTCATTTCTACTTAGAATTTTCCAATTTTGGCTTGTAACTCGGAAAACTTACAAACCCTTATAGCTACACACCTGAAACTTGGTATGTAGTTTCCATATGATGAGTAGACGCACAAAGTTTATTTTGATTTTTGATTCGACCCCCGGGTCATGGATTATCTCCCCCATTCGACTTAGAATTTTCCAGTTTTGGCTTGTAACTCGTAAAACTTACAAACACTAATAGCTACACACCTGAAACTTGGTATTTAGCTTCCTTATGATGAGTAGATGCGCAAAGTTTATTTTGATTTTTTATTTGACCCCCGATTCATGGATTATCTCCCCCTTTTCGACGTAGAATTTCACTATTTTGCCTTGTAACTCTTAAAACTTCTAAGCCGTAATAGCTGGAGGCCTGATGCTTGGTATGTAGCTTCTTTATGGTGTGTAGATGCTGTAAATTGTTACTTTGACACTGAGTCATGGATTATCTCCCCCTTTTGAACTTGGAATTTTGCCTTGTTTACTCTCAAAGCGATATGTGGGGCATCCGTGTTCTGTGAACACATTTTCCAGTTTCTGTACATATTTAGCTCTGAGTTCTCTCCCCCACCCATCACAACAGGTGAAATGTGGGATTCTATGGTCTACAATGACCATAGCCGTTGACAGGTCATTAAACACCATTAAATCAAATCAAATTCCGAATCACATAAATGGAGGATCCTTTTTACCCAGTTGACCACTATTGTCAGAATGCAGTGGGTTCGCCCTTTCAACCCTAAATAACTGGAATGGACTGTGATATGTTAATTTTCTGACCAATCCAATCATCACAAAATGATTTTTGGACGTTCATTTATAAAAAGTGCTTTATTTAAAGAACAAAATGCGATAGCTCGTTATGAGCCGGATGATTTGAATCTACACTGTTTGCAAACACTGCTATAGAGGTCTGTAGTGTTGAAAGAGTTAATCAATTATTTCATTTCATAATCAGTATTGAATAAAGTTATTCATCAATTTTCTTTTTCATTAAATGATTATCATTAACACTAGATGTAGTGAGAAATATTTTCCAAACTGCCATTAAGTTTGATGTTATATTTCTTGTGTGACTCTGCATTAAGCTTTAAATCCGGAGGTCGTGGGTTCAATCCCGCACTAGGCATGAAAATATACATTCATAGTATTATTTCCATTCCACTGGGTTGAGATGAGACATGAATCCATGGATCGGTCTCTGTATGACTTTAGCTGTTGCTGGGACATTAAACCCTTTCATATTTGGCTTGTGTGAATTGTGATGTTTTCATTTGTGGCAGTTAACTTCATCATGACATATTTTTCATTAGCCTAAATTATTGTGTGTGTTTATATTTCAGCGAAAAGGTAGATCTGCAGCCTCACCAGAGACACGGGGCTTTTCCCGAGGTTGGTACATTTAATATCTAAAATGTTGGGTAGAGGCAGCGGCTTGTATTCATCGTTTAAATATGCATAAATCCCCCACCTCATCCTCCCAATTAACCTTGTTTTGAATAACAGTTTTTTATGGGCGATTTTGCTTGCCCAGACCATCCACATTATGAATCCGACTGATGACACTCTGTCTTGCTTGAGTATTTTGAGAAATTTCTATAAATCCAAAATGGCCGCCATTAAATCTACGTGAGGTATTGACATACTTTAAAAGAGTAAAGTGGATTTTCATGACTTATCGAGATATGTGGTCAACATAGAAATTCAATTCAATTCACTTGTACATCTGAAAAATCCAATATGGCCGCCAAACGTAACATATTTTACATATGACTGCTCTCACATTCCATATCAATGTAAATTGTATGCTAATCTTGGATATATTGACAAAATAAACACTTTCAGTAAGTTTGACACACAATTAGACACATTTGTGAAGAGAGAAAGTCAAAGATGGCCACCATATATAAATACGAGGGGCATTCAATAAAATCCAGGAATGTTTTCACAGACGCTATATTGATCGTTCAAATTGACGATATTTTGCATAATCCGAGAACAAATCGTAATACATGTCATTACACAATTGTAGTGTGCTGCATACATACAGACATACAGTCGCGCGTGGCTTTCGTCATAGCAACGTCAGGTTATGATACCTGGCGCAACGTTATATTTGCGCATCTGAAAAAGTACAGAATGTTTTGTACCATGTGCGTGTTTCAAGCTAACATGCTCATACCTGTCATATTGATTGGCTAGATGTTATTCATTCTTGAAGTATCATCCCTGACACCGTACACACATCTTGTGATGCACAACCCAATTCGCAAATGCACCTTGGAAGTCCTCTGTCTTGAACTTTAAACCCTAGTTTCTCGATTGCCGTCTACACAACTGCACTCCTATGTGCGGGTGCATTGTCTTGGTGAAACCCCACATTCCTGACGTTGAGACGTTCGCGCGTGTTGGATATCACATGCCTAAGGTTAATAACCTTGGTATCCAGCGGGTACACACAAAGTGCATACCTAAATGGTATATAGTAATACTGTAAGCTGATCATACACAAATAGTCATCAGCAAGTTCAGATAGAAATAACATGTTGTAGGCGCGACAAACTTTCATGGACGGTGTCCGACGTTGTGGCGTCAACTGGACGGCCCGCCCTTTCATCATCTTCTACGGAGTCGCATCCATTTTTAAACCGCCAGAATCACTCTTATATCCTGCTTGTTGACATACAGTCGGCACCATAGGCACGGATCATCATAGCAATGGTTTATTTGCAAGATTTACTCAACATGGCACAAAATGTTCGGTGGCCATTTTGTACTGCAGCAAAGATCGCGTCCATGAGATTGACGCAGGACATCAGAAAATTATTTTGACGTCACCAAATTATGTACATTACGTTAGTGATTGCTGAATGACAAATTCATAAATGAAATCTAATTAGTTTTCATACTGTGCCATATGCAATAAATCGAAAACGTCAACTTTTGGGCAAAAAGCTATTCTTAACCGTAGAGAGAACTCACAAGTGCGCCAGGTCACATAACATGACGTTACTATGGTTATCGGTCCTGAATTTTACATAATCAAGTTTCGGTAAATTACATGCCCATTGAAGAAAATAGTTGTATCTGCAAATCACGCGAGTTTTTAGACAATTCACTTAAAAATTAGTCTTTTCATGGAATTTATTGAACTCCCCTCGTATATTACCCTATGACGATAATCATAGCGAGCAATAATTAAGTATTTAATTGCACATGGGCATTCTGTATTAGTAAATTGGTATAAAAGTACTGACATTATGTTTTCTATGAATGCTATTAGTAACTTCGAAATATAATTTGATAACTACCAATGGCTGAAATCAAAGATGGCCGCCAAATATAAAAAATCTTATTGCCTTATATTGCGCAAATTGCATTAATTACTTGGATTATTGAGTAATTGAAGCATATTGGTATAAAGATTTCGGGTTTATGGGCACATTAGACATTTTATGTAGCTTTCAAATGTAATATTAGACAATTATATTAATGGCAGAAGTCTTGTATATATATAAAATACCTTGCAATGACAATCATATCGTGTAGTGATTAAAATATGAAATGTCATATTTCAGCGAAAAAGGTTTATGTATGCCAATATTGTGTTCTGTCTTTGTTATGCCCCCGCCACAGAATGGTGAGGGGGGCATATAGTGTTACCGGCGTCCGTACATACGTACGTACGTACGTGTACGTACGTCCCGAAACCTTAACGCTGGGTAAATGGCTTATAATTTCTGTTTCCTTGCTCGGATCTTGCTTCACATTTCACACACGCATTGCTCAATGGTCTACCGCACGGTGTACGAATTCCACCCATTTCGTCCCGCCCCCGCTAAGCCCGGGGTCAAAGGTCACAAGGATTTGGTGGTTCTTTCGAAACCTTAACGCTGGGCCCCCAAATGCTTAATAATTTCCTGTTTCCTTGCTCGGATCTGGCTTACAAGGTCACACAGCATTGCCTCCATGGTCCTCTACCGCCCTGTGACCTAATCCACATTCGTTTCCCGCCCCCGCTAAAGCCAGGGTCAAAGGTACAGCTTGGGTGTTTCGAAACCTTAAACGGCGGGTTTTTGGACTTAATTTCATTTCTGTTTCCTTGCTCGGATCTGCTTCACATTTCACACGCATTGCTCCCAATGGTCCTCTACCGCCCCTGTGACAAATCCACCATTCGTCCCGCCCCCGCTAAGCCAGGGTCAAGGTCACAGACTTGGTGCTTTCGAAAACCTTAACCAGCTGGGTAAATGGCAATTTCTGTTTCCTTCCTCGGTCTGCTTCATTCACACCAACCACGGCATTGCTCCCAAGGACCTCTACCGCTGAAATGCAAATCCCATTCGTCCCCCGCCCCCGCTAAGCCCAGGTCAAGGTCACAGTCTTGGTGCTTTCGAAACCTTAACGCTGGGTAAATGGCTTATAATTTCTGTTTCCTTGCTCGGATCTGCTTCACATTTCACACACGCATTGCTCCAATGGTCCTCTACCGCCCTGTGACAAATCCACATTCGTCCCGCCCCGCTAAGCCCAGGGTCAAGGTCACAGACTTGGTGCTTTCGAAACCTTAACGCTGTGTAAATGGCTTATAATTTCTGTTTCCTTGCTCGGATCTGCTTCACATTTCACACACGCATTGCTCCAATGGTCCTCTACCGCCCTGTGACAAATCCACATTCGTCCCGCCCCCGCTAAGCCCAGGTCAAGGTCACAGACTTGGTGCTTTCGAAACCTTAACGCTGGGTAAATGGCTTATAATTTCTGTTTCCTTGCTCGGATCTGCTTCACATTTCACACACGCATTGCTCCAATGGTCCTCTACCGCCCTGTGACAAATCCACATTCGTCCCGCCCCCGCTAAGCCCAGGGTCAAGGTCACAGACTTGGTGCTTTCGAAACCTTAATGCTGGGTAAATGGCTTATAATTTCTGTTTCCTTGCTCGGATCTGCTTCACATTTCACACACGCATTGCTCCAATGGTCCTCTACCGACCTGTGACAAATCCACATTCGTCCCGCCCCCGCTAAGCCCAGGGTCAAGGTCACATACTTGGTGCTTTCGAAACCTTAACGCTGGGTAAATGGCTTATAATTTCTGTTTCCTTGCTCGGATCTGCTTCACATTTCACACACGCATTGCTCCAATGGTCCTCTACCGCCCTGTGACAAATCCACATTCGTCCCGCCCCCGCTAAGCCCAGGGTCAAGGTCACAGACTTGGTGCTTTCGAAACCTTAACGCTGGGTAAATGGCTTATAATTTCTGTTTCCTTGCTCGGATCTGCTTCACATTTCACACACGCATTGCTCCAATGGTCCTCTACCGCCCTGTGACAAATCCACATTCGTCCCGCCCCCGCTAAGCCCAGGGTCAAGGTCACAGACTTGGTGCGTTTGAAACCTTAACGCTCGGGTAAATGGCTTATAATCAAATATGCCTCGTTTTCTATGGCTGCCAGCGGGGGCATTCGTGTGCCGACAGGCCACATTTCTAGTTCAATCTAACATTGATATGTAATTAAACACTTGTGTTAATAATAGAAGATGGCTGCTAAATGTAATAATATTACCATTTGTAGCGACCATCTTTTAATAATTAAATCATATGCATATACTTGTATTTAGTCGCCAAAGGCAGCACACTGGTATATCCGTATTGGTCTTGTGGATCTATATCGTACATACGAGTATGCAATCATTCACTTGTGTCCATACATGTAGCAGAAATCCAAGTTGGTATGCCAATTTTACATGCGATGACTTATTACCTTTATAATGACATACAAATTGTTTCTTGCTATTTATTGTTTTATTCTTTTTTTTTACAAATTATTCTTGTCTTGACCAACAATACTAGTTATCATGCTAATGAAACTGTCAATATTACTATGGAATTTCGTGCGTTGTACATCTTCCGAAATCAAGCATGTCAGATCACTTTATTTTTTGGAAATGCACACAATCGGATAAATGGTGCAATATGATCAGCTAACACAGGTATGGACAAATAAAGGGTAAAAAGTAGCATTTCCATATTTCTTGTGTTCAACATTTCTGTTGAATACGTGCACTCAATTTGGTGTAATGAATTCACTTAACTAACATTGTTATTCATTTGTGTATGTAGTGTCCGATGCAAAACTGCTTATAGCTTATGAGTTGTCTAATGTGTGGCATATGGATTGTCAAGTCGAGACTATACAAATATATGTCAATAACGATTGCATGTTAATTAAATGATTCTTCAGATAGAAAACAAGATATACAAAGGAGTCCCATAATCCTATGTAAAGAAGAAACTTTCACGTGAAAGTGAAATCGCGATGGCTCAAAATGCGATGGCTCGTAATGTCGGGCTCGCTAGAAATAGCGTCTCGGTCCTGATAATTTTTCCTATATGTCTTATGTATTTTACATGCGATGGCTCAAAATGCAAATCCTCGAAAAATGCGATCCCTCAAAATATTTTTCAAGCCCCGCGGACTCATTTCTCGCTATTTTGCTATACGATGACTTTGTGTTTGGCTAATTTTCAAACCTCTGCGTCCGACTTATTACGATCAAAGGCTGAGCCGCACTCTGCCTGTCTATGAAATGTGGTTTCTTTTCAAGTACAGTTAATAGCCTAAAGTTGATTGCGATCAACGATATACGGCGATTTCTTAAATATTCTGGACTTCAGCCACTCAGCGCATTTAATAGAGTCTGTCGTAAGTCATTGGTCATTTTTTTCGTGGTAGCTCACTGGTTATACTCGAGTAACCGAGTATCACAGGAACAACCAGAGTCGTTGCTGAAGTTCAAGTCAAGTTGGAACCCTAGTAATCCACCACCCGACATGGGTTTGATTAATGCTACTCGAGTAAGGTTCAAAGGTCAAAATTCTTTAACTCGAGTTGGAACTCTGCTTGTTCTAGTGTTATTCGAGTGGCTACCTGGGAGTTACAATGAAAATCGCCCATTATAATACCGCACTTCCTAGTTAGGCAGAGATGACTGGTCGTTACAAAAAGGATTTTCTCTACTGAATTTCCGATCAGTGCAGCATTAAATCGGCCTGCACATTCAGTTCAGGACTTGAAATGTTCGTCCTTGACAGCTATTCATGATTCATAATATAGTGAAAAGCAACAGTCTATGAAATACATAAAATAAAACAAATGCAACACAAATAACTACTTCACGATGATCTGCCTAGATGATAACAGTGCCAACAAGAAAAAATAAGTTATTTATACACTATTACAAGATCACTCGATTGACTATTACCTAATATTGCAGGAAGATCATCATTATGATGTAACTTGCCTTGTCCTTCTCAATAACCCCACTCCTTTCCCTCTGACCCAACAATCCCCACATCATGCAATTGTATATAGAAAACATGCAATATCTTATTAACCTAACATACTGTAAACCAACTAAATTTTATGGCTACCAAATTTTGCGATTTTCGAACATGGCCATATTCGCGACGATTATCGTTCGCGGTATGACGACGTGCGCTATTAACTTTCGCCACCAAATTTTGGAAATAATATGTTTTCATGGCCATTTTTCACCCGGAAACAGAACTGCTGAATCAATTTCGTCAGTTGATAAACTCGTCCGCAAGCCAACTCCAAACAGTGGATGAGTGTGTCGGCGAACGAAACGGTATGCACTGTTCATTGGGCTGACCTCGCTGTGTCAATCATAATCCCCCATTTAACTTTTAAGTAAATCAACAATAGTTGCGTGATATGTATTAATCAATATTTTGTTGAGTGAATTTCGAACATTGTAAACCATGACGATAATCCACAAATTGGTATTCTAGACTGATGCAATAAGCCGTGATTTGTCAGGATAGCGGTCCCATTCAGAAAACCCAAGCCATGATGTATGCGCGAATGACGTCAGCAATCGTGTGTATTAATCTTTGAATTATCGGTATGACTAAGTGCCCACATTGTGGATTTACACTTGCTTCAAATTGACACCGTGGCATCTCTTTGAACTCGACAACACAACAAACTGACTTATCACAGCCGTGTCATTTTAGACCAGTCAGAGTTGGTTAAACAATAGAAGATAATGGTGTTGTAAATTTATCCCGAAGCTGTTTTGTACGAGTTTTCAAACTGTTCATTTATTATAGAATTATATTACCGGTATATCGACTGGAATACACGACTCAGAACACGTATCAATATAGTTCATTCAAAACAACCTGGATTAACTAGTGTCACCAAATGACACCGAGATATATGGGAAAGGTAAATATAATTAAAAAGAGGCCCGACATCTATTAGCAAAATATTTTTAACAATCTTATGCTAGGAAATGTGGAAATATTTGCGGAGATTTACATTCGCGATTTTAAATCCTGGCATCAGATCAGGATTATTCGGATTTCAGGTCTGAATATATAGTTTTGTTATTGTAAATATTCAGTTCTGATTTTGGGATTTTCCCCCCCGTACTTGTACAGGTAATATATGGGATTTAGTACTAAACCCATTGACCCGGCCTTAAATGACCTTAGCTGTTGATAGGCCGTTAAACCCCAACAAACAAACAAAACCCTCACGAAGAACACAAAGGTATCTCGCATCAAATATTAGTTGGTTTACAGTAGTACCGGTATACATATTTGGCTCCTCATTGGGAGCTACCTGCTATTTTGTGTTGTGCTTCATCAGACTCACATGTGCCAGACCAGATTTCTCTGAGCAAGAGGTGAGACGTATGCAGTAGGTATCCTCTAGCATGACTATGGCGGAGTGAATGTGTAGAGCTAATAACTTGCGTGAAACGACTAGAGGGTGACAAGTTGAGTGTTCGACTAGAAAGAGATGAATCGAGCATACAACTAGAAAGATCTGAGTTGAGTTAACAACTAGAATGTGCATCGTGTGGACGACTGAAAAGATCTGAGTTGAGTTAACAACTCGAATGCGAGTCGAGCGTACCGACTGGCGAGTCAACGTACTCGGACTATAGAGAGGTGAGTCGTCCAGGGGAGTCGAGTGTACCGACTGGCTAACCGATAATGAGGTGAGACGAGCGTACAGAATGTCGTGTCGAGTCGCTTCAGGCGAGTGAATGATGTCTCAAGAAGTTGGGCAAATGTTTTAACTGATGTCGCACATAAATATACATATGAATTAATTTATCAAAAAGGGGGCAAAATAGTCTCTGACATTAGCCTATGTTGCAGTAGCCCCAACCAAACACAGGCATGCACAGCTGTAGGTTTCAATGCTGTAATTTAAACTATTAGAAGATTTGTCTTTAAATGTACACAAATTACGAACGTTTAAAACCAAAGGAGGTGATGGGGCGGCGGTGGGTATGTCAAGAATCCTCAAAAACTATGCATTGTGCAAAATTGAATCTCCGGGACAGCGGATGTCACTCCCTGCTCCAGCGACCTTTGAACTGTATAATTTAACCAATAATTCCATTGTCAAAATTAGCATATCTAAAATTATTGTGCACACTCTTGCTAGCTGGGACACTGACCTACATGTAGATCAGGCCTGCCACCACAAAACCACAGCTGTCAAAACTGGGAGAATTGTATGACAGTCTCCAATATTGTGTATAAACTATAATTAAAATTTATCATTGAAGTACAGTACATGAAAACATGACAACAAGGATGCCGCCTTGGAACAAAACAACAGTCCAGCTGGGTGTTTGAACCTAGTTAGTGAACCACAGAAAGCTTCCTGTATACCTCGTTATCATACCTCGAACTGACAGCAACATACAAGACAATAAAAAAGGACTAATATAATGTGGGAAAAATTCAAAATAATCACAACGAAAAACACAATATACATGAATTAAACGCTACTATTGTAAATATTACTGTAAGAAAAGGATATATGAATACACAAGCATTTCGTGATTACTGCATGCCTCATATCCATATTATTGTACATTGAAAGATGTCACGTTGTATATATGGTTGTGTACTATGTGTATTGCTATCTGCAAGTACTATAATATTTATTGTTATCGTGAGTATTTAGTAGTGGTAGAACTGGATTGATTGTAGTATAAATATTAATTCCAATTCCATTAGCTGCATCCTCCCCATGCTATTTGTGCCCCCGCAACAAGTTGTGGGGGGTATACTGCAGTCAGGTTGTCCGTCCGTCCGTCTTTGCATCCGTGCGTCTGTCCGTCACTAAACTTAACATCAGAGAAATATGTTATAACTTCTATTTTATTCATCTAAAATGCTTAATATTTTACACATGCATTCCTGTAAGGCTCTACTACCATGCTGTGCCAAATCAACGGCTGTCCAACCCCCGCTGATCCCAAAGTCACGGTCAAATACTTAGTCTCTTTACAAAACTTAACATCAGAGAAATATGTTATAACTTCTATTTCTTTCATAGAAAATTCTTAATATTTCATTCATGCATTCCTCTAAGGCTCTACTATCATGCTGTGACAAATCCCCAACTGATCTCGAGGTCAAGGTCACATACTTAGTCTCTTTACAAAACTTAACATCAGAGAAATCGGTTATAACTTCTATTTCCTTGCTCGGATCTGCTTCACATTTCACACACACATTGCTCCAATGGACCTCTACCACATTGTGACAAATTCACGTTTGTGCTGCCCCCGCTAACCCCAGAGTCAAGGTCACAGGTCTACACACTTGGAATTTTGTTTACGTGTTTAGGAGTACCTGGGCCCACGCGGGGGGGTATTCCGTAAGCCTCGATTACTGATCTAGTTCGACAAAGATAAAGAATTGCTATTGCTTTGCTTAGCAATGGTTAGCAACAGTACACACAGAAAATTGTTCTACATTCATCGATATTAGTCTGAATATAAATCAATTACGTGCATCTTATCAGATAATAAGTGATATTTAAATGTTGTACATAACTCATCATGTACATACAGCCGAGTTCGAAGTGGTTATGCATGCTAAGTAGTTCGCAGGCAAGTAATGGTAGCCAGAAACTGGAATAAGTTTACTAGATGGCTGAAATACATCATTATACTCACCAATTGTGACAGAAATATATAGATGTATCTTCCATTTGTGCTTGTTCAATTGGTATATACAGACACTCAAACTGTTATGCCACTAACCAGAGAAGCCATTTCGTGTGACATATTGAGCATTTGATCTTTTGGAGCCAATTACATGAAAAAACAACATCTAGTATGTATGCACATTAAGTAGTAATTGAAGTATATTGTAAAGTTCCGAAATACATCTCCCTGCCAACAAGCCACTGTAGAAGTTAGAATTAGATTATTAGTCCA
Source organism: Conchocele bisecta (assembly GCA_029237695.1). Lineage (NCBI taxonomy): Eukaryota > Metazoa > Mollusca > Bivalvia > Lucinida > Thyasiridae > Conchocele > Conchocele bisecta. The sequence goes on along the minus strand of CM055267.1, from coordinate 126,111,912 downwards.
GGGCTTCTAAAATTTTCAGTTTGTCGGTTCTGGACCGAATTTTGAAATCTCAGACCGATTGAGATTTACAGACTATTCTTAAAATTTGGTCCGAAAATAATGCCAATATTTTCTGGGATTCTGCACCTCCGACTTTTAACTTTTGACAACATAAATTTATGGAATAATTATGTGCGAAAGATAATTCCAGAGCCAAATCTTACTAAAGAAAGTTCTACATGTTATTCCATGTGTGATAGTGTCGAGAAATGAATAAATATGAGTAAATGTGTGTCTGTTGACATCGCGTAGGCGTGTATCAATGGTCAGATCGGCACGACTTTGTAACCTTTGATGTCTCACCCTCCACCCCGTCACAATCAGTAATGATTACAACCGCACGTGCATATTATGTACGACGTGATCTGACAAAACCAGGCTTATTGGATATGCGACGACCAAAACGTGTTCACCATCAGTAATAAAAAAACGCGAGATTGTAACTTGTCCCCAACAGGACACAAACAATCGTCTTAAGAGACGATTCTCATATGCTGCCAAAATATTTTGACAAAACATGAGAATGTTTATTAGAAATAAAATATTTTGACAGAACATGAGAATCGGCTCCTAAAACGTGAATCGTACGGTGTCCTGTTAGGGCCATGTTACAATCTCGCGTTTACGCGTTCTAGACCTATACATACGAGTGTCGACAGTTACGTCTGGACGGATTGGCATTCTGAAATTTTATAAGCCCTGATTATTACATAATTTGGCAGCCATCTTGGAACTGGTATCAGAGTATCACCAGCATTAAAGGTACATGCCCACTCACTAGGCACAAAATGTTCTTTATATCAGAGACATCATCTGAGACATTTTCTTGCAAAATAAAAATTAATTCACCACTACCCTACGTATTGATTGGCATTATTATAAATTTTATATCAAACGTAAATTTCCACACTGATATCAGGGGCGATAACCTTGTTTCCTGAAATTTAAAACTCATGAAATTTAAACATAAGTACATGTATGAAGGCACAAGATAGATTGATCTCAATATTCATAACTGTCAATCGAATGCTCCATACTTTCTACAAACTCATTACCATTTACACAATGTATCACTCGCCTTAGAGTAATTGACACGACTTGGGTTTTAAAAACTCCATCTGAAACAGTCAGATCCGTACAATCGTTCTTCGGACTGGAAACATCGCTATCGATGGTTATAATCTCAATGTTACTGTGATATGAATCTTCACAGTCATGATGGTCATCGACGACACCTTCCTGGAGCATGTCAACGTAACCTTCACCACCCTGATCTCCACTATCAATTTCACTATCCGGAATCACGTCGGCGTCGCGAACAACGTGATGTCCATCTCCGGCGTCCTCATTATCCGTAATCACGTTGGCGTCGCGAACAAAGTGATGTCCATCACCGACGTCCTCACTATCCGGAATCACGTTGGCGTCACGAACAACGTGATGTCCATCACCGACGTCCTCATTATCTGCAATCAAGTGGGCATCATGAACAACGTGATGTCGATCCCCGACGTCCGCACTATCCGGAATCACGTCAGTGTCGCGAACAACATGATGTCCATCACCGACGTCACCACTATCCGGAATCACGTCGGCGTCGCGAACAACGTGATGTCCATCACTGACTTCATCACTTTCCGAAATTGTGTCGGCATCGCGAACAACGTGTTACACACAGAATGTAGGTGCTCATCTAACAAATCAAATATGGATTCATCCTCGCTAATGTCCTCATAGTACGTGTCCTGGTGTGTGATGTCCCCTCTACGAGCGCCCCGTGCAGGCACCGGGGCGGGATCAACTGATCCTGAGAATAGTGCTGCAGTAGCCATTGCTTGTCGTAAAAGGCGACTAAACTGGCTTAACGATTGGGTTCATACTTTCCGGAACCCACTATACCGGATTTGGCCCTCATGTACATTTTTGGCTTTCTTGTATGTGAGAGTTGAGTCAGGCTATGCCCCATATATAAAAGTAAGATTAGTGCTAATCCTATTACTTTTAGGGGATGGGATAAATGATGTTGGTGTGGCGAGGGCCTGGCACCAGATCAGGTTGTTCTAATTTCAGGACTGAATATATATTTTGATTGTAAATATTGAGTTCTGAAGTTGGGATTTACCCCCCTCGGACAGGTGGATACGGGACACGACCCCGTTGACCCGTCTGCATGTAGACTCCCTGAGGCTTGTACCTCTATGTCAGAAAAGCGGACGTTAAACCCTATTCACTCACTCACTCACTCCCCTCTACGAGCAGCCAGCGCCGTGTTCCTAGCCATTTCAACGTTGAATCCATGTGAAAGAACTAAATGTCTGGATAAATAACTTCTTCTTATAAACTTTGAAGAGCAACCTCGCACAACACATATCCACTGTTCCAAACTTAAATGCCGCTCCTTGATGTGTCTTGTGAGATTTCATTTAAATTTGTAACTTTTGCCGCAAGTGTCACAGTGATACATTTTAAATTGCTGTGTACTGTCCGAATTTATCTGATGAAATGACAGAACGTGTGCACACCTGTAATACATGAATTGCACATGCAAATCGCCGACCGCAAGTGATCCATCAAGCACGTGCAATATACATGTAACGGTGTCACGCCAGGGCGACACCGAGATAGTTTACTGATGGGATGGAACACCAAGCACGTTGTCCATTTGTCACACCAGGGTGACACCGAGATAGTTTACTGATAGGATGGAACACCAAGCACGTTGTCCATTTGTCACGCCAGGGGACACCGAGATGTTTAGATAGGATGGAACACCAAGCACGTTGTCCATTTGTCACGCCAGGGTGACACCGAGATAGTTTACTGATAGGATGGAACACCAAGCACGTTGTGGACAGAGACAACAAGGTATATACCGTATTCTTGCGATTATAGGTCGCAATAGTGCATAAGACGCACCCCTATTTTCAATCCAAAATCCAAAAGGGGGAAAATGGGGGAAAAATCTACATGAGATTATAAGACGCACCCAATTTTCCTAACAAAATGAAACAAAAAAAATGAAAAAAACTCGCCAAGTTGTTGTTGTTATTTATTCCCCCACATTGTTTTTTTATTCGTACCTTGGACGTTTTTGTCTGTATTTTCCCCTTCATCAGTTTGCTATGTCCGTAATTTGCCGACTCTATGTCCGTGATTACCCGGTCCGTATTTCACCGTTTTCTAGTATCTTCAATTACACCGTGAACTCGGTAGTACACGCTTCACTATAACACGTGCTCGGTTAGTACACGTTTGTGCATTGGCTCCCGATTTGTTTGCCTATTTCTATATCAAAATCGTGTTAAATGTGTAACAGACTATTGTCATAAATCGTGTTATATTTGCGATCATATTGCTGCCGAAAGTGGTATTATATTGTTAATTATTGTTTGCGGTATGTATTACCTCTTTTCAACACCATTTACGGAAACTATTTTCGAAATCAATATCGGCGAAATATGGCGACAGATCTGCGTGCGTATAATCCAGTGTTTTTTTAACCCGTTCCTTTCTGAATACACATTCACGGATATGAAATTTATTAAATATTTTATTTTTATTTTTGTTATTTCTCACTGAAAGTATATGTTGTCACCACTCATTTGAACCGTCTCGACGAAACGGTTTAAATGGTGATCGCGGCATATACTTCCGAGTGCATAGAAGGAAAATATTTAGGATTTTCCGCATACATGAGCATATCCTGAGCATGAAATGGGTTACTGATTAAATAACCATGATGCGAGGATGAAAGCTGCACGTTCGCCACATCTGCGGCACACATCAAAAAGCGTGTTGACCAATCAGTGCAATTTCAAAACATAGCCTAAAGGTCACACAGTTTACAGTCTCGTGCTGAATGATGACATCAGATAAGCGCCTGTTAGTTGACACGGTTGTGTGTTATCGATTTTTTTCCGCAAAGCAACACACAACTTTCGCCTACAGTATGTAATATTTCAAAATCAGTTGTATCTTCCGTAAATGACGCTGAAAGCAGCCTATAGCTATGACGAATTTGCATTGTCCGCTGACGAAATTATAATGTTTTTAATTAGAGATTGGCGAACATTGTAAACCATGTGCAGACTACGCGAATCCACCGCCTGGTCTGGTCGCTAATTCAATAAGCCGGGATTTGTCAGAGATAGAGACCCAATTCACATAAACACGTTTGCCGTGTCATAGAGTCTGGTTCTCGGTAGTATTGTTTCATTTGGGACGCATCAGACAGGGTACCAGTTTAGTGACGAATACGAAACTGACGTCAACAACCGCGTGTGTTGATATTTGATATGGCTTTGTCTTGACACGCGGTGTGTTTGATGTCGGCCAGCTGACTTAGGCTTGCCACTTTCATCAGTTTTATAACTTTCGTGGAATTGCATTATGCATATTGGGATTTACCGCAATATTTTTCATGGCAAAATGACACCGACCGATATGGGCCCGGTAAATGTTTTCAAAAGGTAATTAAAATGATAGAGGCAAGATTGTGATTCGGCAGAGAAAATGTTGACTGGATCTGATCTTGGTATACACTGTTCGCCTTCGGTATAGCAAATGTGTACCGAATGTGACACAGGGCCGGAACGAGTAAGGTGCGAGTAAGGCGCGAACTGTTTAGAATATTCCAATACCGGATTTTACCCCAAAGACTAACAACAACAACAACAAATATAGGAACGCATTTTTTTAATTTTTTTTTTTTGTCGTTTATGTCAATATTTCGGGTGGAAAAAAATGCTAATGTATCTACATGTATTTATAAGACGCAGGGGCTTTCTGGGATACAAATCTGAGTAAAAAAAATGCGACTTATAATCGCAAGAATACGGTAGTTACAATGATGATGTATTTACAAATAATGATGTGCACAAACAATGAATGATAATGTCAGTACGGACAACGTCCTCTGGATGAAGCCTCCAGATACAATTGCACAACCAAGGCACTGTCGCGATTCTGGAACAGGTAGGTATAGTTCAACATTATGCATCATGTTCAAGATCCAATTTTAGAGTTTCCGTTAATCAACTCCGGTTTCCGCCATGATGACAGTGACGTTCTTATGACGTCGTAAAGTTACTTGGAACTAGAATATACAGACTACTTGGGCGGATGGGGCCAATATCACATGGGTGAACGTCCTTCGAGATTCATACCATCCTTGGACGGAATGACGTCACCGGAATAATGCCCCGCTCGATACGCCCTTGGTCCACGCGGAGCAGAGTCCCCGCTGGTACACGGTGTCGTGTTGTGGACTCCAGAATAATATAGGTGTTGCGTACTGGTTCTACGTGAATACACCAGATGGACGTGCCGTCGCTGGTTGCTGACTGGCTGGCTGACTGCCTGGCTGGCTTACTGGCTGGGACAGTTCCAAGTGAAGGCTTGCGACCCAATGTGTTCACAAGAATGTTTGAATGTCCGACCTGCTAGAATAAGGTTGTGATAGTATATATGCAACTCTAGTGCACAATTTTCCTACCGTAGTCCACCTGTCAATATAAAAACTCTGTGCCAACATTTTGCTTACAATTTTGCGTAAGTGGACTAATGTTCTAACAGTCAGTCTAGCTCATGAGATATCTGGCGAATTATTCTGAAATAATTCAGTCATAAGTAGATATGACCTACTCGGTATTTAGGCTAGCATCCAAGTCTGCATAAACAGTGTAAATCACACAGATATAACCGGTGCAAAATCCAATACTGGTGGTCCGTGCACGGTTTCGGATAAAGCGCTGTTCTCTCCATCGGTGTATTCCCCGGGAGCGATATATCACACACGAAGACCTATTTGATAGTCGGTACCAGATTATTTGATTATTGTGCTCTTGACTAGTATTGTGTGACCCGTGTTACAAATAATGGATGATAAAGAAAATAGTCGGCTACAATTCGTGACAATACTCGCCCCTAAATAAAAGTGTGAAACACTTAGCGGTAATCACGAGTTGTACCGACATTTCTACTTCATTCATTCCATATTACATTATGCCATATAGATCTACTGGTCTTAAAACCGCAGCAAAAGAGAGATAACTAGTTCCTTACAACCTACTCCCGGGAGTTACTTTCCTTAGGCCACCGCCAGGTGGCACCCCTAGCTACCTAGTTGGACATGCGCAGACCGTCCGATAGCCATCTTGATTTGCTGCGTGTCAAAGCCGGACGTATTCTTCGGAGCTCCGACGAATGCTTCTTCGGACCGTATCTGCGATTGAGAAACATCACAGTTCATACTACTTATACGACGATATATATATTGTTGTTTGGTGTCCTAACTGTTACTAATGTGAAAATATTGGGTGATACACTAAGCGCCATTTTGTCAGGGCTTGCACGTGCCCTAATTATCGGCCTTTTTTTCCCGTCTATGTTGACGAACTATTAGTGTATTTTTTCACGTTCCTTATATTTTTTTATGTCGACTTCCACATTGTTATATTGCATATAATGCGGTTGTCTCCCCTAATTTAGAATATCACTGCAGCCTGCTAGGCACTTAGGTGGGTGGTATATCATTGTCACTTGTACATGACGTGTATTATAGTTTGACCACCGTCTCACTATAGCTTATCTTTCTAGATTGTCACGAGTACGTCATGTCGTCTACGTCGTCTGGGCAGACGACTGGCGCGTGCGGTCACCGTAAGGGACGGTACGACACCCACGAACTTTGTCTCTGCTGCTCGAAGTGTTCGCTTGACAATAAGTGCGCCGTTTGCGAGCTGTGGTCCGAAGATACCTGGGCTTCAGCTCTTAGGGCCAGTTCCTACTCGTCTAAGAGGACTACGACGAAACGGCCTCGATCCACTTCGTCCACGCTTGGTTCGAATAAGAAACAGCAGGTTGTATCTGTTAATTCTCATGTGAAATTCCCCCCTAAGGTCGATGACTCACATAAGGAGCAAGGGGGGCTACACATGGAGCCCTCATTGCCCCGAGTCACCTTAGGGGGGTCAGGTTCAGCCCCTTCGCCCGTGACGGACCCCGTATCGCGGTCTTACTCTACACTTAGTGTAGATAGTAAGATCACGGCACGTTCTGATTCAGGAACTAGGGATGTCACTCGAGACCCGGCTGGCCCTGGCCCTGCCCCTAACCTTTCATCCTGCAAGGATGACTCGGCGCTGCCAGTTGAGAGCACTTATAGGAGGGGCCCTCCACCCGAAGACATGGGGGCGCCCTCCCGAGCCGAGGGGGCAGAAGGATCAGTAGCTGCACCTAGTGCACACGATTCGGGAGCTATGCTCATCGGACCACTAGGGTCCGACGTGTTGTGCCCCTTGAATCGTTGGGAGGTATCCCAACTTGTTGGTATACACCCACAGCCGACCAAGATGGCCACAACTAGTGGACCACCCACGCCCAATTTTTACGCGGGTGAGGACTTAGCCGTTTTACGGCCGAATGCCGCCCACGAAAACGGCAGGTACCACGCCTCACCGCATGACGCTGCTGGGGGTATGCACCGGGCACCGGTGTATCTAGGTAACACAGGTACCTCCTCTGGAGACGCTGTATTACAACCCAGACCGGATACCGGACTGTTGGTAGATCGAGTCGGCAGGTACCACGTACAGTTACGTGACGCTGCCGATTCTCGGACACCGGACACCGTTCGCCGTGCACACGCCGTGCTACAGACTACCCAACGACGTACACCGGACATACGTCAGGTGACGGCAGGTACCACGTACTACCACGTGACGCTGCTGTACACCGGACACCGGATACCGTCACCCAGGCACCGGATAACCGACAGGGGACTGATTCCAGGTACCACATGCCTCCACGTGACGCTGTTAGCCACTGGTCGCCAGTCACCGGACATGTCGGGGACAGCAGGTACCATGTTCCGCTACGTGATGCTGCTGGTTTCAGGCCACCATATACCGAACATTCGGTTGGTGCTGGCCTTTACCACGGGCGCCCAGCTCAGACTCCTAGAGTGAGCCAGGGACGCGATTGGGTTGACCATGACCAGTATGGTTTGGTTTTACAACCTAGTAGACCCTCTAGGGATCAGCTTGATGCTCCCACATGTGGAGATCACACTTCCCGTAAAAGGAAACATCAGATTTCCTTCAGCCACGCAGCTTCGTCTGCTCCTTGCCCGGATCCCTCGGATCCCAAGAGGGCATGTGAGGACCCTCAGGGCCCTTCTGTTTCACATGTCCCCCCAGCCCCCTGTAGGGCTCACCCCCCAAATGTGTGCTGCACTACTCAGTGCAACCGGGACATGGAGCTCGTCTCCAATACGTCCTCTGAGTCAGCGGACTCAGCTTCGGGGGATTCTGGGGACGAGGCGGTTTCCTCCCCTTTGGGAGAGGTCCCACAGGGTCATCCGCCGCGGGAAGACTTTGAGGGTGTAGATTCTCAAGTACAGGATGACACCCTTTGCTTGAAGTGGGCTATGAATGAGGTGTACCGGCTACTGCCTAATGACCTCTGCCCGGAGGGTAGCCTTCCGGCACCTCGTACTTCAACGCTAAGGAGCACCTTGGAGTGTATGGAAGAACCTGTAGAGTTCCGGCAGGAATTCCGGGTGCTCCCACACTCCGTGTGCGTTAAGAGCGCGTTTGACTACCTACATCCATCGACTGAGGGAAGTCCGGCACAGCCAGGGTACCAAACCCCAGCACTTGACGTACGTAAAACTGACCCAGAGTCAGTCTTATAAGGTGCACTCACCATATTTCCCCTCCGAGGCTCCTCAGTTGGACCCGATGCAGTTCGGTGTGGTATTTCTGAGGGCTCCACTGTTAAGATTAAAGTGGAGCAACTCAGGAGGTGGGAATCGAGGCTTAGGGCCTTGGTCAACGTGTGTTCGCACATGGAGCTTTTCGCCGCCACCCAGTATAAGCTGGCGACGTCTGTGCGACAAGAGGACGATTTTCCTTGTCTCTCCGTGGCCAAGGCACAGGCAAGAGCCACCCGCCACGCTGTGGCAGGGAGTGTGTCACTAGTATCAGACCTCTTGCAGTTCAGACGTGACTCTGCTCTGGCTACTTCCAAAGAGCTTCTGCCATCAAGCAGGGAGACCCTTCGGGCTGCCCCGCTTAACGCAGAGTCCCTCTTTGGTGGCCGAGTTCCTGACGTCCTTAAGCAGGATCATCAAGAACATGAGCGGCTAGAACTGCTTAGGAACGCCGCGGGAGCCAAAGTTAAAAAAGCAGAAGGAAGTGGCAGCCCCTGCATCCCAGAAGAAGCCTTCTGGTGGCAGGAGGAGGAAGCAGAAGGTTCGCAAGGCAGAATACTTCACTCCTTCCAACGCTTCTACCAACGCAGCTCGCGGTCGCGGCTCGTTTGGTCGGGGGTCAGCTCACTCTCGAGGCTCTTCGCAGTTTCGGGGTCGTGGTGCTACCCGATAGCGTTGTGCCACTTCCCACACTGCCCCCTCCACCTGCACCTCGCGTGCCGGTGGGGGGAAGACTGGCCTACTTTGTGGAGGAATGGGAAGGCATTACAGACGACACGTACGTGTTGTCAATAATAAAAAACGGATATACTATACCGTTCATTACGCCTCCCTGCTTAACTTCAAGGCCAGTCCATTTTCCAATAAAGGATGAAACCCTCGCTCCTATTCTACTTCAAATAGTAGAAGAATTATTGGAAAAGAGGGCAGTGGAGGAGGTGAGAGACCACTCTTCACCGGGGTTTTACAGCCGTCTTTTTCTTGTTCAGAAAAAGAATGGCAAGTACAGACCGATGATAGACCTGTCTCCGCTGAACAAAGGGATTCAGCTGGAACACTTCAAAATGGAAACCCAAAGGTCAGTTCGCAATATCATTGTGAATGGAACCTGGACAGTTTCCATCGATCTCCAGGACGCATATCTGCATGTTCCGATACGCCCGTCGTGCAGGATTCGCCATAGCTGGCAGAGTGTTTCAGTTCCGTACCCTTCCATTTAGCTTGTCAACAGCGCCAATGGTGTTCACGCGGCTGATGAAAGTCGTAGCGGCTTTTATCAGGCGGCAGGGGCCAAGTCTAGTCCAGTATCTAGACGACTGGCTGGTCCATCACCCCTCACGGGAAGTTCTCATACATCACCTGTCACAGGTTTGGACTATAGTAACCCGTCTGGGTTTACTGCCCAACCTGGAGAAATCAGAACTAGTACCGAGCCGGAGGTTCAATTTCATAGGGATGTACTTCCTGTCAGATCTTGGCATCGTGAGGGTACCATCAGACAGAACATGCAACCTTGTTGCACTCCTGTCAGAGTTTACAAGAAAAACTTGCACCACCACGAGAACTTTTCTTTCACTCCTGGGGTCCCTCAACGCGGCAGCGGATTTTGTCGAAATGGGCAGGTTATACCTTCGCCCAGTGCAGTTAATTCTGCTCTCCCAGTGGAGATCGCAAACACAACCACTGCATGCCGAGATCCGCCTGGGCCACGTCTTTCACCACCACATTCGTTGGTGGCTGATACCCAAGCGGTTCACTCGAGGCGTGCCTATTCACGACCCCGAACCCCAGTTCCACCTATATACAGACTCCAGTCTGCACGGATGTGGAGCTCATCTGGAACCACTTAGAAAGACCTGCCAGGGGACTTGGTCTCACAACCAGTCTCAATCTCATATCAATCTGTTGGAGATGAAGGCAGTTTCGTTGGCTCTGGCAAACCTGCTTCCCCTGATAAAGGGGAGTATTGGTGGCGACGGACAACTCGACCGTCGTCTCGTACATACGCAAGCAGGGGGGTACCCACTCTCTGTCCATGTTCAGAGAGACATGGGATCTGCTGACATTTTGCCAGGAAAAAGGCATCTCTCTCAGAGTTCGCCACATTCCTGGCAAATTGAACGTCATAGCGGACAGGCTATCCCGCGGGACACCAATTCCCACAGAGTGGGAAATCAATCCGCTGATAACGCAGAGCTTGTTCAACCTGTGGGGCACTCCATATATGGATCCGTTCTCCACAAGGTACAACAACAAACTCCCACGCTTCGTGTCTCCTGTGCCAGATCACAGAGCACTAGCAGTGGACGCGTTCTCGATGGAATGGGAGAACCTGTTCATGTACGCATTCCCACCACCGAGGCTGTTACAACAGGTTCTCCAGAAGGTCAGGGCATCGAATGCTCGGGTCATTCTGATAGCCCCCAATTGGCCACAGATGTCGTGGTTCAACGACCTTCTCGATCTGCTGGTAGACTATCCCAGATCCATTCCGTCAATACCAAGGTTGTTAACTCAGAACAACTTGTCGCACAGCAATCCAGACATATTCCACCTTCACGGTTGGATGTTGTCAAGGAATCCATTAGAAAGGGAAAATTTTCTTCGAAAGTTGCCCAGTACGTCTCCACAGCTAGACGTAATTGCTAGAGGCAAGATGGAAAATTTTCACGGATTGGTGTGGTGCGCGATCATGCGATCCACTCAATCCCTCTATTCCACTCATAGCAGAATTTTTCACCTTTCTGTATGAATCCCGGGATCTTTGTCCAATGACCATTAAAGGTTATAGGGCAATGCTGTCTAATACCTTACGGTTTAGACAGAACTGCGACATAGGCACTAACCATGTCTTGTCTGAGTTAATTCGCAGTTTTCAGTTACGAAAACCGATAACGAACTCACTCACACCAAGATGGAACTTATCATTGGTCCTTCTGGCCTTAACAAAGTCTCCATATGAACCATTGTCAGGAGCTACTTTGTTAAATGTGTCTATCAAAACGGCCTTCCTACTATCAATGGCCTCGTCCAGAAGAGTCAGTGAGATTCATGCATTATCGGTGGAAGAGGGCCATATTCGTTTTAATCAAAATGATGGTTCAGTTACCCTCCTTCTTCATACTGGCTTTCTGGCTAAAAACCAGTTTCCGTCTATGACCCCATCAGCTATCCATATTCCTTGCCTCACTTCAATAGTTGGTCCGCAGGATAAGGATAGGTTACTGTGCCCAGTTCGATCATTGCGGTTCTATCTGAGGGCAGTAAAAAATAAACCATCCGTGGGCAATCAGGACGTTTCAAAGGACTCGGTTTCAAGATGGATCAAGCTATGTATTGCTAGATCGTATCAGGAGCTAACCAATAGAGATCTATCATTCATGAAGATTAAAGCTCGTGAGGTTAGGGCGATCTCGTATTCTCTCGCATTCTCTCGGAATGTTCCTCTACCGGATATAATGAGAGCTGCCTATTGGCATTCTCACACAACCTTTTCTAACTTTTACCTTCGATCACTGTCTAGACAGATGGACGAGGTATTAGCTCTGGGACCACTGGTAGCAGCCCAGAACGTGGTCAGGTAGAAGGTTTTCGTTCAGTAGGAACAGAGAGCTTGGATGTTGTACAGTATTACTTGTTTTGTTACATACACCGCTAGTGTCTGTCATCTGTTCGACGGGCCCCGTGCAGGCACCGGGGCGGGATCAACTGATCCTGAGAATAGTGCTGCAGTAGCCATTGCGTGTCGTAAAAGGCGACTAAACTGGCTTAACGATTGGGTTCATACTTTCCGGAACCCACTATACCGGATTTGGCCCTCATGTACATTTTTGGCTTTCTTGTATGTGAGAGTTGAGTCAGGCTATGCCCCATATATAAAAGTAAGATTAGCGCTAATCCTATGACTTTTAGGGATGGGATAAATGATGCTGGTGTGGCGAGGGCCTGGCACCAGATCAGGTTGTTCTAATTTCAGGATTGAATATATATTTTGATTGTAAATATTGAGTTCTGAAGTTGGGATTTACCCCCCTCGGACAGGTGGATACGGGACACGACCCCGTTGACCCGTCTGCGTGTAGACTCCCTGAGGCTTGTACCTCTATGTCAGAAAAGCGGACGTTAAACCCTATTCACTCACTCACTCACTGTTCGACGGTTGTCGGCAATCTTACTCGTGACTACGGGAAGTATCCTATGGTCGCGGTAGTTTTATTGTAATACAGTAGAACTTCGATCGCTCGAACCGGCAATGGAATCGAGTTTGAGTTCGAGCGATGCATAGTTCGAGGGAATGAAGTTTCAAAAATGTACTGTCACATTCAGTCAATAAAATCACTTATGTGAATATATGAGATGACCGATGTGACATGCCATTGTATATGCATTACATTTGGAGGGAGAAATGAAAAATAACAAATACAATTGTAAAGTTGCTGTTTTATTCAATATTTACATGTAATTATACGTCAAATAAACCGCTATGTTCCGCTTTGCGTCTATACATAATACCGTATTTACCGTATATTTCCGGACACTTTTAATTAATTACTTTTGTCAGTGTCCGAATAATTAGGAATATTAATTAATTCTTAAAAAGTGGTGTCCGAAAATTTAGGTTTTATTTTGCCAAAATGGACGATTTTTTTTATTTTTTTTTTTATTTTTTTTATTTTTTTTTTATTTTTTTTATGGACCCATAGCCTCCTTTTATCTCACCGATGTGATTGTGCAGCTGATCACGTTTGCACATTTCGTAAATTAATCTGAGCAAACTGGGAATAACATCAATTATTGGTCCCAGTAACAAAGCAGTGCTAATTGTTTTGTGCTCGATTTAATTGTTCCGGCATGCGTTCGCGCTCACCATTGGTGGAATATTAATTAGGTGTAAAGGCTGACCAATCGGAGATCGCGTATCAGTGGCGCAGATTAACTCAACCCAGATTAACTAAAATTGTTACAGCACTGCCCACGCCCCCAGCGCATGTACACAAATGTGTACGTGACAACTGGCCTTGTTTCGCAAAGTCATAATTGAGCCAGTGCATGAGATAATCAACTTCATTATATAACTGAGATTTTCGCCGAGAATGATTTGACTTTTTTCTGCAAATATATCGGAAAGTTGATAACATTTTCAGAGCAAATGCGTAATAATTACTAATTTAATATTCGTCAACATTCGATATCGTTTACAGAAAATGTACACTATTATCAGATTCATCTTCGTCGAAAATCTCACGTGATAAGCCTGATTACCTCATGAACTGGCGCAATATTATAACACGTCGGGCAAAACATGTCTATACAGGTCTGTGTGTTGAAAGAGTGAAAACTCTGTGCGTACTCAAACCCACAGGTGGAATAGTCGGACCGATAATTGTGTGACACAAAGAAAATGACCATTACAAAAATATCCACTTGATCCCGTTCTATTATTAACGTCATGTACAGTACGATACCAGGTGGGTGGGATAATGGGATTTTTTAAATAGGAATTTATTTTGGTGTCATGGGTCCGAGTCTTCCACCTGTGCTCACCATATGAGTAAACACAGTTTTCAACGCACGAGCTTGTCACGTGACGTTGCAGCTGATGGAACAGGATATCGGTCATTGCGTCATCGAATGCCTTTATGTTTTGAAATGTTACTGATTGGTCAACACGCCTTTTGATGTCCCACAGACGTCGCCGATGAACGTGCGACTTTCATCATCGCATCACGGGAAAATCATGCAGTAACCCATTTCAGTTCAGGATACGCTTATGTTTGCGGACAAATATTTTCCTTCTATGCACTCAGAAGTATATGCCGCGACCACCATTTAATCCGTCTCGTCGAGACGGTTCAAATGAGTGGTCACATCGTATACTTTCATTGAGAAATAACAAAAATATATATATTTTTTTTAATAATTTCATATATTTTCCGTAAATGGTGTTGAAAAGTTGGCACAAAATTCAGAGTTCATGTGGTGGGATTATGCTTTCAAATTCGAATAAATTAATCTAATCAGGGTCACAGCTAGTATATCACTTTTCTTGCTATATACACAGTATAGCAGCTTCTGTGTAAGTGTGTATCGCCACAGGGAAGCCGACACACGCCCTAGGCGTTATCGATCGATGAAATGTTACAATTTAGGATTAGTCTAGTAAAGAAAACAGGCGGATATAGCACGGTTCGGATAAGCAACACGGAAGGTTGTATGTCGCCGGACTTCCGTGTACTAACGGGGTCGCGCTGTACTATAACATAACGTAACATAGTAAACAACTTTAATTAAAAATGTTTTTATTATACCATTCTGGCCTATACGGTGCCGCGGAAAGTAAGCGCGAAACAGGAAATGTCAATTTGAGCTACAACAACAACAAATTTTATGGGCGCACTTGCCTATTTTCGTGTCCGAAAATTTACGATTTGAGAATATTATCAAATGTTAGCTTGTCCGAAAATTAAGAGTACATGAAAATAATTAATTTTCTACAAAATGACCTTGTCCGAAAATAAAGGGTGTCCGGAAATTTACGGTAAATACGGTACTGGTATTTACGCTTCGTGCCCTGCTTTCCAGTAGCCGATCTAAGTATCCCCCTGTTGCCAGGTCCTTCCTTAGATTGCTCGGCAGAACCAGTATTTGTTTCTGACTCGGGTATCCCCCTGGTTAGACCAGGTCCTTCGCCAAGTTGCTCAGATACTAGTGTACTCTCAGACATAATTGTCATAGAATGACGATTGCTCGAATTCGTCTCGTTTTATTCACAAACTAAGCACGCATTATTCACTCGATAGACATAGAAATGTGTCAATAGTCGCTCAACAGCCAATTAAACATTACATAAAATGAATTCTGTTCAAATCACTTAATTAGCGTGGACATCATAACGCCCGTAATTCACAGCCGCTATTGTTTGCGATTCGTGATTTAATGTCATCCCGCGTCAAGGGAAAACTACTCGACGCGAACCGCCCGCAATGGTGGAATTCGCACCTCGTTAGACAAACAGCTGATCACAGACTTACCTGTTCGAGTTATTAGCGGTAATTACCACTGTTTGACCGTCCACGGGACTAATCCACAGGTTCGACTGTTCGAGTAATTCATAGTTCGAGTTTAAGGTGTTTTATTACATGAATTATATAGGAAATTTGCCGGGACTGTCGAACCAGTTCGAGTTTTCCATGGTGTTCGAGCCAGACCTGTTCTAGTTATCGAAGTTCTACTGTACACTCATTTAGGTATATCTTACCAATTTTGTACACCATCTACCAAGCGTCTAGCAGGCTGCATTCTAAACTGTCCCCTTGACTAGTTTTTATAAGACGCTTAGTGTGAGAGACTATATATATACAGTCGAACTTCGATGGGTCGAACCCTGGTAAACTCGTCAGCCATGCTTGCCTCGAACTAGCCTTTAGGTCCCGGGAGAATTCCTATATAAATACGTTAAAACTACCCGGTATAGGTCGAACTTGTGAAAGTCGAACAACCCTCAATGCCTCGAATCGCTGTCACGCCCGGTCGTGTATAAATCCACTATAAACCAGTCGTGACCAGCATACGTGGTAATTATGCATTGACCAATGTCGGCGAAGTTGTTAGTTAATTAAAGTGGTAATTTATGGGACATGTGGAATTAAATATCGCTCAGTTTTAATTAATGACCCAAGCATCTGGCCTTTTAAGTTGTAAATCAACATGAACTGTTTTTACTATGATCAGTAATGAGTGTGATGTGTCATCCGATTTATTCGCCATATAAGCAGGTGAAGCGGAAGACTACGAAGCAAGGCGAGATAACAGACTTCTTCAATACCGGACGTGTATAACTTTCATGTATAACTTGTACTGGGTTCCATGTGATAGTAAATTATGATATGCAGTGAATGTGGTTCCGGGTCCGAAGTAGTGATGGGGCGACTGGGCATGATCGTATCGGACGGGGCAATCAAGTCCGCCAATTGTATTTCGTAATCATTTTCTGTTGTTCTCATGTTCTATTGCTGTATAATGGCTATGTAAATAAAAACACACATGAGTTTGCCGCTTTCTTTATTTTATTAAAGCCTGTTTCTGTTAATAAACGACTGTGACAATCAACCGTAAATGCAAATGTAAGCACATTTATATGAAACAATGTGTCGTAATGACGACTTGTTTCACTTAGTACACTGACCAACTCGTCGATCTGTAATGGTTACAGTAGAAAATCCCGATGGGTCGAACAACGGATGGGTCAAACTAAAACTTAACCCCGCAGGCTGTTCGACCCATCGAAGTTCGACTGTATATATATATTACTCCGTGCCTCGGAATGCTGAGATGTACTGTTGATGAGAATCGGAAGCATCTCGGAACTACTGTACTGGTGAGTTTGACACCCAACAAGTTCTGAAGAGGTTTCTTTTAACCTCCCACCAGTCTGACAAATTCTGATGGCATAATGTAATATGGAATGAATGAAGTAGAAAATAATTTTTTAAGTAAAATATATTTCTACGAATGAAATTCCATATTACATTAGGGAGGCCCACCTCCCACCCCGCTTGAATGGGCTTTGACACGCAGCTTGTTCAAGATGGCTATCGGACGGTCTGCGCATGTCCAACTAGGTAGCTAGGGTAACTCCCGGGAGTAGGTTGTAAGGCACTAGTTATCTCTCTTTTGCTGCGGTTTTAAGACCAGTAGATCTATATGGCATAATGTAATATGGAATTTCATTCGTAGAAATATATTTTACTTAAAAAATTATTTTTTCACCTATATACATATACATGTATACACATCCTACACAACTTTTACTTTTTGAGCCCCAGGATCTCGGCTATGGTGTGTGGTCTATGACTTAATTAGATCCTACTCAAATAATCTGCACCCACATTGTCTGAGCCCCTGATGGCTCTGATCATAGGGTTGCAACAACAGCGCCCATCTCATCAGCCTGGAGTTTGCAACTTTTGCCTTATTCAGGTACGTAAGCGGTTGATGATCTGTCTCAAATACAAACTCTTTACCGAACAAATACTTGTGGAATTTCACCACACCCCAGACTACTGCTAAGCACTCTCTTTCTACGACTGAGTAGTTTTGCTCCTTTGGAAGTAGTTTTTCGCTAGTGTACGCAATTGGTAGTTGTGCCCCGTTTTGTTCCTGCAACAAAATGGCCCCTAAACCTATGTCGGATGCGTCTGTTCTCAATATGAACGGCTTGTCTAGCTCTGGGAGTTTGAGGATGGGATTGTTAGTCAGCGCTCTTTTAAGGCTGTTGAAAGCCTTGTCTTGGGAGTCTCTCCATTCAATCTTGTTCGGTTGACTCTTTTTCGTGAGATCTGTTAGTTGGACAGCTATTTCTGCAAAATTGGGGATGAATTTACGGTAGAACCCCGCTAACCCAGGGAAGCTTCCTGTATAGCTGTAACCTTCTCTGGGTGAGCTCTGAGCTCTTTCATGCTGCTTATTGTATGGCCGAAACACTCTAGTTTGCTGAAACCAATGCTACACTTCGATGGTTTCACGGTCAGATTAGCACTGGATAATCGGGACAAAACCTGCCTCAGGGCCCTAACGTGATCATCCCATGTGATGGTGAAAATGAGGATATCATCCATGAAGCTGTCTGCATTCGGGACACCGTTCAGCACTTTCCTCATCAGCCTACAGAAGGTAGCTTGTGCCGTTACCATTCTGAAGGGTATGACTTTGAATTGGAAAAGTGCTTCAATAGCAGAATAGGGTTTTGCGTTCTCTGAGAGTGGGACCTGCCAATACCCCTTACTTAAGTCCAGTTTCGAGAAATACTTATATTTCGCTAATTTCGAGAACATTTCTTCAATTTCAGGCATTGGCTCAGCATCAAAAATAGTGACTTTGTTAACCTGTCGAAAATCTATACAAAAACGGAGTCCTCCATCCTTTTTCCTGACTAGAATGACTGGTGATGAGTATGGGGACCTAGAAGGTTCGATAACTCCTAACTTCAAGATTTCTTCGACCTCATCTTTGACTAAGTCGCGAACTTTGTATGGGATGGGATAACCTTTTATCCGTCATGGGTCTGAGGTGGACAATTTAATGTCATGAATCTCTACATGGGTGCGCCCTGGTCTATCAGTCAGTACGTGCTCAAATTCCTTAAGCACCCTTTGTACTTCTACTTTTTGGTCCTTGGACAACCCTGGGGCTAAGTCCACCCTGTCAATTGATTCCTGTGTCCCCATTGGACACGTCATGTGCTCATCAGCACTACACTCCCCTGTACCCGAGTTCCCGTCAATTATGTCGTCAATTACCGCCGTGTTTATGACAGCTAGTATCCCCTTCCCTGGGTTTTGAGGCGAACGCTCTTCATAGCGTTTCAACATGTTGACATGGAATGTTTTCAGTTTCCCCTTCATGTCGATCCTATAATCCCAGTCATTTAGTACCTCCACTATAGGATATGGACCTTTCCATTGGAGTAACAGTTTGTTCCTATCAGTGGGGAGTAGTACTAACACCCGGTCACTCTCCTTATACTTCCGGTCACGCGCTTTCCTGTCATAGTACTTCGCCTACCAGTTACTCGATTTCTTGAGATTTTCTCTCGCGATTTCACAGGTTTGCTCGAGTTTTTGTCTGAGATCCAGTACATACTGGTATGTAGTTTTAACGTTTTCGTCAAGTTCCTTCTCAGGCCACAGATCCTTGAGAACACTCATAGCACCTCTGACTGTTCTCCCATAGAGTAGTTTGAATGGGGAGAATGCTAGGCTCTCCTGTGGAACCTCGCGATACGCGAACAACAACGCATTAATGTACTTATCCCAATCTTTGGGACGCTCGCTCGCCATGCGTTTAAGCATGTACCGTTGAATCTCTCTACCAAACCGTTGCACATAGGATGGTAGGGAGTAGTAGTAAGTTGTCTCAGTGATAATAGCCTACTGACCTCCTGCATTACGTTTGACGTCAATTGAGATCCGCAATCAGTCAATAATTCCTCAGGAATTCCTAATTGACTGAACATGTCTACGAGTGCCTCAGCTACTCGTTCTGCTTCGATACTCGGTAATGGTACTGCCTCTGGATATCGTGTGGTGTAATCTACCAGCGTTAGAATACCGATTTTTAGCTTACCTGCACGAAGTGCATAAGAGTTTATGGCATACCCCCGGCGGCGGCGGCGGCGGCGGCGGCGGCGGCGGCGGCGGCGGCGGCGCTCGGCGCGTCCGCCGCGCCACAAACTTAACGTTAGGGTAAATGTCTTATAACTTCTGTTTCCTTTCATGGAACACATTGTTATTTCATTCATGCATTCCTCAGATGACCCTCTATCATACAGCAGCAAATTCATGACCCACTACCCAGCCCTTACCCCAAGGTCAAGGTCACAAACTTAGCACATTCATAAACTTAACGTTGGGGTAAATGTCTTAACATCTGTTTTCTTTCATGGAACGCCTTGATATTTCATACATGCATTCATCTGATGATACTCTATCGTGCTATAGCAAATCCATGACCCACCACCCATCCCTTACCCCAAGGTCAAGGTCACAAACATAGCACATTCATAAACTTAACGTTGTTGTGAATGTCTTATTACATCTGTTTTCTTTCATGGAACGCCTTGATATTTCATACATGCATTCCTCAGATGACCCTCTATCATGCTGTAGCAAATCTACGACCCACCACCCAACCCGTACCCCAAGGTCAAGGTCACAAACTTAGCATGTTCATAAACTTAACGTTGGGGTAAATGTTGTGTGACTTCTGTTTCTTTACAGGGAATGCCTTCGTATTTCATACATGCATTCATCTGACTCTATCGTGCTATAGCAAATCCATGACACGCCACCCCTTTCCCCAAGGTCAAGGTCACAAACTTGGCACATTCGTAAACTTAACGTTGGGGTAAATGTAACATCTGCTTCCTTTCATGGAACGCCTTAATATTTCATACATGCATTCATCTGATGATACCCTATCATGCTATAGCAAATCCATGACTCACCGCCCACCTCTTGCCCCAAGGTCAAGGTCACAAACTTAGCACATTCATAAACTTAACGTTGGGGTAAATGTTGTGTAACTTCTGTTTATTTACAGGGAACGCCTTCATATTTCATACATGCATTCATCTGATGATACTCTATCGTGCTATAGCAAATCCATGACACGCCACCCCTTTTCCCAAGGTCAAGGTCACAAACTTAGCACATTCGTAAACTTAACGTTGGGGTAAATGTAACATCTGTTTCCTTTCATAGAACGCCTTGATATTTCATACATGCATTCATCTGATGATACCCTATCATGCTATAGCAAATCCATGACCCACCACCCACCTCTTACCCCAAGGTCAAGGTCACAAACTTAGCACATTCATAAACTTAACGTTGGGGTAATGTTGTGTAACTTCTGTTTATTTACAGGAAAGCCCTAATATTTCATACATGCATTCATCTGATGATACTCTATCATGCTATAACAAATCCATGACACCCCACCCCTTTCCCCAAGGTCAAGGTCACAAGCTTAGCACATTCGTAAACTTAACGGTGGGGTAAATGTAACATCTGTTTCCTTTCATGTAACGCCTTGATATTTCATACATGTGTAACAGGGTTGCCTGCTAGGCAAGGCGTGTAGGGTCGACAACGTATACCCCACTATACCCTATTGTTTATCACGGGTTCCAATGGACCACAACACAGGCGATGATGATGATGATTACTGTAATATATATATAAAATATATATCAAGACATGTACAATAGCGATACTCTACGAAGTAGAAACGGCGAGTGCAATCTTATGTAATCATGAATATGTGATCGGAGAGGGTTTCTATGTCTCTCTAGTCGAGATGTGGGTTCTTATTTGGACTCGTTTGGCAGGATGGACGGACGTACAAATGGATAAGCACTGGAAATACAACATTTACCAGCTATTATATATTTTAATAAACAAGAATATGATGTGACTATAATGGCGACGGCTCAACGAGTGAGACGTGAGCGAAATTCGGCAAATGACTATCGGGTCGCTGTTTTTCTCAAGAATCTCCAGCGATATCTGCAGCACGAATAATATTCGTGCCGCACATATCCCTGGAGACAAGACAATACATGATTTGACAATAAATATACCAAAACATTACCTGGAAATACAACATTTACCAGCTATTATATATTTTAATAAACAAGAATATGATGTGACTATAATGGCGGCGGCTCAACGAGTGAGATGGGTGCGTGCGCACCATGCAAAATACGTTGGTTAGTCACACGTTACGCTACGCTAGTCAGTATATCATACTCCCAGGTATAAATACACTAGTGGACTATACTTAACTACAAGTAAAGGTTCAATACTGACTAAGGTTAACGAACACTAAAAGCGACGAAGGGACAGGGGTTCAACAGTAAACATGTTATAGACAGATACGCTGTATCTGAAATGGATGGGACATACATATAATAACAACACATACATGATATGGAAGTTTATTTATCCCATCACCTAACATCACGCTGCCACATACTCCCCCTCTTCGGGAAAAGGGCGTCCCGACCTTCTGCTGCCAATTACATCCTCGTGTATAAAACACCTGGCGTTAATGTTAAGGTTAAAACAAGTAGCTGAAATTACGAAAAGAAAAGTGGATAATGATTGTCAGGAATAGCTCACGGTAATGTATGTCAAGAATAGTTCATGATAGTTTCATATGATAAGAAGATTGTACGTTACCCATTAATCTATGGATAAATATTTTATCTGATATCGGGGAGTATATACAAAGGGGAATTTGATAGTATATCAGATCGATATCACAGTCCGTTTGACTGTGGATAAATGCGGCATGAATCCTACGTACCATGTTAATCAACATGGCTGAATCGCGTACAGCTGTATACCGGATTAGCGGTCAATAGCGAGCCGACATAGTATACCAGTGTATTTACACCCTGCTCGCAGCGCCAATAGTGTAAACACGTATTACGCAATCCTACACATTATTTGGACTGTCATGTGAGATGTATCAGAATGAGGGCGGATACCCAATCCACAGTATCTTCGATGTCTGTGGCATACTTAAACTGATATGACGTCGTACATGTTAAGAAAACAATAAAAACAACATCGCGCCCACATATCAGCTGTCAAACATTACTCGATACATTGGCAGTACCAAGTACTTCTAATACAAGATGGACTTCCATCCTATATAAGGATCAATACATCATGTGTGATGTCATGTGTGTATTTTTGTACTATTGTCTGCAAAAAAAATATATATTTACACGAAACAGACAAGTACACAATGTCTTGGGGAGGACTCACTACTGTCCCTTCCTCAAGTACTCTCTCATCTACTCTAACTCTCACGAAGGTATTTAGGTCATAAGTACGGTTTTGGTTGGTCATAATCGGGTAGTAGTCATAATCGGGATATTCGCCACTCAGTACTGATACACTAAACCCATACCACCTGATCCCGAGGAACAGAGAACGTATGTACATGGGCTTGTGTCACCAGGAAATCCCCATCAGTCATCCAGGCCGGTTTCTTCTTGTGGCGTTGCGGTCTTTGTGGCGCGTCCGCTTCCGCGTACCTCCTCCTCTGATGATGAAGAGTGTGACTCCACTACACTTGCTGTGTACTCAGCTATTGATGGCAGCTCGTCTTCCTCACCCGATGACGACGGTGCTTCTAGCGATCCTGGACCGTCATCCGCTAGCGGTGCAGATCTTGGTAGCAGACCAGGATCTCCATGTCGTCGGAGCATGGGTATGATGTACGGCTGGACTGGTGGCGCGACGTCCTGGGATGCGGTTGTCCGTTGCCTGTCCGCCTTTCCTGCCTCTTGGCCCGTGCAATCTGGTGTGGGAGATCGTTGTCTATCCTTTCCTGCATCTTGACCAGTGTCATCTGAAGGTGTTACCCACATAAGGGCAAGAGGAGGTTCCGATGCACGGTTCTGGGCTTGTGTGTCCGCGAATGCTCCGGAACGATTTCATAGACCGGAATCCCAGAAACGGGCTGCGTCTTCACTACGTACGGACGTCGTTCCCATTTGTCTTATCCGAGAAAGGCGTCGATAGCCAGGCGTGGATGCCTCCCAAACATCAGATAGTACGGCGAGTAACCCGTACTATCGTGCTGGGTGCAGTTGTAGACATGTACCAACGTCGGTACATGCGCCTTCCAGTCAGCCTTCTGATGATCTTCCAGTGTCCCCATCATCTTCAGTAGAGTCTGATTAAATCTCTCGACCATCCCGTTTCCCATTGGGTGATACGGGGTGGTCCGAGATTTCCGGACGCCGGCGATTTCGCAAAGTTCTCGGATTATGTGCGACTCGAACGTCTGCCCTCTGTCGCTGTGAATGGCGGAAGGGAATCCATAATGGACAACGAAATTGTCAAAAAGCACTCGGGCTGTAGTGCGTGCCGTTTGATTTTTAGTAGGGATCGCTTGCGCATAACGGGTGAAATGATCGGTCATCACCAGAATGTTTTCGATACCCCCCTTGGACCATTCTAGGGACAAATAGTCCACACATATCAGCTCCATGGGCGCCGACGACGTAATGTTCACTAATTCCGCGTTTCTGGTCGGAGCTGTTTTCCGGAGAATGCACCTGTTGCAAACCTTGACCTTGTTCCTGATGTATTGGTCGTCGGTCCATACCTGGCCAATAAAATCTATGTTTGAACAAAGATATCGTGCGGTCTCGTCCTTGGTGGCCAAGGTCATCATGCAACGCCGTGAACATTTCATCGTGGAGGAGTGCTGGCAGGACCAATTGCTTCACTTCCTGCTCCTGGAACATCGCCTTTCGGTACAGGATATCGTTGCAGAGAATCAGACGGTCCCAATTCTTGACGTATCGCCTATCAATCGTCTCGTCACCAACCCGTGTAGCGGACGGTCGGTCACCTCTTTTGATAGCATCGATGAGTCTATGAATCTTTGGATCCGCCATCTGTACCTTCCTCCAGTCGTTGTCGCTGAGGGAATACGTGTTGATTAACTCTGTAGGGGGATCCTGTAACTCACTGTTTGGCGAAGTGGCACTCGCAGTTGACGTTCCGATGCTGTTTACATAGGGACAGTCACCTGTCGCCCTTGCGGTCGCTGCTTGTGATACGGCTGTCAAAAAGGGGGGATCCAGCACTGTTTCTTGGAGTCTAGACAATCCATCGGCATCACTGTTATTCTTGCCAGAGCGGTATCTTATGGTGAAATCGTAGTTGGCCAGCGCCGCCACCCACCGTTGGCCTGTCGCGTCTAGTTTCGCGGTGGTAAGGATGTACGTGAGTGGGTTGTTGTCGGTGACGACGCTGAACTTTGTTCCATAAAGGTAATCGTGAAGCTTGTCGGTGATTGCCCATTTCAGCGCCAAGAATTCGAGTTTGTGAGCCGGGTAATTTTTCTCAGAGGGTTTCAGGCTTCGGCTCGCATAAGCCACAACGCGGCTCCTTCCCATCTTGTTGCTGGTATAAAACCGCTCCAAGTCCACTGGCGGATGCATCCGCATGGACGGTGAAGGGCAGCTCATAGTCGGCATATGCGAGGACTGGTGGGTGGGTGAGACAGTCGACTAAGGTTTCAAACGCAGCTTGCTGTGGACCGGCCCAGATGAACGGCGTTTTAGGCTTCTTGCACTTTGCCTTGCTGGTTGGAAAATTCCCACTAGCAGGTCATTCAATGGACGGGCGATACTTGCATATCCCTTGATAAACCGCCGGTAGTAGCCCGTGAAACCCAAAAACTTCCGCACATCTTTTGCTGTCTGTGGCACAGGCCAGTTCTTCACCGCTTGCAGTTTCACAGGGTCGGTCTTGATTCCCTCCTCAGACACTACATGGCCCAAATAGACAACCTCTCGCTGAAAGAATTCACACTTTGAGGTTTTCAACTTCAGGTTGAACTTGCGTAGCTGTGAGAAAACGGCTTCCAGGCGTTGTACGTGGCTTTCAAAGTCCGATGAAAAGATGATAATATCGTCCAAATATATTAGACATTGGCGAAGGTTCATATCGCCTATACATCTTTCCATCAGTCTTTGAAAGGTCGCTGGCGCGTTGCACAGACCGAAAGGCATGCGGTTGGCCTCGAAGAACCCAATCGATCCTACTTGAAACGCCGTCTTCTGCTTGTCCTGTTCTTGCATTTCCACCTGCCAATATCCACTCTTGAGATCTAGTTTTGTGAAGTATTTGGAGCCCGCCAGTAGGTGTAGCGTTTCTTCAATGCGGGGAATCGGGTAGGCGTCCTTGATGGTACGTTGATTCACTTTCCGGTAGTCAATGCAGAATTGGATCGAACCATCCTTTTTCCGTACGATCACCACATTGGAGGAAAAAGGACTGTTCAATTCGCGAATGGCTCAGGCCTTTAGCATCTCTGCCACGTGTTCCCTCACTTCTTGAAGAAGGCCTGGCGGTACCCTGCGGTATGGTTCCTTGAAAGGCTTGTCGTTGTCTAGGTGGATTTCGTGCCTGACTGCGTCTGTGTGTCCCAGGTCAGTGGATCCCTGTGAAAATATGTCTTGCCATTGGGACATCATCCGGATAACAGAGGCTTTCTGGTCAGCTGTCAGCGCAGAATCCTCCAGATCCACTCCATAAGTCTGCTTCTTGTGTCAGCATTCCCATCTGTCGTTGTCTGTTGACTGACATGTACGGTCTTGGATCCATCATTGTCAACAAAAGGACAGCTTCGCAGGACGTTCACTTCCTGTAACTCACATACAATTGACTTGGGTGGAATGGTGACGGTCCGTGTAGACAAGTTGCATACTCGAACAGGTACCCGGCTGTCTTTCCAGGATTGTTGAGGTTGACTACCCTCGGACATGCAGACACTCGTGAAGTATATTCTTGCTGACATCTCTCTGTCACGGCGCATTCCACTTGTTTTGCCTTTCTAGTAAATCCGGTAATGGTTCTTGTTTCATTTGGCTTTAAAGTAAGCTTGCAGGTTGTCCTCACTAGACCGATAGAGTTGGCCGCTATCGCCTCAAAGGCTAAAGACATTGCTCCGGTACTTGATTGTCCTCATCATCCATGGTCTGAAACTTACACAACCGTATAACATTGGTGCCCACGATGACCGGAACCTGGCCGTTGGAGTCAGTTCCAGGAACGACCAATAACGGTATGTGCATAGGTTCGTTCTGCAGAAATGGCACACCGAGCTCCACTTCAATATACCCCAGGTATGGGAGTTCTTGGCCATTTGCAGCATCAACCCTCAATCCCAGATCATCCAAGTTATGAATGACTGGTCTTGGTTGCAGCTGCTCGCAGAATTTAGCACTGACCGTGCTGACCATGGAGCCCGAGTCGATGAGGGCTCGAGTCCACCCCATCAATGCAAACAGTATCTACGTTTGCATCGCCAACCAGTCGTGAGTACAGCTGTTCTTTAGGGCAGGTTTTGAATTCCATGCCGCCTGTCTGCCTGTGACAGGGGCATCTACCCGTTTAAAGACCCGTCTGGTCTGTTCTGCTGTCCACCTAGGGCTCGCACTGGACTATGCGAATCAGCTTTCTGCTTGGATTTATTGTTGTACCAAGTCTTGCCCTTATTCTGACCCTTGCCTAATTCATTCATCTTGTGTTCCATTCGTTCCATTCGGAACACCAGGTCAGCGAACATGCTTTTGTCCTTATTTAGCTGAATCTGTTGTTGTTGGACGGTCTCCGAATGGGCTTTTTCATTTTTCATTCCCTTTATGTCCTTCCTGATGGTTTCCATTTCGCACTCCTCCGAGCGGACCTTCTTCCTTAGAGCCTCGAAATTTGTCTCCATCTCAAAGTTCATCCTGGTGTTGTTCCTCAAATCTGTGGACCGTAAGCCTCGCCAGAATTTGATTCGCAGCATGTCGTTTCGCTGTTCCGGTCGAATGTGCCCTTTCCGGATAGCTTTCTGTAAGATTTCCTCGAGACGGAGTCCCCATGATGTGATGGTTTCGTGGTCGGCTTGTCGCGTGCTGTAGAATTGTTGGAGGATAGATTCGCCACTGACAACACTTCCGAATACACCCTCCATCTTCTCCATTATCGCAGCCGATGTGGCTACGGCACCCAGAGGCAATAGCACACGTCTAGCTTCACCTTTCAGGGAATGTCGGATGGCCTGGCTCACCAGATAGTCGGGGTAAGCTGCCAGGAATGATTCCACTTCTAGGACTCCAAAGAACATTCGTTCTTGGGTATCGGCTCTGTTCCGCTGAAGGAGGTGATTGCTGATTTGATGTAGTACTTATGGGAATCGTCCGGTTGTCTTGGTCTGTGGTCGTCGCCAGGTTCAGGTGCGCTCGTGTAGGGAGTTGTATTTGCTTGATCGTCGACCTGGCCTTGGTGTTCCTCCTTTCTCATGATCTCTTCTGCTATGGCTTGGGAAAGTTTCCGTTCAGTTTCGAAAAGCATCTGAAGTCGGTCTGTCTCCGGATCTTGTCGTTCCTGCTTCCTTATCTTAGCTTCCCAATCCCATAGCTGTTTAGTCTCATCTTGTTTGGTTTCTTCGTCAATGGTCCGTCTCTGTTCCAGCTTCCCTTGTTCTTTGTGTTGTCTCTCTATCTCAACCTGCTCTCTAATTCCTGCATCCGTGCCACTCTTTTCGTTTCCTCCGTTCAATTGCCCACTCATCTTCCTTCTGTTTCATCATGACACATTCTCTTCTTCAATCCTCCTCCATCTGTTTCTGTTGCCTCACAATCGCTTGTAGTCTGGCTACTCTGTTCTGTTCTTCTTCCATTAGTCGTTGGTTCTCTAACTCTATCTCTTCCTCCCTTTCCTTCCACCGAAGGGTTCTCCCTTTAATCCTTTGTCTCTCTTCCATCTCTTCCTGTCTTAACTGAGCCAATCATGCTTCCACCTTTGTCTCTTCTAGAAGGTATTTTGTATCTCTGTTCGAGGAGTCACTCGTCGAACATGATTTTCCAGCAGGCGTCTGTACCTTGCCTGTAGGACTATCCAAAAAACTAGGAGGTCCATGGCCATCATGTTTGTGTCCTTCCCCCAGGAAACTGACAGACTTTGATGCCGTTCTGCTTCCACTGAGACTAGGTGTCGAAGCCGCCATACTACGTGTATCGTACATGTCTACGGAATCATCCCTGTGCCACAGCTGACTATCTGATCTGGTATTACCCATATGTTGTTCGCGCTCAGAAGTCCCCTTATCTAGTGTTGTCCTACATGTAGGTAGACTCTGATCCCGAACACGCGATGTGGCATGCTGTTCCTGGGAGCTATCCGTATTATGGTGATCTCCTGTTTCCGTCTGTCTACCTTCTACAGTTCGCAAAAGCTCTCTATTCTTCCGCCGTAGTTTCCTTTCATCTACATCAGGATCCATCAGCTGTAATCGCTGCATGCAGCTATCTATGTCTTCGACGTAGGTATTCCAAGCTGCTTTCTCCTCCTCTACCGTTGCTATTTCCGCCTCTAAGCTTCTTAGCTCTTGCTCGCTGATTTTAGCCATCTTGTATGCAATGACTTTGGTCAATGATAATGGTCAAAGCGTGCGCAGTTGGGCCAAATAGGTAGCCTATGGTGGTATTTTCCTATAATTATGTTGAAGTAATTATCCATAAATTACTCCACTAATTCCCTGACTACTAGAGGATTATTCAGTGTGTATGTCTCCTAGCGGGCGTTCAACCACCACTACAACACTTTTTATTTTCTCTCAAGCCAATAGCTTGATGTATAGTCACGCTTGCTCTAGGCAACTGGACTAAGAGTGTTTAGTGGCTTATTACCCAACTAAATATACATGTAGTCGCTGCGCGATGTCGGTTTATAAAAAAAGAATCAGGAATAGAGTGAATTCACACTATAGCTGCTGTACTAAACCGGCTACGTCACACGCGGCTGCTGCACTATGTTGTCGCACGCGGCTGCTGCACTATGTTGTCGCACGAAGTCCTTTCGGTCCGCTGTCCGGAACCAAATCGCAAGTAGTTACCCCTTAACTACTTTTTCACTCGGTCACCGGACTAATTTCGAAATACAGTAGAACTTCGATCGCTCGAACCGGGAACGGAATCGAGTTTGAGTTCGAGCGATGCATAGTTCGAGGGAATGAAGTTTCAAAAATGTACTGTCACATTCAGTCAATAAAATCACTTGTGTGAATATATGAGATGACCGATGTGACATGCCATTGTATATGCATTACATTTGGAGGGAGAAATGAAAAATAACAAATACAATTGTAAAGTTGCTGTTTTATTCAATATTTACATGTAATTATACGTCAAATAAACCGCTATGTTCCGCTTTGCGTTTATACATAATACTGGTATTTACGCTTCGTGCCCTGCTTTCCAGTAGCCGATCTAAGTATCCCCCTGTTGCCAGGTCCTTCCTTAGATTGCTCGGCAGAACCAGTATTTGTTTCTGACTCGGGTATCCCCCTGGTTAGACCAGGTCCTTCACCAAGTTGCTCAGATACTAGTGTACTCTCAGACATAATTGTCATAGAATGACGATTGCTCAAATTCGTCTCGTTTTATTCACAAACTAAGCACGCATTATTCACTCGATAGACATAGAAATGTGTCAATAGTCGCTTAACAGCCAATTAAACATTACATAAAATGAATTTTGTTCAAATCACTTAATTAGCGTGGACATCATAACGCCCGTAATTCACGCCGCTATTGTTTGCGATTCGTGATTTATTGTCATCCCGCGTCAAGGGAAACTACTCAACGCGACCTCCCGCAATGGTGGAATTCGCACCTCGTTAGACAAACAGCTGATCACAGAGATTTACCTGTTCGAGTTATTAGCGGTAATTACCACTGTTTGACCGTCAACGGGACTAATCCACAGGTTTGACTGTTCGAGTAATTCATAGTTCGAGTTTAAGGTGTTTTATTACATGAATTATATAGGAAATTTGCCGGGACTGTCGAACCAGTTCGAGTTTTCCATGGTGTTCGAGCCAGACCTGTTCTAGTTATCGAAGTTCTACTGTACTAAATTTCGATATTCAACGGAAACGGAAAATGCAATTCTCTTGATGTCGCGGAGCAGTTTTACTTTCGCAAAATGTCTAGCAATTCGTCACTTGCCCACTGGGCTAAATTTTGATCCTCAAAATTTATCAACCCAAAATCCCGCTTTACCGCTCGACTAAATTTTGATTATTATTTTTTTTTTTTTCGAAACCTATCCGTTAACTCGGATCCTCACATTTAGTGAAGATTGTTCTCACTTGTACCGGTATGTCCCACTGAAGTTCAGCTACTGAAATGGATCTCTGTACTAAAACTGAAAATTTTCAGTTTCCAAGTTCCACCGTACTGTCAGGATGATTCAGTCACCCAACTAAATTTCGGTTTCAATATTTAGCCATTCAAATCCGCATAATCAACTCGTGTATTAAATTTTTGTTTCAAAATTTATCCCATACCATTACAATTTACTAGGCCTACCTAACTAAATTGAAGCTGGTCCCCACACTCAATGTAGGTGTCGCCGGTGAATTGATTTTGGCACCAGTGCACTAAATTTCAGTTTCTGAAATTTTAGATCACACTAATCACCAATTTGCTTTTTTTTCACGACACTAAATTTTGTTTCCAAAATTCAGCTCACACAGACAAATTTCCATTTGCCACCGCACTATTTCCTGTTTCTGAACCTCAGTAAACACAACCAAATTGTATTACTGGAGCTTAGTACCACACTAACAATTTCGAAACACCGTAACGCGAGTCCAGTCACAAACTAAGTATGTCCTGGTTTGGTAATTTAGCATTCACCACTAACTTTATTTTGGACCCCGCGCCACACCACGTTTCCGGATTTAGCGCCCCTTCAACTAGTGCATAACCAATCTTTCTGCCCACCTAACACATGTGTGAACCCCTTTTATTACACAATATCCACCTCAATCACAAATTATCAACCCCCTTGGCCAGTACACCTGTTTCTTAACACAATCTGTACCTCATATGAGGCAAAATCTACCAAACCTGTGCTCTTCAGGGCAGACCTGCAATTGGGTGATAAGACCAGACCAAGACAATGATTCAACAACCTATGAGTCACCACTGCTATGAGCTATATTATCTGCTCCAGTGACAATACAACATGCATGCAAAATGGTTGTATAAACATTTTCAATAACAATCACATGTGGGACCTATTAGTCAGCAATCACTATCACTGTAGTGGGTCTATCAGTCACCATGCAATCTGTGGGGTCTATCAGTCACTATCCATCACAATCACTAGACGTGGGGGTCTATCAGTCACTATGCATGTGGGGTATATCAGTTAATATGCAATCACAAGACGTGGGGGTCTATCAGTCACTATGCATATCACTAGACGTGGGGGTCTACATATCACCAAATCAATATCAACCACCAACCTACCACTTCTGTGTTGTGCCTCAGCTGTGTACTTCATGCTGCTCCGGAAAACTGAATTGGTTCTGCTGTTAATTTATTAATTTCAACAAACTGCGCGATCTGAACCAATTAAATTTAATTTAATTTCAAGTTTTAATTTAATTTCAAATTAAATTTTGCCATCAATATCGCTATGCTGTGATGTATTCATACACACTTCATAGAATTATTGACGGCATTATCTGGGTTATTGATTCGGTGATTCACTATGTCAAAATTTCCAATTTTGTTGTTGTTGTATATTATTATATATATATTTTTTATTTATTTTTTTTTTAGCTCGAACCTAGCACCTGTGATATTCCATGCTGCTCTGAGGGTATGAGGGTATATTAGCCTATGTCCTACCGGTATATCCTTGATTTCCAAAATCACCGCTTAAAGTTTCGCGAACGCCAAATATTTTCAAAACGATCAGTTATTTCGAGGAAAAAATATTTTAAATTTTAGTGAACTCCGTAAACTGTTTCCCAACATTAAATTTATGCTGTAAATTTTATGCAAACACATGGGTCAGGGTTTGGGGCTGTGCCATCAGTTATCACAGGTTGTAAGATCAGGTGGGCCGTACCACGGTTGGTCAGTTACCATGGTTTAATACCGATATGTACCTGTATACCTAACAATCCTCAAACTTGCCTAGGCTAGAGTACATGTACCTTATTGTACCGTTCTGTCTGCCATACAGGTTAGTAGGGGAAGTTAGTCGTGACATGCAACTGGGGAAGTGAAATTAATTGGTGTACCCGAGTTCGCGCGCATTTATTTGTCCTATTTCTAATGAAAACGGTTGACGAGCAACAAAACACACTGCTTTCGGAAACACAAATTATTTGCACAACAAACAGTGTATCCCCAATGCTGTTTCAAAGCGTGTGTTTTGTTCCTGCAAATTTATACTTGACATCAAGATACTAAGTTACTAAATAACTTGTCAATTGTCTTGTATGTGCACCGTACTGTAGTGAATTGTCTACCAATGTCAATGATTAGATACCAATGTCAATAGTTCAACTGAAATCTGACTTTTATGATGGTCCATCACAGTAGCCTACACCAAATTTCAAACAATCTGACAATTTAATATCACATGTGAACAGTGTTCTTTACAAACATTGTTTACATATATCTATTGCTGGAATTGCAAGTGGAAATAGAAATCAATATCGACTGTGTTGGGACATCACCAAAGGCAATGATCAGCTTTGCTGGCACTGTCAAAACACACACATGACATGTACAATGTTTATGTTTACAAACACCAGTTCATGACCTTACCACATTCCAGGAAACACCGTGTCTATTTATAGTTAAACGCACGAACACACGTCAAAAGCTCGTGACCTAGTTTTCTAACAGTAACTTTGCATCACTGTCACAATGACATTTCCGCGGTTAATCGGGAAATCCTCAGTTCGAAAGTACACGTGTGGATATTATCCTCCTCTCTTGTGGAAACTAGAGAGAATATAATGTTCATGGGCCCATGATAATCTTATAATTCACGCGTGAATGCAAATCCTTGCACATGTACGATAAGCAATTGTCACCGGAAGTCGGGATATCCGCTCGTTGATTGGTTGATTTTCATCCTGTCCTCATCAAATATCGGTTTTCCCTGCACGCCGTAAATAGATCATTACACGTCTGTCATGTAGCCGGTTCACCGGAGCAATCAGCTGATATGACACCTGAGAAAATCCACTCACTGCCGTTCATGGGAACTCAATGTCTGACCGTGTTGGTGCGTGTTCATAGTGTATCGCCCGATACGTCGTCAATAACGAATGCTTGGCGAACGGTACACAACCAGATCATATGGCAGGAGAATACGAGTTGTCCATTTCCAAATTTATTGTCCAAATAGCACGTTGGGCGCCATTGTGATCGGAGAGGGTTTCTATGTCTCTCTACTCGAGATGTGGGTTCTTATTTGGACTCGTTTGGCAGGATGGACGGACGTACAAATGGATAAGCACTGGAAATACAACATTTACCAGCTATTATATATAAATAACAAAATATGATGTGACTATAATGGCGGCGGCTCAACGAGTGAGACGTGAGCGAAATTCGGCAAATGACAATCAGGTCGCTGTTTTTCTCAAGAATCTCCAGCGATATCTGCAGCACGAATAATATTCGTGCCGCACATATCCCTGGAGACAAGACAATACATGATTTGACAATAAATATACCAAAACATTACCTGGAAATACAACATTTACCAGCTATATATAATAAACAAGAATATGATGTGACTATAATGGCGGCGGCTCAACGAGTGAGATGGGTGCGTGCTCAACATGCAAAATACGTTGGTTAGTCACACGTTACGCTACGCTAGTCAGTATATCATACTCCCAGGTATAATTACACTAGTGGACTATACTTAACTACAAGTAAAGGTTCAATACTGACTAAGGTTAACGAACACTAAAAGCGACGAAGGGACAGGGGTTCAACATTAAACATGTTATAGACAGATACGCTGTATCTGAAATGGATGGGACATACATATAATAACAACACATACATGATATGGAAGTTTATTTATCCCATCACCTAACATCACGCTGCCACATACTCCCCCTCTTCGGGAAAAGGGCGTCCCGACCTTCTGCTGCCAATTACATCCTCGTGTATAAAACACCTGGCGTTAATGTTAAGGTTAAAACAAGTAGCTGAAATTACGAAAAGAAAAGTGGATAATGATTGTCAGGAATAGCTCACGGTAATGTATGTCAAGAATAGTTCATGATAGTTTCATATGATAAGAAGATTGTACGTTACCCATTAATCTATGGATAAATATTTTATCTGATATCGGGGAGTATATACAAAGGGGAATTTGATAGTATATCAGATCGATATCACAGTCCGTTTGACTGTGGATAAATGCGGCATGAATCCTACGTACCATGTTAATCAACATGGCTGAATCGCGTACAGCTGTATACCGGATTAGCGGTCAATAGCGAGCCGACATAGTATCCAGTGTATTTACACCCTGCTCGCAGCGCCAATAGTGTAAACACGTATTACGCAATCCTACACATTATTTGGACTGTCATGTGAGATGTATCAGAATGAGGGCGGATACCCAATCCACAGTATCTTCGATGTCTGTGGCATACTTAAACTGATATGACGTCGTACATGTTAAGAAAACAAAAACAACAATCGCGTCCCACATATCAGCTGTCCAAACATTACATCGATACTTTGGCAGTACCAAGTACTTCTAATACAAGATGGACTTCCATCCTATATAAGGATCAATACATCATGTGTGATGTCATGTGTGTATTTTTGTACTATTGTCTGCAAAAAAAATATATATTTACACGAAACAGACAAGTACACAATGTCTTGGGGAGGACTCACTACTGTCCCTTCCTCAAGTACTCTCTCATCTACTCTAACTCTCACGAAGGTATTTAGGTCATAAGTACGGTTTTGGTTGGTCATAATCGGGTAGTAGTCATAATCGGGATATTCGCCACTCAGTACTGATACACTAAACCCATACCACCTGATCCCGAGGAACAGAGAACGTATGTACATGGGCTTGTGTCACCAGGAAATCCCCATCAGTCATCCAGGCCGGTTTCTTCTTGTGGCGTTGCGGTCTTTGTGGCGCGTCCGCTTCCGCGTCCTCCTCCTCTGATGATGAAGAGTGTGACTCCACTACACTTGCTGTGTACTCAGCTATTGATGGCAGCTCGTCTTCCTCACCCGATGACGACGGTGCTTCTAGCGATCCTGGACCGTCATCCGCTAGCGGTGCAGATCTTGGTAGCAGACCAGGATCTCCATGTCGTCGGAGCATGGGTATGATGTACGGCTGGACTGGTGGCGCGACGTCCTGTGATGCGGTTGTCCGTTGCCTGTCCGCCTTTCCTGCCTCTTGGCCCGTGCAATCTGGTGTGGGAGGTCGTTGTCTATCCTTTCCTGCATCTTGACCAGTGTCATCTGAAGGTGTTACCCACATGAAGGGCAAGAGGAGGTTCCGATGCACGGTTCTGGGCTTGTGTGTCCGCGAATGCTCCGGAACGATTTCATAGACCGGAATCCCAGAAACGGGCTGCGTCTTCACTACGTACGGACGTCGTTCCCATTTGTCTTATCCGAGAAAGGCGTCGATAGCCAGGCGTGGATGCCTCCCAAACATCAGATAGTACGGCGAGTAACCCGTACTATCGTGCTGGGTGCAGTTGTAGGCATGTACCAACGTCGGTACATGCGCCTTCCAGTCAGCCTTCTGATGATCTTCCAGTGTCCCCATCATCTTCAGTAGAGTCTGATTAAATCTCTCGACCATCCCGTTTCCCATTGGGTGATACGGGGTGGTCCGAGATTTCCGGACGCCGGCGATTTCGCAAAGTTCTCGGATTATGTGCGACTCGAACGAACGTCTGCCCTCTGTCGCTGTGAATGGTGGAAGGGAATCCGTAATGGACAACGAAATTGTCAAAAAGCACTCGGGCTGTAGTGCGTGCCGTTTGATTTTTAGTAGGGATCGCTTGCGCATAACGGGTGAAATGATCGCTCATCACCAGAATGTTTTCGATACCCCCCTTGGACCATTCTAGGGACAAATAGTCCACACATATCAGCTCCATGGGCGCCGACGACGTAATGTTCACTAATTCCGCGTTTCTGGTCGGAGCTGTTTTCCGGAGAATGCACCTGTTGCAAACCTTGACCTTGTTCCTGATGTATTGGTCGTCGGTCCATACCTGGCCAATAAAATCTATGTTTGAACAAAGATATCGTGCGGTCTCGTCCTTGGTGGCCAAGGTCATCATGCAATGCCGTGAACATTTCATCGTGGAGGAGTGCTGGCAGGACCAATTGCTTCACTTCCTGCTCCTGGAACATCGCCTTTCGGTACAGGATATCGTTGCAGAGAATCAGACGGTCCCAATTCTTGACGTATCGCCTATCAATCGTCTCGTCACCAACCCGCGTAGCGGACGGTCGGTCACCTCTTTTGATAGCGTCGATGAGTCTATGAATCTTGGTTGTCGCTGAGGGAATACGTGTTGATTAACTCTGTAGGGGGATCCTGTAACTCACTGTTTGGCGAAGTGGCACTCGCAGTTGACGTTCCGATGCTGTTTACATAGGGACAGTCACCTGTCGCCCTTGCGGTCGCTGCTTGTGATACGGCTGTCAAAAAGGGGGGATCCAGCACTGTTTCTTGGAGTCTAGACAATCCATCGGCATCACTGTTATTCTTGCCAGAGCGGTATCTTATGGTGAAATCGTAGTTGGCCAGCGCCGCCACCCACCGTTGGCCTGTCGCGTCTAGTTTCGCGGTGGTAAGGATGTACGTGAGTGGGTTGTTGTCGGTGACGACGCTGAACTTTGTTCCATAAAGGTAATCGTGAAGCTTGTCGGTGATTGCCCATTTCAGCGCCAAGAATTCGAGTTTGTGAGCCGGGTAATTTTTCTCAGAGGGTTTCAGGCTTCGGCTCGCATAAGCCACAACGCGGTCCTTCCCATCTTGTTGCTGGTATAAAACCGCTCCAAGTCCACTGGCGGATGCATCCGCATGGACGGTGAAGGGCAGCTCATAGTCGGCATATGCGAGGACTGGTGGGTGGGTGAGACAGTCGACTAAGGTTTCAAACGCAGCTTGCTGTGGACCGGCCCAGATGAACGGCGTTTTAGGCTTCTTGCACTTTGCCTTGCTGGTTGGAATTCCCACTAGCAGGTCATTCAATGGACGGGCGATACTTACATATCCCTTGATAAACCGCCGGTAGTAGCCCGTGAAACCCAAAAACTTCCGCACATCTTTTGCTGTCTGTGGCACAGGCCAGTTCTTCACCGCTTGCAGTTTCACAGGGTCGGTCTTGATTCCCTCCTCAGACACTACATGGCCCAAATAGACAACCTCTCGCTGAAAGAATTCACACTTTGAGGTTTTCAACTTCAGGTTGAACTTGCGTAGCTGTGAGAAAACGGCTTCCAGGCGTTGTACGTGGCTTTCAAAGTCCGATGAAAAGATAATAATATCGTCCAAATATATTAGACATTGGCGAAGGTTCAAATCGCCTATACATCTTTCCATCAGTCTTTGAAAGGTCGCTGGCGCGTTGCACAGACCGAAAGGCATGCGGTTGGCCTCGAAGAACCCAATCGATCCTACTTGAAACGCCGTCTTCTGCTTGTCCTGTTCTTGCATCTCCACCTGCCAATATCCACTCTTGAGATCTAGTTTTGTGAAGTATTTGGAGCCCGCCAGTAGGTGTAGCGTTTCTTCAATGCGGGGAATCGGGTAGGCGTCCTTGATGGTACGTTGATTCAATTTCCGGTAGTCAATGCAGAATTGGATCGAACCATCCTTTTTCCGTACGATCACCACATTGGAGGAAAAAGGACTGTTCAATTCGCGAATGGCTCCAGCCTTTAGCATCTCTGCCACGTGTTCCCTCACTTCTTGAAGAAGGCCTGGCGGTACCCTGCGGTATGGTTCCTTGAAAGGCTTGTCGTTGTCTAGGTGGATTTCGTGCCTGACTGCGTCTGTGTGTCCCAGGTCAGTGGATCCCTGTGAAAATATGTCTTGCCATTGGGACATCATCCGGATAACGGACGGAGGCTTTCTGGTCAGCTGTCAGCGCAGAATCCTCCAGATCCACTCCATAAGTCTGCTTCTTCGTGTCAGCATTCCCATCTGTCGTTGTCTGTTGACTGACATGTACGGTCTTGGATCCATCATTGTCAACAACAGGACAGCTTCGCAGGACGTTCACTTCCTGTAACTCACATACAATTGACTTGGGTGGAATGGTGACGGTCCGTGTAGACAGGTTGCATACTCGAACAGGTACCCGGGCTGTCTTTCCAGGATTGTTGAGGTTGACTACCCTCGGACATGCAGACACTCGTGAAGTATATTCTTGCTGACATCTCTCTGTCACGGCGCATTCCACTTGTTTTGCCTTTCTAGTAAATCCGGTAATGGTTCTTGTTTCATTTGGCTTTAAAGTAAGCTTGCAGGTTGTCCTCACTAGACCGATAGAGTTGGCCGCTATCGCCTCAAAGGCTAAAGCCCATTGCTCCGGTACTTGATTGTCCTCATCATCCATGGTCTGAAACTTACACAACCGTATAACATTGGTGCCCACGATGACCGGAACCTGGCCGTTGGAGTCAGTTCCAGGAACGACCAATAACGGTATGTGCATAGGTTCGTTCTGCAGAAATGGCACACCGAGCTCCACTTCAATATACCCCAGGTATGGGAGTTCTTGGCCATTTGCAGCATCAACCCTCAATCCCAGATCATCCAAGTTATGAATGACTGGTCTTGGTTGCAGCTGCTCGCAGAATTTAGCACTGACCGTGCTGACCATGGAGCCCGAGTCGATGAGGGCTCGAGTCCACCCCATCAATGCAAACAGTATCTACGTTTGCATCGCCAACCAGTCGTGAGTACAGCTGTTCTTTAGGGCAGGTTTTTGAATTCCATGCCGCCTGTCTGCCTGTGACAGGGGCATCTACCCGTTTAAAGACCCGTCTGGTCTGTTCTGCTGTCCACCTAGGGCTCGCACTGGACTATGCGAATCAGCTTTCTGCTTGGATTTATTGTTGTACCAAGTCTTGCCCTTATTCTGACCCTTGCCTAATTCATTCATCTTGTGTTCCATTCGTTCCATTCGGAACACCAGGTCAGCGAACATGCTTTTGTCCTTATTTAGCTGAATCTGTTGTTGTTGGACGGTCTCCGAATGGGCTTTTTCATTTTTCATTCCCTTTATGTCCTTCCTGATGGTTTCCATTTCGCACTCCTCCGAGCGGACCTTCTTCCTTAGAGCCTCGAAATTTGTCTCCATCTCAAAGTTCATCCTGGTGTTGTTCCTCAAATCTGTGGACCGTAAGCCATCGCCAGAATTTGATTCGCAGCATGTCGTTTCGCTGTTCGGTCTGAATGTGCCCTTCGGATAGCTTTCTGTAAGATTTCCTCGAGACGGAGTCCCCATGATGTGATGGTTTCGTGGTCGGCTTGTCGCGTGCTGTAGAATTGTTGGAGGATAGATTCGCCACTGACAACACTTCCGAATACACCCTCCATCTTCTCCATTATCGCAGCCGATGTGGCTACGGCACCCAGAGGCAATAGCACACGTCTAGCTTCACCTTTCAGGGAATGTCGGATGGCCTGGCTCACCAGATAGTCGTGGGGTAAGCTGCCAGGAGTGATTCCACTTCTAGGACTCCAAAGAACATTCGTTCTTGGGTATCGGCTCTGTTCCGCTGAAGGAGGTGATTGCTGATTTGATGTAGTACTTATGGGAATCGTCCGGTTGTCTTGGTCTGTGGTCGTCGCCAGGTTCAGGTGCGCTCGTGTAGGGAGTTGTATTTGCTTGATCGTCGACCTGACCTTGGTGTTCTTCCTTTCTCATGATCTCTTCTGCTATGGCTTGGGAAAGTTTCCGTTCAGTTTCGAAAAGCATCTGAAGTCGGTCTGCCTCCGGATCTTGTCGTTCCTGCTTCCTTATCTTAGCTTCCCAATCCCATAGCTGTTTAGTCTCATCTTGTTTGCTTTCTTCGTCAATGGTCCGTCTCTGTTCCAGCTTCCCTTGTTCTTTGTGTTGTCTCTCTGTCTCAACCTGCTCTCTAATTCCTGCATCCGTGCCACTCTTTTCGTTTCCTCCGTTCAATTGCCCACTCATCTTCCTTCTGTTTCATCATGACACTTCTCTTTCTTCAATCTCCTCCATCTGTTTCTGTTGCCTCACAATCGCTTGTAGTCTGGCTACTCTGTTCTGTTCTTCTTCCATTAGTCGTTGGTTCTCTAACTCTATCTCTTCCTCCCTTTCCTTCCACCGAAGGGTTCTCCCTTTAATCCTTTGTCTCTCTTCCATCTCTTCCTGTCTTAACTGAGCCAATCATGCTTCCACCTTTGTCTCTTCTAGAAGGTATTTTGTATCTCTGTTCGAGGAGTCACTCGTCGAACATGATTTTCCAGCAGGCGTCTGTACCTTGCCTGTAGGACTATCCAAAAAACTAGGAGGTCCATGGCCATCATGTTTGTGTCCTTCCCCCAGGAAACTGACAGACTTTGATGCCGTTCTGCTTCCACTGAGACTAGGTGTCGAAGCCGCCATACTACGTGTATCGTACATGTCTACGGAATCATCCCTGTGCCACAGCTGACTATCTGATCTGGTATTACCCATATGTTGTTCGCGCTCAGAAGTCCCCTTATCTAGTGTTGTCCTACATGTAGGTAGACTCTGATCCCGAACACGCGATGTGGCATGCTGTTCCTGGGAGCTATCCGTATTATGGTGATCTCCTGTTTCCGTCTGTCTACCTTCTACAGTTCGCAAAAGCTCTCTATTCTTCCGCCGTAGTTTCCTTTCATCTACATCAGGATCCATCAGCTGTAATCGCTGCATGCAGCTATCTATGTCTTCGACGTAGGTATTCCAAGCTGCTTTCTCCTCCTCTACCGTTGCTATTTCCGCCTCTAAGCTTCTTAGCTCTTGCTCGCTGATTTTAGCCATCTTGTATGCAATGACTTTGGTCAATGATAATGGTCAAA
Source organism: Conchocele bisecta (assembly GCA_029237695.1). Taxonomy (NCBI): domain Eukaryota; kingdom Metazoa; phylum Mollusca; class Bivalvia; order Lucinida; family Thyasiridae; genus Conchocele; species Conchocele bisecta. The sequence goes on along the minus strand of CM055267.1, from coordinate 126,070,158 downwards.
GCGTGCGCAGTTGGGCCAAATAGGTAGCCTATGGTGTATTTTCCTATAATTATGTTGAAGTAATTATCCATAAATTACTCCACTAATTCCCTGACTACTAGAGGATTATTCAGTGTGTATGTCTCCTAGCGGGCGTTCAACCACCACTACAACACTTTTTATTTTCTCTCAAGCCAATAGCTTGATGTATAGTCACGCTTGCTCTAGGCAACTGGACTAAGAGTGTTTAGTGGCTTATTACCCAACTAAATATACATGTAGTCGCTGCGCGATGTCGGTTTATAAAAAAAGAATCAGGAATAGAGTGAATTCACACTATAGCTGCTGTACTAAACCGGCTACGTCACACGCGGCTGCTGCACTATGTTGTCGCACGCGGCTGCTGCACTATGTTGTCGCACGAAAACTAGTAATTAACTAGCTCCCTTGAAGTCCTTTCGGTCCGCTGTCCGGAACCAAATCGCAAGTAGTTACCCCTTAACTACTTTTTCACTCGGTCACCGGACTAATTTCGAAATACAGTAGAACTTCGATCGCTCAAACCGGGAACGGAATCGAGTTTGAGTTCGAGCGATGCATAGTTCGAGGGAATGAAGTTTCAAAAATGTACTGTCACATTCAGTCAATAAAATCACTTGTGTGAATATATGAGTTTTATTCACAAACTAAGCACGCATTATTCACTCGATAGACATAGAAATGTGTCAATAGTCGCTCAACAGCCAATTAAACATTACATAAAATGAATTTTGTTCAAATCACTTAATTAGCGTGGACATCATAACGCCCGTAATTCACGCCGCTATTGTTTGCGATTCGTGATTTATTGTCATCCCGCGTCAAGGGAAACTACTCAACGCGACCGCCCGCAATGGTGGAATTCGCACCTCGTTAGACAAACAGCTGATCACAGACTTACCTGTTCGAGTTATTAGCGGTAATTACCACTGTTTGACCGTCAACGGGACTAATCCACAGGTTTGACTGTTCGAGTAATTCATAGTTCGAGTTTAAGGTGTTTTATTACATGAATTATATAGGAAATTTGCCGGGACTGTCGAACCAGTTCGAGTTTTCCATGGTGTTCGAGCCAGACCTGTTCTAGTTATCGAAGTTCTACTGTACTAAATTTTGATATTCAACGGAAACGGAAAATGCAATTCTCTTGATGTCGCGGAGCAGTTTTACTTTCGCAAAATGTCTAGCAATTCGTCACTTGCCCACTGGGCTAAATTTTGATCCTCAAAATTTATCAACCCAAAATCCCGCTTTACCGCTCGACTAAATTTCGATTATTATTTTTTTTTTTTTCGAAACCTATCCGTTAACTCGGATCCTCACATTTAGTGAAGATTGTTCTCACTTGTACCGGTATGTCCCACTGAAGTTCAGCTACAGAAATGGATCTCTGTACTAAAACTGAAAATTTTCAGTTTCCAAGTTCCACCGTACTGTCAGGATGATTCAGTCACCCAACTAAATTTCGGTTTCAATATTTAGCCATTCAAATCCGCATAATCAACTCGTGTATTAAATTTTTGTTTCAAAATTTATCCCATACCATTACAATTTACTAGGCCTACCTAACTAAATTGAAGCTGGTCCCCACACTCAATGTAGGTGTCGCCGGTGAATTGATTTTGGCACCAGTGCACTAAATTTCAGTTTCTGAAATTTTAGATCACACTAATCACCAATTTGCTTTTTTTTCACGACACTAAATTTTGTTTCCAAAATTCAGCTCACACAGACAAATTTCCATTTGCCACCGCACTATTTCCTGTTTCTGAACCTCAGTAAACACAACCAAATTGTATTACTGGAGCTTAGTACCACACTAACAATTTCGAAACACCGTAACGCGAGTCCAGTCACAAACTAAGTATGTCCTGGTTTGGTAATTTAGCATTCACCACTAACTTTATTTTGGACCCCGCGCCACACCACGTTTCCGGATTTAGCGCCCCTTCAACTAGTGCATAACCAATCTTTCTGCCCACCTAACACATGTGTGAACCCCTTTTATTACACAATATCCACCTCAATCACAAATTATCAACCCCCTTGGCCAGTACACCTGTTTCTTAACACAATCTGTACCTCATATGAGGCAAAATCTACCAAACCTGTGCTCTTCAGGGCAGACCTGCAATTGGGTGATAAGACCAGACCAAGACAATGATTCAACAACCTATGAGTCACCACTGCTATGAGCTATATTATCTGCTCCAGTGACAATACAACATGCATGCAAAATGGTTGTATAAACATTTTCAATAACAATCACATGTGGGACCTATTAGTCAGCAATCACTATCACTGTAGTGGGTCTATCAGTCACTATGCAATCTGTGGGGTCTATCAGTCACTATCCATCACAATCACTAGACGTGGGGGTCTATCAGTCACTATGCATGTGGGGTATATCAGTTAATATGCAATCACAAGACGTGGGGGTCTATCAGTCACTGCATATCACTAGACGTGGGGGTCTACATATCACCAAATCAATATCAACCACCAACCTACCACTTCTGTGTTGTGCCTCAGCTGTGTACTTCATGCTGCTCCGGAAAACTGAATTGGTTCTGCTCTTAATTTATTAATTTCAACAAACTGCGCGATCTGAACCAATTAAATTTAATTTAATTTCAAGTTTTAATTTAATTTCAAATTAAATTTTGCAATCAATATCGCTATGTTGTGATGTATTCATACACACTTCATAGAATTATTGACGGCATTATCTGGGTTATTGATTCGGTGATTCACTATGTCAAAATTTCCAATTTTGTTGTTGTTGTATATTATTATATATATATTTTTTATTTATTTTTTTTTTAGCTCGAACCTAGCACCTGTGATATTCCATGCTGCTCTGAGGGTATGAGGGTATATTAGCCTATGTCCTACCGGTATATCCTTGATTTCCAAAATCACCGCTTAAAGTTTCGCGAACGCCAAATATTTTCAAAACGATCAGTTATTTCGAGGAAAAAATATTTTAAATTTTAGTGAACTCCGTAAACTGTTTCCCAACATTAAATTTATGCTGTAAATTTTATGCAAACACATGGGTCAGGGTTTGGGGCTGTGCCATCAGTTATCACAGGTTGTAAGATCAGGTGGGCCGTACCACGGTTGGTCAGTTACCATGGTTTAATACCGATATGTACCTGTATACCCTTAACAATCCTCAAACTTGCCTAGGCTAGAGTACATGTACCTTATTGTACCGCTCTGTCTGCCATACAGGTTAGTAGGGGAAGTTAGTCGTGACATGCAACTGGGGAAGTGAAATTAATTGGTGCACCCGAGTTCGCGCGCATTTATGTGTCCTATTTCTAATGAAAACGGTTGACGAGCAACAAAACACAATGCTTTCGGAAACACAAATTATTTGCACAACAAACAGTGTATCCCCAATGCTGTTTCAAAGCGTGTGTTTTGTTCCTGCAAATTTATACTTGACATCAAGATACTAAGTTACTAAATAACTTGTCAATTGTCTTGTATGTGCACCGTACTGTAGTGAATTGTCTACCAATGTCAATGATTAGATACCAATGTCAATAGTTCAACTGAAATCTGACTTTTATGATGGTCCATCACAGTAGCCTACACCAAATTTCAAACAATCTGACAATTTAATATCACATGTGAACAGTGTTCTTTACAAACATTGTTTACATATATCTATTGCTGGAATTGCAAGTGGAAATAGAAATCAATATCGACTGTGTTGGGACATCACCAAAGGCAATGATCAGCTTTGCTGGCATTGTCAAAACACACACATGACATGTACAATGTTTATGTTTACAAACACCAGTTCATGACCTTACCACATTCCAGGAAACACCGTGTCTATTTATAGTTAAACGCACGAACACACGTCAAAAGCTCGTGACCTAGTTTTCTAACAGTAACTTTGCATCACTGTCACAATGACATTTCCGCGGTTAATCGGGAAATCCTCAGTTCGAAAGTACACGTGTGGATATTATCCTCCTCTCTTGTGGAAACTAGAGAGAATATAATGTTCATGGGCCCATGATAATCTTATAATTCACGCTAAGTGAATGCAAATCCTTGCACATGTACGATAAGCAATTGTCACCGGAAGTCGGGATATCCGCTCGTTGATTGGTTGATTTTCATCCTGTCCTCATCAAATATCGGTTTTCCCTGCACGCCGTAAATAGATCATTACACGTCTGTCATGTAGCCGGTTCACCGGAGCAATCAGCTGATATGACACCTGAGAAAATCCACTCACTGCCGTTCATGGGAACTCAATGTCTGACCGTGTTGGTGCGTGTTCATAGTGTATCGCCCGATACGTCGTCAATAACGAATGCTTGGCGAACGGTACACAACCAGATCATATGGCAGGAGAATACGAGTTGTCCATTTCCAAATTTATTGTCCAAATAGCACGTTGGGCGCCATTGTGATTGGAGAGGGTTTCTATGTCTCTCTACTCGAGATGTGGGTTCTTATTTGGACTCGTTTGGCAGGATGGACGGACGTACAAATGGATAAGCACTGGAAATACAACATTTACCAGCTATTATATATTTTAATAAACAAGAATATGATGTGACTATAATGGCGGCGGCTCAACGAGTGAGACGTGAGCGAAATTCGGCAAATGACAAATCAAGTATCTCCAGTGATATCTGCAGCACGAATAATATTCGTGCCGCACATATCCCTGGAGACAAGACAATACATGATTTGACAATAAATATACCAAAACATTACCTGGAAATACAACATTTACCAGCTATTATATATTTTAATAAACAAGAATATGATGTGACTATAATGGCGGCGGCTCAACGAGTGAGATGGGTGCGTGCGCAACATGCAAAATACGTTGGTTAGTCACACGTTACGCTACGTTAGTCAGTATATCATACTCCCAGGTATAAATACACTAGTGGACTATACTTAACTACAAGTAAAGGTTCAATACTGACTAAGGTTAACAAACACTAAAAGCGACGAAGGGACAGGGGTTCAACAGTAAACATGTTATAGACGGATACGCTGTATCTGAAATTGGGACATACATATAATAACAACACATACATGATATGGAAGTTTATTTATCCCATCACCTAACATCACGCTGCCACAAATACACCTGTGTATATACACAGGTGTAGCCATGCTTACACAAATGACATACACAACATAGAAGTCGGTTCACGGTAACGCGATATCAAATAAACAATACAATACTGAGTCGTCTTGCAGTTGCATAAACAATACCGTACATGTAGAATGTAAAGTAGATTTCATTACAATATGTTACACAATCAAACCCACCTGTAATATATATATAAAATATATATCAAGACATGTACAATAGCGATGTGTCGACTCTACGAAGTAGAAACGGCGAGTGCAATGAAGCGCGGGGAAAGGCATGCATTGTGCAATTATCACCCCACGTGACCTGAGGGCAGCTCAACCTATTGACCACATATCTAGGCAACTACACAACCACATATTACCAACCTACGATACAATACAATGCAATATAATAGACTACTGAATAATGCAGTACAATACAATGTAATACAATCTGATACAATACAACAGGAATTGCAACCTATGACATATTTCCCCCCTTTGAGAAAATGTCGTCCTCGACATCCGCAAAATAAAATGTATATATACCAGAGCACAATCAAAAGACAAAAGGAATACAAAAATACATAAGAAATAATACCAATCACTCACATCACACATACCACACAGGTATGAAAAAGATGATAATAACGACGTTAACATGTGACTGCTAAAATATGAAAATGATATAGGTAATGAATATGGGTTTCCTATATAAGTCATGATACGTTAGTATCCTATATGAGGCCGAACTTAACCTGTCAACATATCACAGGTGTACGACTTCAGTCACCGGCACCGAGAAACAGTATGGTCCGGCCGTTGCTGCTTGTTGGTACCGTTGCGGCGGTCTCCGCTGTCTAGTGCCCCGTCTGGGCTTAACACGCTCAGGAGACGATGCGACACTCGACGCGGGTGATCCTCGTTCGTCTTCCGATTGCCGTCGCATCGGAAATGTGAATCTGGCGCTCTGAGGTTCAGGGTCATTGTTACCAAGGCCAGACTCATCGGATGAGTCACACGAACTTCCGGATCTCGGTAGAACGTCTACCTCTGCGCGTCTCTTAACGTGCTCATCGGGGCTACACAACGATGCCAATGGTAGTAGCATGTTTCTGTGAAGCATCCTGGTCTTACACTGCTTTCCAGCTTCAGTATGGACCTCGTACACTGGTATGTCAGCCATCGGTTGTTGCTTGATGATGTATGCGTTGGACTCGCATATATCGGCCAGCTTATGTTTTCTCTTGATGCCGACCTTACGCACCAGCACACGATCACCTGGTTCTAGAGCGACATGGCATACACGCTTGTCACAGTATGGCTTTGTGGCGTGCGGCGCTTTTCCTGGCCTCCTTTTTCGCAGTTTCATATGCCGCACAGAGTCGCGACCTCAGCCTCGCTGCGTAGTCCGAGCGTGAACTCGTCGCGTTCCTTTCTGCTGAAGGGAGTCCCAAGAAAGCATCTACGGATAATCGTGGATGACGCCCAAACATTAAATAAAACGGCGAGTATCCGGTGCTGTCGTGTGCCGCCGCATTGTACGCATGCGTCAGGGTGGGCACGTGGGCTTTCCAGTTGGCTTTCTTGTCTTCACTGAGAGTCCCCAACATATTCAACAGAGTCCTGTTAAAACGCTCCACCATTCCGTTGCCCATGGGATGGTATGGTGTTCTTCTTGATTTCTTCATCCCTGTGATTTCACAAAGGTTCTTTATGATTTTAGATTCAAAGTTTGCACCTTTATCGCTGTGAAGAACCTTTGGGAAACCGTAGTGCACGAAGAAATTGTCGAACAACACTCGAGCTGTGGTCTTAGCTGTCTGATTGCGCGTGGGGATCGCCTGGGCGTATCGACTGAAGTGGTCTGTGATCACTAGAATGTTCTCAAACCCTCCTTTCGATACTTCCAGGGATAAGTAGTCGATGCAGACCAACTCCATGGCAACGGATGATGAAATGCTAACAAGCTCTGCTGCTTTTGTTGGGGCTCTTTTACGTCGTATGCATCGTCCACAGTATTTGACGTAGTCTTGAACGTCTTTGTCCATGCCTGGCCAATACACACGGTGCCTCATAACCGATATAGTTCTGTCTCGGCCCTGGTGTCCTAAGTCATCATGGTAGGACTTGAACACTAACTCTCGGAGTGAGGGCGGAATCACCATCTGAAGGCACTCCTGTCCATCGACATAACTCTTTCGCAACAAGACACCCTCTTGCACCACTAGCGTTTCCCAGGATTTCAAGAATCACGTATCAACACTATTGTCCACGACGTGCTGAGCACTAGGTTTGTGGCCCCTGTTGATGCAGTCAATCACATATGAGATCTCCTGGTCCGCATTGTGTGCGTGTGCCCAGTCATGCATAGAAAGAGCTGTTCCTTGAAATATGGCGTCGGGTATCACTTCCTCCGAAGCCGGGTCGGGAATACTGATGCTGTCCACAAGAGGCAGTTCATCGCAACGGGCTGTAGCTGTGCATGAAATGGCTTTCATGATGTCTGGAAACTGGTTCAGTTCAGGCTCTGCTCCGTTGTTTTGCCGAGATAGGGCATCTGCATCTGTGTTGGACTTTCCACTCCTGTATGAAATCTTGAAGTTGTAGTTGGATAAGTCCGCCACCCACCGCTGCCCTGTCGCATCTAACTTGGCTGTCGTCAGCACATAGGTGAGGGGGTTGTTGTCGGTGACAGCTTCAATTTCAGATCCAGGTAGTCATGAAACTTTTCACAAACCGCCCACTTCAGAGCAAGGAATTCTGTGTGCTGGATATCTCCGTTCCGCTGGCTTTAAACTCCTACTGGCATAAGCCACCACCCGATCTACTCCATCCTGGCATTGGTAAAGGACAGCACCAAGTCCTGATCCAGAAGCATCCGTATGCAACTTGAAGGGAATCTTGTAGTCCGCGTATCCTAACACAGGCGGTTGGGGAAGTTTCTCCTTCAAGGTGTCAAATGCTTACTGCTGTGCTGTCTCCCAGATGAATGGAGTCGATGGTTTCTCTCTCTTTCTGTGCTTGGTCTTTCCACTTGTGGAATGTCCGACGAGAAGATCATTCAACGGACGCGCGATCTGAGCAAAGTTCTTTACGAAGCGCCGGTAGTATCCGGTAAAGCCTAAAAACTGTCGAACTTCCTTAACGTTAGTAGGTTCAGGCCATGATGATACCGCCTTCGTCTTGTCTGGGTCAATTTTGATCCCTCCTTCGGAAACAATGTGGCCGAGGTAGGTGACTTCCCTCTTGAAGAATTCACACTTCGATGTTTTCAATTTCAAGTTGTTATCATGGAGTTTCTGAAAAACCGCCTCAAGTCTCTCTAGCTGTTCTTCAAAGTTTGAGGAGAAGACAATGATATCATCTAGATATATCAGACAGTCTCTGAGATTCATGTCTCCCATGCACTTCTCCATCAAACGTTGAAAAGTAGCTGGTGCATTGCAGAGCCCAAAGGGCATGCGGTTAAATTCATAAAACCCCATAGTACCAACTTGAAACGCCGTCTTGTGTTTATCCTTCTCTTTGACTTCCACTTGCCAATATCCACTCCGAAGGTCGAGCTTGGAGAAATATTTGGCTCCGGCTAGCAGATGAAGTGTATCTTCGACCCTAGGAATGGCATAGGCGTCCTTGATTGTCCGGTTGTTCAGCCGTCTAAAGTCCACGCAAAAGCGAATGCTTCCATCTTTCTTCTGAACCAGCACGACGTTGGAAGAGTATGGGCTGTCGCTAGGTCGGATAGCTTCAGATTTCAGCATTTCCTGCAGGTGTTCTCGCACTTCGCTAATCAGGCCTGGTGGTATCCGCCTATGCGCATCTTTAAATGGCTTGTCGTTGTCCAAATTGATCTGATGTTCTACCAGCTTGGTGTGTCCGATATCAGTGGTGCCCTTCGAAAACACAGTATCTCATTTCTGAAATAATCTGTACACCCTCTGTTTTTGGTCCGGCGTCAGATCTGTGTCATCGAGGTCAACTCCTGAGCTGGTATCTATTACTTCATTTGATACAACCTTGGTCTGGACGGTAGCTGTTGTCTTGGGTGTATCAGGGTGTTGTAGCACCTTCACATTGTGTAATTCGCAGAGTTGTGATCTAGGTGGTATGCTAATAGTCTTAGCCGATACGTTGAAAATTTGTACTGGAATCCGTTGACTACGTCCCGGCTTCTGTAGATCAACCACTCTCGGGCACACGCCTATCCGACTTGTAGCGTGTTCCGATGGTTCTGTTACAGCTGATTCGACACCGTGGCTCTTCCTAGCCAGACCAGAAATTGTTATCGTCTCAAATGGCTTCAGCGAGATCGTCCGGTGGTTCGTGGTCTTCACACTGCCTACATATCCCGTAGTTATAGAATTGAATGCAGCTGCCCATTCCTCTGACACTATGGTGCTCTGACTACACTCACTTTTACAAAGCCTGATGACGTTGGTGCCAATCACCACTGGAACCGACAATCCATAGTGTGTGGTAGGTACAACCAACACCGGGACATACATTTCAGTTTCCAAAAACGAAGTTCTTATGGAAGCTTCAATGTAGCCCATGTATGGTAAACTGTTTCCGTCAGGCCCCTGCAACTGTAGATTGAAATTGTCTAGAGAATGCAGGCATGGTAAAGGCTCCAGTGACATGTAGTAGTTCTCCGATATACTGGTAACCATCGCCCCACTGTCAATCAGGGCCGCTGTTTCCTGTTCACAGAACATAATATCAGATTCATTTGCTTTACCAACCTGTCTGGAGAACAGGGATTCTTTACTAGGGCGCTGACTCTTCAGGTTCCACATCTGCCCTTCAATGGGAACCGCTCCTAGTTTAAATGTTTCTTATCGGTCTCTTGGGTTGTCTTTGTCTTCGGATTTCTTCCTGGCTGGTTTATCTCTTGAACCTGTTTTTCTAGTGAACTGATTCTCTTCATCAGCAGGTCGAACTTATCATCAGTTTCGTGTTGCACCTTCATTGGACAGTTCTTCGCTAGGCCTGTGCTCATCTTCAGTTCTTGTTCTTCTTCTCTTGCTCCTCTCCTTAGTAATTCAAAACTTTTAGTTGTTTCATAGAGAACCCTAGTGACATTTCTCAATTTCTCACTCCGTAGGCCTTTCCAGAACCGACGGTGGAGCATGTCATTCTTCTTTTCTTCATCCAGATAGCGCTTGTCTATAGCCTTTTGGAGTATTTCCTCGAGTCTCAGGCCCCAGGCTGATACTGTCTCATCTGCTTTCTGACTAGCCAAGTAAAATTCTTGAAGAACACTCTCCCCCGATGATACATTGCCGAAAATGCTCTCTAACTTGTTGTACATTTCACTGACAGTTGCCGATGATCCTAGGGGTATTAGTATTTGTTTGGCTTGACCCCGAAGTGATCGCCGGACTGCCTCAGCTATCGTATATTCGGGATGCATGTTCTCTTCTCTTATGCAGTTCAGTTCGTATTTCCACTCCTCATAACTGACTTCATTTCTAGGCTTCGGTTCTTCACCTGAGAAGACGGACAGTTTCGGGTATGTGTAATGTCTATTTCCAGTACTTCTAATGTCATCTTTCTTCTCCAGTACAGTCTGTTCCATAGTACGTTCCCTCAGTACTAGATCGTTTTCCCATTCTTCCAGTTTCAGTCGTCGTAACTCTAGCTTCATCAACTTAGCATTTATTTCATCTTCGTGGTCTTCCTGCTTCACTTGCTTTAGCCTTTCCTTCTCTAGTAAATATCTCTCTCTATCTTTCATCTCCTGCTCTTTTCGATGCAATTCATTCTCTATGTCCTGGACTTGATCATATCTATTAGCATTCGTCAGCTCCCTTTCCTGCTGGTTGATGATTCTTTCAACAGATTCACATTGGTCTCGGGTCTGTACACGTCTCCTTTCGTGTCCAGCTAACCCTCCTGACGATAGCTGTAATCCCTCTGACCAAGAGGCTTGTGATCTGACAGCTCCTTTCTTTTCTGACATCACAGTTGGATCGGCACGCATTACTTTGTCACTTCGTGTGTGCGTTTTCCTCATTGTGTCGCATATTGCTCTTTCTTCTCTTGGGCTAAATTCAACTCCTTGACACTTCAGAAACTCGAGCTTTCTCTTTAAAGTATTCACCTCCTCACTGTCCTGGAATACTTCGTTCACATCGGAATCGTAGTCACTCACACTAGTTGCAACCGCTGACTGTCTCCTATCACTATGTCTAAATGATAAATCATGCGATGGCCGCGTTTGTTCACTCGGTATTCCTTGTCCAGCTGGTGTTTTGTCCTGTTGATTGAACAGATCTTTCGCGAAATCCGCGAGCGATTGTGTTTTCTGTATTTGAGTTAATGGTGACCTATGTTTGGTCCTTTCTGATGATATTGTAATGGAACCATCAGTTCCATTTCAGTAGATTCGGCCATCATGGTCAGACACAGATATTCACTATTTACACAACAGGCTCCAGCATGTCAAATATGCATATATCCTTTATTATTAGTACACGGAAGTGTTGTAAAGGATCATAGTTGTAGTGTGCCATCCCGGAGACTGTATGAACCAGTGGACGGCCGCATATTATTATGAGTGTTGCCGACTATTGGTCATCACGAGTACTGGTACTGTATATCAAATTGACACCAGACATTTCGACATTGAAGCAGATATCTTTCTTGTGTCTGACAATGACTGCTTTAATCTTATATCATATTGTTGCTTATTCATTTCTGATGCTGGAAAGTAATGGCTTGCAAGCTATTTGTTCATATTGGGTGTACTAGAGACGAGTTTGGGGAGCTGGGTGTTACGATTTTCCACAGAATTCACTGCGTATTTTCGTACCTATTTTCGTGCGAGCAGCCTATTGTAAGGGGTTTCAACCAATAATTTATGTATCACTACAATAGTCTGATCCATAGCGATCGGCCACATTAGCGCCCGCACCGATTATCTGGTCACTAGTCTAGGGGACATGTTTATTTGTGTGATTTTGATGGCTGTATTTTGTTTCTTTGGGATGGCAGACATTTTCCATTTAGCGTCTCTGGTTACCGAGCGCTGGATTGGTTAAAGCCAGATAGACAGTAATAACACTACCGTGCTGCCAACCAGGGCCGGGGTGTTGGTTACAAATGGTGTCAGCAAGTGCGATGTTTATTACGCGAACATAAAAGAACTCGCGCCTACCGTTATTATTCATTAATTTTGGAAATATTATTCAGCGTGGCGGTAAATTTGCCGATCAAAACCGAAAGTACATGTAACAAGAAATTAGCGACAACGGTGTTATACAAATTTGACGAAAAGAGTTGTAACAAGAAATTAGCAACAACGATGTTGTGATATGACAGGAATAGTTGAAGTAACACTCAAATTGGCAACAACGATGTTATGAAATGGCATAAATAGGTGAATAAACAAGAAATTAGCAGCAAGTGCGGTGTAAAAAATAAAACTGAACAACTGATTGAACAATAATATATATTTATTATACAATGAGTACTGAGAGAAGGGACAAAATAACTGTTAAAGATTTACACATTTAACTCAACAATAAGCAAATTTACAACACAATGTCCGATTCCGAAGAGGAGGTCAATATGGGAGGCGGGGGCCATGGCGATATTAACGAGCATGTTAATGTGTCTAGCGGGGAGGAATTTGTGGATGTTGATACAGTATCTGAGTCTGAGGCAGAAGACGCGTGTATCAACAGACGGCATCACTTCCAGGGAACTACCAGTAGTCGAGAAGAAACTAATTTTGGAAAGTTGGAGGCTGACAGTGACACCAGAGATTCTGGTGCATACTCTGACAATGAGTTACATCCTCCGCGCGAGCAACAATCGCATACACAGCAATGTGGTCGCTACCGTACACCCGACATAGAGGATGCTGATGATGGCCTATACACAATCGGGAACAGAGCATCCTCCATGGAACCACAAACGTTCTCTGGTGACGAAGACTGGGAATCATTCGTCGGTCATTTTGAAGTGTGTGCACGACTTGGTCAATGGCGACCAAATGATAAGGCATTGACCCTGTTGGCCTGCATGCGGGGTCAGGCACAGAAGTACCTATTAAATTTCGTGGATGTGGAACAATACTCTTATGAGACACTTGTTAAGAAACTTGAAAAACGATTTAATGGATACAACCAGAGGCCACTCTGGGCCTCACAGCTGGAACATAGAAAACTGAAACCAGGCGAGACTATCGCAGATTTGGGTGATGACATTAGGTGGTGGCTGACCCGGAAGGCATATGGAATCCTGGGCACTGCAGCACAGGATATGCTGGGAATGCAGCAGCTCCTTAAATCAACAACTGCCCACCTGAGATACCAGTGCCTTATACAAGGATGCGACACAGTGGAGAGCGCAGTGGACGTAATTCAAACGTATGAGTACATGCACCTCGAAAATGATATTGTACAAAAGGAAAATGTGAAATGTACCATTAGAATGGTCAACAGTGAACAACCACACCACCCAGATGAGAAGCAAAATTCTACAAACGCATTGAACACTCACTACAACAAATCCATCACCGACTGGATATACTGGAGCATAACAATGCCGAAATCAAGAAGGAACTACCGTCTCATTGACATGGACCACCCCCACAACAACGTTCGTTTCAGCGTCGATCACGACCTCCCACTTGTTTTGGTTGTCACTCTCCAGGACATTTCGTCCGGGATTGCCCGGGGATTCGATGTAATGAGCAGGTATCAGATAAGGCCATAGATTCATCAACGTTGTTGGATTCCATGACACTAGAAGCTCACGAGCATGGGCGGATTCAGGAAAATCAACAGCCCTTATTAGATAGTGTGGCGACTACAAAACGAGTTTCAACAGTCGACACGAAGACGTACAAACTTCTATCGCCGTGCACTACCGTAATTGCAGAACCGTCTAGTACAAGAAGAAGGAATCCCTTCATCTCTTGTATCGCATTGGAGTCGCCATTAACAGTCGACATGACGCCGGCGGAACCTCCTCCAGCATCCAGCATAATTATGTTGGAAACGCCATCGACAGCTGCCGTGAGGACACCCAGACACTCTTTGGCATCAGCGGGAGAAGAAATGAAGGGAGGACAGTCAGATCGTAGAATTACATATGAACCAATACAGAATAAAGGCTCGTTTAACGGTTGGCGAGCCAGTGACCATAGCAATCCTCAAATGCAAGATGAGTACATGGGGACTAAAACTAGACAGTTCGGGTCACCTCCATGGATGTAGATGAACTTGCTAGGACTGATAAACATGGACAGTAATATTGTATGAAAAGGACATGTATAGTTGACGTTATCGACTTGTTATATTCCGTTGTTAATTTAAATGAAGAAAGTTTCCAGTAAATACATGAGACTGTGCATGGATATAATTGACTGGCATATGAAGTAAAAATCATTCTACAGAAGGTGGCATTTATAACATGGGTAATTAATGCAAAGTGTAGTCGTAACTGGAGGCAGGCGTTTGTATTACAATGTACACGTAATGGGCAGAGGTGGCTCCACATTGGAAATGGTATACGGAGTAGCTAGCAATGCACTATTTGGGACTAGTATTATGGTGTTAAAGTTTTCGTTTATATTTGGGCTATGATGATGATGATAAGAGTTGAGTGAGGCTAATTACCTGCTTACAAGGAAGTGAGCATGGCGAGCCAATCTAAGGGTCCTGTGTGTTGATACTGGTGTAATTACATTTTATTTTATTTGTTAGAGTATGCCATATGTTGGGGCTATTGTGATTCGCTAGCGTTGGGCATGTCGAATGTGGAATGTCCTCTGTGTGCATTACCTGAACTGTGTAATGTTAATATGTAATTTAAATTACCTACAACAGCGAAATGTGAAAGATCCTACATTAATGTGTACACGTTAAAAATAGCCACCTTCGGAGAACAGAAACTATGAGGTGAAGATGATGTCCCATGCATTGACAATTGAATAGAACTGGGAAAATTATAACATGGCTAGGGTAATCATGAATCATTTAAAGTGGACTTATGCAAACGATTCAGATGCAACATGTTGTCCGTATGTACTTACACAAACGCACAACGTGGAAGTTGTGCAGATTTTAAGGTGGGGGGAATGTAATGGAACCATCAGTTCCATTTCAGTAGATTCGGCCATCATGGTCAGACACAGATATTCACTATTTACACAACAGGCTCCAGCATGTCAAATATGCATATATCCTTTATTATTAGTACACGGAAGTGTTGTAAAGGATCATAGTTGTAGTGTGCCATCCCGGAGACTGTATGAACCAGTGGACGGCCGCATATTATTATGAGTGTTGCCGACTATTGGTTATCACGAGTACTGGTACTGTATATCAAATTGACACCAGACATTTCGACATTGAAGCAGATATCTTTCTTGTGTCTGACAATGACTGCTTTAATCTTATATCATATTGTTGCTTATTCATTTCTGATGCTGGAAAGTAATGGCTTGCACACTATTTGTTCATATTGGGTGTACTAGAGACGAGTTTGGGGAGCTGGGTGTTATGATTTTCCACAGAATTCACTGCGTATTTTCGTACCTATTTTCGTGCGAGCAGCCTATTGTAAGGGGTTTCAACCAATAATTTATGTATCACTACAATAGTCTGATCCATAGCGATCGGCCACATTAGCGCCCGCACCGATTATCTGGTCACTAGTCTAGGGGACATGTTTATTTGTGTGATTTTGATGGCTGTATTTTGTTTCTTTGGGATGGCAGACATTTTTCATTTAGCGTCTCTGGTTACCGAGCGCTGGATTGGTTAAAGCTATATTTGCAGCGGGAAATTTGATTGGGGCTCGCACGGCTGCTGCTCGCATCTCGTCTATATAAAGGAGGCGAGCTGCGCAAATCATTAACTAACTTGTCAGTCGACTGACCCACTCATATTGTCAGTAACCGCTAGTGACCTATTGTCGACTCAGATAACCAGTTTGTTCCCGTCACGCTGAATAACTTAGTACTCTGTCACATAGTAGTATTAGTTAAGTTCATTTGAGCCATCCTGACACGAGGCTAGCTCTTGCATTAATAAATAAGTATGAGTTCAGACGCTTGTTGTTGTTAACTTGAAATCCAGATAGACAGTAATAGACAGCTGCCAACCAGGGCCGGGGTGTTGGTTGCAATATGTTCAACATTTCTAGATTGATCCTCAATTCATTTTCCAATGTGCGTTGTTTGGCTCTGAGATCCTCTATATTTGCACGTGTATCGGTATAATCAGTTTTCAATTCACTACTGTTAACTTTCGAACTTTCACGTAAGTGATCTCTGATTTCACTTTCAGTATTTATACAACTTTTTACTGACTTTATGCTTTCCGTTTCACTCCTGGAATATCTTTCTTTTTCTTTCACACTATCCCTTTTCAGCGATTCGCGAGGAGTTCCCTGTTCATGACGTTGAGTGCCTGTTATATTTTCTAGTTCAAGTTTCCTTCTTTCTGTGATTTCCAACAGTCTTAACTCCCTTTGTCTCTAACTGTTGAATTCGATCTTCAAGTTCACATTCTCTTTCCTGGTCCGCTAATATCCTTTCCCTTCTGAGTGTCCTTTTGTCTCTTTCAGTCAGGTCACTTTGCCTATTTGCCATTTTCACTTTCTTGTGATTTTACACTTTCACCCTCACTTTTTTTTTTTTCCGGATATGGGTGGGAACTGGGTGGGTGAAAATATAGGGCAATATATATATAGGAATTGTTTTCGCTATGGGCAGGTCTATAATGTGTGAATATATCTACACTTCAATGGTTATGGAAACGCATTTAAAAAATGAACATGTATTAAATGAGCACAGTATATCTCACATTCGCTTGTAGATAACAAAAAATAACCCTAAAAAATATACATAAAAACAGCAAAAAAAACCTGAAAATATATTATTTCAGTAAAGTGGTACCCGTTCACTAATAAGTATATGTATACTTATATTATACCCATATCATAGTAGTACAACACTTTCGCTGAAAATAATATTAAACAAAAATATCAGGAAAAATAAATAGTCATCCAATAATAAGAAAAAATATCAGTAAAAAATAAATACCAATAAATACCAAACAAAAAAAAATAAAATTACCTACGCCGATGGCTGGATTCGAACGCGGGGTCGCCAGTTTCACAGACCTACCACTTCAGCCTGAAAATACCTGCCTTCTTACCGACTGCGCTACAGAGACTACATACAGGTTACTATTGTTGTAAATTACCTACACTATACTAGAATCTGGCAACTGGGACGAAAGATTCACCCGAGAATATATACTTGTAAAATTTTCCCGGATAAATAAACAAAGTTCTACTACCGAAAAATACGAATTTACCGAAATTAAATTACGAAAACAAATGAACTGGGGGACACATGGAATATGTAAGCCGATGGCTGTGCAAAGACGTGCAAAGACATGCAAAGATGTGCAAAGACATGTAATGAGGGGCATAGACGCAAAGACGTGCAATGAGGAGACAGAATATATCATATGAAACACACATGGGCTACCCACACAGCAGAAATCAGTTTGAGTATATCTGCAGAATATACGTCAACTGACCAGGGCTACAGGTATATGCAGGCTACATAATATACACCTTTCGATTGACAGTCACCTCTACAGCGATACTATAAACGCGAGTATTCACGACGCGATGTAAATATAGATTAGCCTACTACACGAAAATTGTCAATAGAGCGGTGTATACACATAGCAACACATACATGCATACATGTACACTGGCATTGCACGGGGAGACACATATGGTAATTAAATAACATGTAAAACTGTAACGGGTCGGACTGATCACTTGGTACATCAAATGTATGGGATCATATTGCATTAATTGTTCATGGAAATGCGAATAACATGAATCTGCAAAACATCAATGACTCACCAAATGATAATCCTAAAATCCAATACACACATAGTCACTAAACACAACACAAAAATTATTGTAACTGAACTTGTATAAAGTTCAGGGTCGTGATCATCCACTATGATCACACAGTTCCAGTCAGGTCTGTATTCACGATGCAAACATATCCACCAGCCGAAACGCGATTATCCAGCGAAGATCGTCTGTGGATGTTTTGGGCCCATATTGTTTACATCTGACTCTTTCACTTGTTTGTTTACAAACACTTGTTCCGTGCCGGATACGGGAATCCCCAAATCCGATTTGCTCTCCAATAATATACTGGGATAAATCCAGGTGACGTCACAAAGGTCGTACAGGTTGTCGTATCAGCGGTCACTACATAATATCCAATTATGACATCGTTCGTCGCCCGAAATAGAATCTGGTCCAATCCGTACTGGCCACCAAAATGTAACAGGGTTGCCTGCTAGACAAGGCGTGTAGGGTTGACAACGTATACCCCACTATACCCTATTGTTTATCACGGGTTCTAATGGACCACAACACAGGCGATGACGATGATGATGACTGTATTCTGTAATATAAAATATATATCAAGACATGTACAATAGCGATGTGTCGACTCTACGAAGTAGAAACGGCGAGTGCAATCTTATGTAATCATGAATACACCTGTGTATATACACAGGTGTAGCCATGCTTACACAAATGACATACATAACATAGAAGTCGGTTCACGGTAACGCGATATCAAATAAACAATACAATACTGAGTCGTCTTGCAGTTGCATAAACAATACCGTACATGTAGAATGTAAAGTAGATTTCATTACAATATGTTACACAATCAAACCCACCTGTAATATATATATAAAATATATATCAAGACATGTACAATAGCGATGTGTCGACTCTACGAAGTAGAAACGGCGAGTGCAATGAAGCGCGGGGAAAGGCATGCATTGTGCAATTATCACCCCACGTGACCTGAGGGCAGCTCAACCTATTGACCACATATCTAGGCAACTACACGACAACATATTACCAACCTACGATACAATACAATACAATATAATAGACTACTGAATAATGCAGTACAATACAATGTAATACAATCTGATACAATACAACAGGAATTGCAACCTATGACACATGCATTCATCTGATGATACCCTATTATGCTATAGCAAATCCATGACCCACCGCCCACCTCTTACCCCGAGGTCAAGGTCACAAACTTAGCACATTCATAAACTTAACGTTGGGGTAAATGTCTTATAACATTTGTTTCCTTTTATGGAACGCCTTGATATTTCATACATGCATTCCTCAGATGACCCTCTATCATTCTGTAGCAAATCCACGACCCACCACCCAACCCTTACCCCAAGGTCAAGGTCACAAACTTAGCATGTTCATAAACTTAACGTTGGGGTAAATGTTGTGTAACTTCTGTTTCTTTACAGGGAACACCTTCATATTTCATACATGCATTCATCTGATGATACTCTATCGTGCTATAGCAAATCCGTGACCCACCCCTTAAATGTTTTATAACATCTGTTTCCTTTCATGGAACGCCTTGATATTTCATACATGCATTCCTCAGATGACCCTCTATCATGCTGTTGCAAATCCACAACCCACCACCCAACCCTTACTCCAAGGTCAAGGTCACAAACTTAGCATGTTCATAAACTTAACATTTCGGTAGATGTTGTGTAACTTCTGTTTCTTTACAGGGAACGCTTTCATATCTCATACATGCATTCATCTGATGATCCTCTATTGTGCTACAGCAAATCCATGAACCACCCCACCCCTTTCCCCAATATCAACATCATAAACTTAATGTTGGAGTAAATGTCTTTTTATATAACTTCTGTTTCTTTACAGTGAACGCCTTGGTATTTCATACATGCATTCTTCTGATGATACTCTATCGTGCTATAGCAAATCCATGACCCACCCCCCTCCCCTTTCCCCAAGGTCAAGGTCGCCATCTTAGCACATTCATAAACTTAATGTTGGGGTAAATGTCTTATAACATCTGTTTCCTTTCATGCAACGCCTTGATATTTCATACATGCATTCATCTGATGATACTCTATCGTGCTATAGCAAATCCATGACCCACCGCCCACCCCTTATTCCAGGGTCAAGGTCACAAACTTAGCACATTCATAAACTTAACGTTGGGGTAAACATCTTTTTTCTTTCATGGAACGGCTTGATATTTCATACATGCATTCCTCAGATGACCCTCTATCATGCTGTAGCAAATCCACAACCCACCACCCAACCCTTACCACAAGGTCAAGGTCACAAACTTAGCATGTTCATAAACTTAACGTTGGGGTAAATGCATTCATCTGATGATCCTCTATTGTGCTACAGCAAATCCATGACCCACCCTCACCCCTTTTCCCAAGATCAACATCATAACATTAACGTTGGAGTAAATGTTTTTTTAGCTCACCTGAGCGAAGCTCATGTGAGCTATTGTTACCGCAATGTGTCCGTCGTCCGTCGTCGTCTGTCGTCGTCGTCCGTAAACATTTTCAAACGTCTTCTCCTCGGTAACCATTGGGCCTATAGTCACCAAACTTCATGGTCATGGTCCTTAGGTAGGGGGATTACACAATTGTTAAAATAACATCATTACGTAATCCAAGATGGCCGCCGTCTAAAAATAGCACAAATTCTTCAAAAATCTTCTTCTCAACAAAACTTGGTAGAAATGATCAATGTACAATGCTCTTTCAAAGTTGTTAAAATGGTGACCCCGGTGTCAAAAATGGGCGTGGCCTGTGGGGTCAAATTGGGGTCATATTTTGGACCGAATATGGTCATGTCATATATCAAATCGAAGGTATCAACGAGGCGATCACTCTGGTGCATTTTTTGTCGAAATCGGATGGTTATGTCATCCAAGATGGCCGCCAAAATGTCAAAAGGTCGTTTTTTTATTGGAGATTTCAAAATTCTTCTTCACATGAACCACTTGGCCCATGGTAGCCAAACTTAAAAGTTATGGTCTATGGGTGAAGCCGTTTCAGATTTGTTAAAATGAAGGTTATGTCATCCAAGATGGCCGCCGAAAGGTCAAAAGGTCGTTCTTTTATTAGAGATTTCAAAATTCTTCTTCACACGAACCGCTTGGCCCATGGTGGCCAAACTTCACAGTTATGGTCCATGGGTGAAGCCTTTTCAGATTTGTTAAAACGGAGGTCGTCGCTAATCCAAGATGGCCGCCGTCTAAAAATAGCACAGATTCTTAAAAATTCCCCCGAAGTAAAACAGGAGAAAACAGGCTGAGCGGATCAAACACTGATGCAAGCTGTTTTAACACAGTTTGTTTAGTCAGTCCCTGTATGTCCATCTTTAACACTGTAGAAGGGCTCACGGTTAATGAATCACTTTAACATTCCATGTATATCCGAGAACCTTCGTGGTTTCAGTTTGAGCACGATCGTCACAAGGTATGTTATGGTTTACGTCGTTGTTGTTTGACACCCACTCCCGAAGATTCATAGATGCGTCATTAAACATAGCCTTTGATTCAGTGTACAGTTGTTTGGCTTCGTTCCAGTGATCACGTTGTCTACATATATGTCATTCTTAAGTTGTTCAGAGCTATCTGTGTGATAGCAGTCCAGATGATGATCAATTGTTGCTCCCAACAGAAACGGACTGGATATTATTCCGAATGGTACACGACAGAAACAAAATTCCTGTATATTATCACTTGAAATCACTGGATTCTCACAATCTTTCATCCAAAAGAACCGTGTAACATCTCCCTGATCAGGTTGTAATCCAACTTGAAGGAAAGCCTTTTCAATGTCTGCTACCATAGCTATCCTATGTAATCTGAATCGTAGTAGGATACCACAGAGGTCATGAAGCATGACAGGACCTCTGTATAAACAGTCATTTAAACTTGTATATTCCCATCTTGATTTAGCTGAGGCATCATACACTACACGAAGCTTCGCCGTTGTCTTTGTCAGATTAATCACTGCATGATGTGGAAGGTAATGTTTGATACCATCTTCATTATTTGCCTCAACCTTTTCAATCACACCTTTGTTTAATTGTTCCTGTATCACCCCATCATACTTCATCATCAACTCCCTTTTGTGTTTCAGCTTTGATAGACATGATCGCAAGCGGCCCAGTGCAAGTTCACGATTCTGTGGTAAATCTGGGTTCTCACTTTTCCATGGCCAAGTCACTTGATACCTGTTGTTCTCAAACTTAAGTGTCTCTTTGAACTTCTCCACAGTCACCTTTTCAACATCTTCGAGTTTATCAGTCACTCCAATGGATTCAACATTCCAAAAGTCTTCAAGTTCAGGCTTTGATGACACAGCTTCATCAACACTAATGAATGTGTTGGTAGTTTTGTCTGTTCCATATGTTAGTACTAGCATATTTGCCTCATTATTCTGAGCATCACTCTCTCCAGTCCGACCTGTCAACATCCATACAAGTTTTGAACTGAGCAGGTATAGACCAGGTTGTAGCTTGATCCTTTGTGGAAGCAGAATATCCAAGTAATAATCATTACCTAGCAAGAAGTTCACAGTCGTAGACTCGCACTCCTTCGGAGTAGTGTCAGCCAAGTCCAAACTTTTCATCAGATAGTTTATGTTATCTGATGAAGTAAACGGCACAACTTTTCTTTGGATTGTTCCTGTAATATGAGGTGCAATATTTGCAGTGACACATATTATGTTTCCATCTTTTAGTTTAATGTTTAGCTTTGTTGATGGAGTTCTGATAACCTTGGGATTTTTACTTCCAAATGTAGCCAGCTTTATTTCCGTTTCATCTTCTCTGTCAAGATTTAATTTGTCTGCTAATCGTTCAGTAATATATGTTCTTTGAGAACCACAGTCAAGAAGAAGGCATACTGGGTACCGACCATCTTCAAGCGGATTTGTTATTTCGGCCATTGCCATCTGCATGAGAACAAATTCCCCTGATGCAATTAACGGCTTTTCTTCATCATACTCACAATCACGTTCTGTCTCACTGATCTCTTCTGAAAACTGAACACATTCGGCGTCAGCTTTGTTTGAAAACTTCTTGGGGCAAAGACTCCTGTGATGTTCATTGCTGACTCCGCAGTGCACACACACCTTGTTCCGTTTGCAGTCTTTTGATTTTACGTTCAAACACTTCTAACAGGAGTCCTTTAGTTTCCGTTTCCTGTCTTCAATTGTTTTGTACCATTGACATTCATCACTCCAGTGTCGTTTTTCACACTACACTTGTCATAATAGGTCTTAAGAATGAGGCGATGTAGTTGTCTTTGTTGTAGCTACAAGGGCTTCAGCTGAGGTAGTCAATCGGGAGAACTTTGATGCTGGTTTCTCGTGTGTTTTTCTTGTGCTAGGTCAAAAGCTCTTACTAGCCTGATACGGCATAATGTCTCTGTGTTTCTTGGTTTGAACTTGGCTCCGTTCGCTCACAGGCAACAATATACATATGCAGACCTCACGCAACGTACCAACAGTCCACTTACGATTCGGTTCTTTTCATAACTCCATTTGAAGAAGAACTTCCTTCGGTATATTTGATCTTATCATAGAAATGAAGACGTCTTGATTCAATACTTCAAGATTCTAAGATGTACCGTATTTCAATTGTGTCCAAAAAGCGTCTCTACTCTTCGGTTCTGTTCTTTGGGGCCACAATGTCAATTAACTTCTTGTAATGAAGATCAATAACTTCTTGCTTATTTCCATACCTCTCTTTCAGTAAATGAATAGCCACACTATAATTTTCGTTGGATAATGCTAGACCAGCAATTGCCCTTTTAGCTTCACCAACTATCTTGCTTTGTAGGTAACTGAATTTCTCGATGTTGGATAATTTTGTGTTGTTGTGCATCGTACATTCAAACGAGTCCCAGAATTCGTTCCACTCCAGCTTGTTTCCACTCAAGGTCACTAAATCTAACTTCGGTAACTTCAACGACGGCGTTTTATCTTCTTTGTGCTCCTGTCGTATCAGGATATCCATTTGTTGTTTCGTTTGTTCTATCATGAAAGCCTGCATTTGTTGTTGCATAGAAACCACTTGTTCACTGTATGTTTTCTCAGCAGCAGTAACTTCCATTTTACGGCTGATTTCATAATTTTTTATCAACCTTCCTTTAACACCTTTCAGGTCGAGGTAACACTCTAAGGCTTGGTTGCAGAGAGTAACATCCTCTTCTATTATCTCAATACATGTTTCCGGTTCACTATCACTAGTTACATAAGGTAACTTCTAAGATTGATGTTCCAGCTTTTCGCGATACGACTGTATTTTATCCATACACCTATCAAACTTTTCGATACCATCTTCATTTTCATTTGAGGCTACTGTTACAACGAGCGTTGTTTAATGCTATTTATTAATTTACTTTTACTTATTTTAGACTTGGGGAATTAGGCTCAATTTGATCGAAAGATGAAAAGACAAAAGACACATGTTGATTCTATACTGTAATATTCCCAAGAGCCCCCTGGCAACCCAAACAATGGCCTTTATACTTGGCAACGCGGACCTTATAGACAGCACCCGACCACTCGGCATGAAATGCACACAATGCAGACTTTTCCTGAGAACTGTGTTTGTTCAACACAGTTCAAATTGCTATAATTAATTACTCATTGAATGCAAACCTTAGATATTTTACATGCACATTTCATCCATTCATCTACATACACACAGCAAATATCAATGACGAAATGAAACTGGAACTATGTCTAAATTGGCTTTTAATACGAATATCAAAGTCAATTTAGACATCGGACTGTCTTCTGAATCATATCTGGAACCAACTGTAATATGCAAATGACTGTAAACAACTACATGTTATAGTATTAAGTTTTGACTCAGTGTAGCTCAAATACTAGTCATCAATGTACAGTCTCAAAAGAGTTATTACATGATCTATGAAATTTCACAATACTTGCAGACAACAATTAAGAATTTCCACAGTGATGCTGCATTCATTTTGTGTGACCCCAAGCTATTTGACCAGGGCATTTAGCCCATTAAAAGAGGTCTGGTTTCTGCAGACAAGTTACTCAGAGGTCATGACCTGATTCCATACGAACAAAGGAGCAACCAGTCTAGTCTCAGATTGGACAAAGCATCTGCATGGTTCAATCAGGGTTTGTACTGTTTGCCATTCAGTCCATCAAATTGGTACACTATAACAATACCCTCCTGGTTCGAAACATTTGGTCCCCAAATGAAATATGGATAAACAACCATGTGAACCAAATATTACATGTAACGGTACAAGTAATAAGTATGAATATTGTAACACAAGAAATATCGCATTCACACACCTTACACACTACAATCCTATAATGCTTAATTTTCAAATTATATGTCTGGGTGCCAGGAAAAAACATCAACTAATGCATGCAGTAAGACATGAAATACATTATACCGTACTTCATCTAATAAACACCCTCATCTATGCAACATTTGAAAAATTAAAATTATGTAACTAAAACATTTCCACTTGTTATGCAAAAGTGTGTTTGATATGGTTAAAAAAAACACAATTAAACAAAAAGCATAGAAGGGGTTTACATTAGAATACATATGGTATAGTCCATATACATTCCATCAGTCTTGATCAGCGCAGTTCATCGTAATAAACTGTAATCCATTTTAATTGGAATTTTTAAATTAAACGACATGTTAAAGTTGCAGATTCAGGTATTGAGCACAAACATCACCTTCTATGTCACATTGTGTGGGTTGTAAGAAGTAAGACAAGAAGAAAGAAAGAAGATAGAATGCACAAGAGAAAGTTCCACCCAACATGAAACATGAATGTGAATGAATGGTATCGCAACATGAACCTGCAAACTGTCATTAAAATTCCAATAATGTGTTTATGTGTTTATGTGTTTATCGTTTCTTCTTACGCACTTTTCCCTTCTGCGTTCTATGCACATGATACTCGCGAATTAAAAATGAAGGCAAATTGTCTGCAGACTCCCATGTGGTGTTTCTGTGATCACGCCATTTAACCTTGTACAGCTTTGTCCCGCGGTATGGAGAACACGCGAGCAGTTTATCAACAATTCCCCACTCCACTGGTTTGTGAGACGTTTTCGAAGGTCCTGGAGTGGTATCAGAAAGTGTGCGGGTGGGTAGGCCCCGTCGCACACTCTGGATCTGATGGTGTTGTAGTTGTCTTACAGGGCGTGCGGCAAGGGTCCCTCGCACACCCCGGGTCGGAAATTTGTGGCTTGGCCACTTTGGACTGTAGCTCAATTAGGTTGTCGTCTCGAAGTTCTGGGTCATGGAATACCTTTAAGCGGTTTGCGTGCACCAAAGTCGATTTCTGTTTGTGTGTAATAATGTCCCGTAATAGGTAAGTATCATTTGGTCCTATATCGCTGATGTAGTATGGGCCGGTCCATTTATTTTGAAATTTTGCGCACTTGCCTAATGGAAATTTTTGAATTATGCAGCCAGACACGCTGTCCCCAACATGTAGTTTGTTTCTGTTGCCTTTTTGTCATATTGCTTCTTGTAGGTTTCTTGTCTTTTGGTAATGTTGTCTTGTGCGACTTTCTCTGTTACTTCCAGTTGTTGTTGTAATTTCCGGAAATACTGTGTTGCTGCTGGAGAATTCTTCTTCTTGACAGGTTCATCCAGGATATTTTCAATTGGAGCACGCATAGGTTGACCGAACACTAGTTCGAATGGTGAAAATCCTGTTGATGTTGTCGATTCTGTCCTACGCAATGCCATTAATATCCCAGGCAAAACATCAAGCCAGTTCTTCTGATCATCATTTATGTATGTCCTGATTGATTGTGCTAGTGTTCGATTAACTCGCTCACAAGTACTGTTCGTTTGTGGATGGTATGGGGAACAATGGTAACGCTTTATGTACATTTTTCGACACAATTCCGACACTATGTTTGACATAAAGTTTGTGCCACGATCGGACAAAAGAGACGCCGGACTACCATATCGACAAATAATATCCTTGTACAGAATGTCAGCAACTTCTGTAGCCTCTTGTGTCTTCAAAGGAAATGCTTCTACAAATTGCGTAAAGCTATCCGCACAGAGAAGGATGTATTTCTCGCCAGTATCTGTTGTTGGTAAAGGTCCAAGTACATCAATATGCCAACGCTCAAATTTGGACACCGATGGCATACAATGTAGTGGTGCTCTTGTAGGATGGGTAGGTTGTTTAGCCCGTTGACACGACACACACGATTGACAGTATGTCTTTATCTGTGAATACATTCTCGGCCAATAGAAGGATGATGAAACAATAGCATAAGTCCGATCAAAACCTTGGTGCGCACCTCCAGTCACTGAATCATGGCTAAATCTCATTACCTCGGACCTTAAACTTGTAGGAATAGCTAACTGTCTCTTAATTCTAATATCCTTTGGAATTTTCCTGGCTCTCTGGTCCCACAAATGATATAATAATCCATCAATAACTGTGTATTGTTCACTCTCAGCAACTATTTTAATGGCCGTCTGCTGGTCAGTTTCAGGCAACAGACCTGACTCCAGGTAACACTTAATTGGGTTCAACTCAGGACACTCTGTCTGCTGCTGTCTGACGTCATACTCTCTACTCCCAAGAAAAGTCATTAAATTCCCATTATCTGCAGCCTGCTCTTGCACACTATAAACAGTCTGCTATTATTATTAAGGTCAGCACAGTCAGTGGAATGGAATTGTGTAGTGACCTTAGAATGTGAACAAGGGGTTGTTTCAAAATTGTATTCCAATGTTACTAGGACATATTCTTTTGGACATGTATCTGTTTCAAATAAAGCATTTAATCCAAAATCTAAATCACCGTCGTCTGATTGTCCTGAATCCGAATGACTGTCACTTGGTTTGTTGTAAGTCCTCCGTGACAAGGCATCTGCATTTTGGTGGGCAGATCCTGGCTTAAATTGCACATCATATTGAAAACCTTGTAACAGCATACTCCAACGACCTAAACGTCCGGACGTATGTTTGACATCATGCAGGTATTTCAATGCGCCATGATCTGTGATGACTATAAACTTCTGATGTTCAAGGTAATGTCTATAATGACGAACACCCTCCACTAAAGCTAGACACTCGCGTTCCGATATTGACCATTTTATTTCAAACGTCCGTAATGCTCTGCCACCATAGGCCACTGGATGCTCCCTGTTTTCATTGTCCTTCTGGCTGAGGATGTAACTAATCGCTGCTCCTGACGCATCACATGACAGTATGAATTGTTTGTGCATATCAGGGTAGATCAGCACAGGTGTTGTCACCATAGACATTTTCAGTTTCTGAAAGGCGCTTTCACATTCGTCTGACCAGTGAAATTTAACATCTTTTTGGAATAATGTGTTCAATGGTTTAGTAATGTTACTGTAGCCTTTTACAAAACGTCTGTAGTAGTTGGTTAATCCTAAGAATGATTTCAGTTCATGAACATTTTTCGGGCGTGGAAAGTCTGTCACGGTTCTAACCTTATCGCTATCAACTTTGACACCATGCTTATTTATAACATGTCCGAGGTATTTCACTTCTTTGGCAGCAAATCTACATTTCGAAGGTTTTAACTTGATGTTCGCATTTTGCAGCCTGTCAAAAACATCCTGTAAGTGGTGCAAATGTCCGTCAAATGTTTTACTGTACACCAGGATATCATCTATATAACAGAGTGCATTTTTCCATGCAATCCTGCGCAGTAACTGGGTCATAACCATTTGAAAGGACATAGGACTGTTCATTAAACCAAAGGGGAGCTTCTTAAACTGATAATTTCCTGCATGTGTAGTAAATGATGTCTTGTGTTTCGTAGTGTGATCAAGTGGAATTTGCCAAAATCCTGCAGCACAGTCAAGGACACTAAAATAAGTTGGTGCCGCATCACCTACAGAGTCAATAATTTCTTGCAAAGTTGGTATGGGAAACACTTCAGGACGAACCAATTTGTTAAGCTTGCGAAAGTCTACGCAAAACCTAAATTCACCTGACTTTTTCTTCACAAGTACAACAGGACTTTGCCATTCAGAATTTGACGGTTCAATTATGTCATTTGTCAACATTTCATTGATCTGTTTATCTATTTCGGCCTTCTGCAAAGGATTAGTTCTATAAAATCTTTGTCTTACCGGTGAACATCCTGGTGTCGTTTCGATCCGATGCCGATAGAAATTTGCGCATCCCAGCTCCGATAAATCCTTCGCAAATGCGTCCCTGTTTTGCCCAATAAGCACCATAAACTGACACTTCTCCTCTTCTGTTAATTCAGAGTCACTAAAATCAAACCCAAGTTCACTGGCATGTTTTATGTACTCCTCTCGCTGTTCATTATTTGTTTTGCAAGCATTCACATGTTCCGATGTATCATTAAACTTAGTTGCGTGTGGGTCCGTGTTACTGATGTCTGATTCATGTATGGTTTGCACTGTTGCTAGAACCTTTCCTGGTCTCAAATCAATATCTTTGTTAGTGGGATTCATCACTTTGTAGGTTCCATAGCCATTCGTAGGACAACTAACTGTGCGTGCACCGAAAATCAAGGTCGAAGATGGCAAGTGAGAAACTGGCTCCAGTAATAAGGTCTGTTTGTAGCAGTTCTTCATTTTAACTGGAATGTCACACTCTGACTGAGCAGGAACAATGACTCTTGCCACAGTTCTCGCCAAACTAATACTGTTGTTACCCGTCTCAAGGGAACAAACAGTAATTCCATCAAATATGGAAATAGTTTTGGATGCTAGGTCTATATTTGCCTTCTTCTCCTCCAGAAAATCCATGCCCAATATGAGATCACAGTGAATGTTCCGGAACACGTGAAACTTGTGAAATATATTTAGCCGATTAATTATCAATTCCAATGTCACAGATCCTAACGGCTTCTGATTATGTCCACCCACACCAATAATAAAGGGAATACTCGCAGTGTCCAATGGAATATTTCCACAAAGTTCATTAAATTTTGTCACCGATATACAGGAAATTGAAGCACCCGTGTCAATTAATGCACTCACTTTCTTTTGATTAATTTTGACTGATATCATGTTTTTATGAATTGCCGCCGTTTCTGCCAGGTTCGCCGTTTTGTCGTTGCGTCCTTTCATATTCGGTTTATGTGGGACATCTGTTGGCTGTCATGCCTCTGGATTCCTTGGTGTTGATCTACAAACAACAGCAAAGTGGTGTAGTTTACCACACCGCCTGCACTGCTTTCCATTCGCCGGGCAATTTTGTCGACTGTGATACCCATATCTACCACAGTAGAAACACTGAACTTCTTGTTGTTGATGTTGTTGATGTTGTTGATGTTGTTGTTGATGTTGTTGTTGATGTTGTTGATGTTGTTGATGTTGATCCCACGGTGCACCCGCGTCGTTTTGTCGTGGCATCCGTCCTGTCTCTTGTTGGTCCTGTCGATTAGATGGTGGTTGGGGCGGCCTGGACACGGCAGCCATGTTAAGTTCCATTGAGTGTAGTTTGCCTTCCAGTCGTGCAATTGCGCTCAGAATGGTCGCCTGTTCCTGACTTTGTTCACCGCATGTGAACTCTGCATTCTTCGCAGCCTTCACCAGTTCATCAATTGTCGTCATATTTTGTTGAAGAACATATGACCTGATGTTGGCGTTGAGGCCATTGATTATAACATTTTGTATTTGTTCCTGCGGCAGCCCAAGCTCCGTTGCCTTCTGGGTGATGGATGCCGTAAAATCTTCTACCTTCTGACTACCCTGCTGCTCTTGGTACAATGCCGCAGTTCGATGCCAATTGGACCGCTCGTCAGGTCCGTACCGCACGAGGAACGCCTCCTTCAAGCTGGTAAAGTCATTCTTGATGGCCTCGTCAAGGGACAGGAACCATCGCAAGGAGTTGTTTGTCAACAAAAGTGGCAGTGATGTCTTACATTTATTGTCACTAAATCCTTTTGTTGCTGCTAGCAGTTGAAATCTAGTTAACCATAATTTTGCGTCTTCGTGTCCATTGCCGGAAAAATGTTGTAACACATTGAAGTCGAAACCGTTAGTTGCCATGTTTACTAAAACTTAATTAATGTCCAATTTAACTGACCGAGGATCTAAAGATTCTCCAACAATTGTTACAACGAGCGTTGTTTAATGCTATTTATTAATTTACTTTTACATATTTTAGACTTGGGGAATTAGGCTCAATTTGATCGAAAGATGAAAAGACAAAAGACACATGTTGATTCTATACTGTAATATTCCCAAGAGCCCCCTGGCAACCCAAACAATGGCCTTTATACTTGGCAACGCGGACCTTATAGAAAGCACCTGACCACTCGGCATGAAATGCACACAATGCAGACTTTTCCTGAGAACTGTGTTTGTTCAACACAGTTCAAATTGCTATAATTAATTACTCATTGAATGCAACACAAAAATCCTTACATGCACATTTCATCCATTCATCTACATACACACAGCAAATATCAATGACGAAATGAAACTGGAACTATGTCTAAATTGGCTTTTAATACGAATATCAAGTCAATTTAGACATCGGACTGTCTTCTGAATCATATCTGGAACCAACTGTAATATGCAAATGACTGTAAACAACTACATGTTTAGTAGTATAAAGTTTTGACTCGTGTAGCTCAAATACTAGTCATCAATGTACAGTCTCAAAAGAGTTATTACATGATCTATGAAATTTCACAATACTTGCAGACAACAATTAAGAATTTCCACAGTGATGCTGCATTCATTTTGTGTGACCCCAAGCTATTTGACCGGGGCATTTAGCCCATTAAAAGAGGTCTGGTTTCTGCAGACAAGTTACTCAGAGGTCATGACCTGATTCCATACGAACAAAGGAGCAACCAGTCTAGTCTCAGATTGGACAAAGCATCTGCATGGTTCAATCAGGGTTTGTACTGTTTGCCATTCAGTCCATCAAATTGGTACACTATAACAATACATATATAAGCGTCTCCTTTGCACGTTGTATTTCTTGTTCTATTGTGTTACGATATCTCGTTCTAACAGATTTCACGTACCTGGTAGCCATTGCTGTCGCTCCGTTCGAACGGAGTGGTTTGTTCCCATGTTCCGGCACCAAAAATTGTGGCACAGATTTTTTAGCTCACCTGAGCGAAGCTCATGTGAGCTATTGTTACCGCAATGTGTACGTCGTCCGTCCGTCGTCGTCCGTGAACATTTTCAAATGTCTTCTCCTCGGTAACCATTGGGCCTATAGTCACCAAACTTCATGGTCATGGTCATAGGTAGGGGGATTGCAAAATTGTTAAAATGACGTCATTACGTAATACAAGATGGCCGCCGTCTAAAAATAGCACAAATTCTTCAAAAGTCTTCTTCTCAAGAATCGCCAACCGGATTTCGACAACTTGGTAGGAATGATCGATGTACAATGCTCTTTCAAAGTTGTTAAAATGGTGACCCCGGGGTCAAAAATAGGCGTGGCCCATGGGGTCAAATTGGGGTCAAATTTTATTTTGACCGAATATGATCATGTCATATATCAAATTGAAGGTATCAATGAGGCGATCACTCTGGTGCATTTTTTATCGAAATCGGATTGTTATGTCATCCAAGATGGCCGCCGAAAGGTCAAAAGGTTGTTCTTTTATTAGAGATTTCAAAATTCTTCTTCACTTGAACCGCTTGGCCCATGGTAGCCAAACTTAAAAGTTATGGTCCATGGGTGAAGCCTTTTCAGATTTGTTAAAATGGAGGTCATCGCTAATCCAAGATGGCCGCCGTCTAAAAATATCATAAATTCTTAAAAAATCTTCTTCTCATGAACCGCTAGCCGGATTTCGACAAAACTTGGTAAGAATTATCGATGTACAATGCTTTTTCAAAGTGGTTAAAATGGTGACCCCGGGGCCAAAAATGGGCGTGGCCCGTGGGGTCAAATTTTTATTTTTGACCGAATATGCTCATGTCATATATCAAATTGAAGGTATCGATGAGGCGATTGCTCCGGTGCAATATTTGTCGGAATCAAATGATTATGTCATCCATGATGGCCACCAAAAGGTCCA
Organism: Conchocele bisecta; assembly: GCA_029237695.1. NCBI lineage: Eukaryota > Metazoa > Mollusca > Bivalvia > Lucinida > Thyasiridae > Conchocele > Conchocele bisecta. Next base: position 126,037,064 of record CM055267.1, on the reverse strand, counting down.
TTTATTCGAGATTTTGAACGTCATTTTCTCAGGAACCACATGGCCGATGCTGGCCAAACTTCATAGGAAGTTAAGATCCTTGGGTGAAGCATTTTCAGATCTGGTAAAATGAGAGTCATCGCTTAATCCAAGATGACCGTCATCTAAAAATAGCACAATTTTTTGAAAACACATGAAGTCAATGTCACATTCTTCTCTGGTGTTCATGGAGTCAGGTGAGCGAATTAGGGCCATCATGGCCCTCTTGTTTGTATTTGTACTGATACCACAATCCAATTGTATCTCGATCAATCATCGAAACAGAAGACAGGTCTATCGCTATCACCTTTGTTAGAAATCCAGATAGAAACAAAATCAAATAACACAGTAACATAATTTTATTCACGACTAACAACAACTTTGTGGTACTGAACAATTCTCTTTATATATAGGTACACAAAATGCATGGATAAATCATAATTCATGACAAACACGAACAAAAGACATGGCGGGAATAATCCCTGTGATCCATTGGAGTAGTTTAGCGGAGCAGAAGCTCTACTGGAGCAATTATATGAATATAAAAAATCATCGTGATTCACGACAATATATATCTAAATACAATATTGGTATACAAACTTGCTCTGATATGGGGTCTGAGTGCAATTATATAGTGTTTCTTATTTCAATATACTGTTGCAAGTATATTGTAATGTATTCATATTTGGCAGCCATCTTGGACTTCTGCTATTTAGATTATTTATATTTTATTCTTTGATATGACGAACCAGGTAAATTATGTAAACTGGTCAAATTTGGTGGCCATCTTGGATTTGTCCCATATGCAGTTAAGGAATTGAATTTTAAATTTGCCTATTTGTGTCAACATGTTAAATACATTCATTATACTCTCTTAAATTTCTTATTGTCTTCATGTGGATGCAATTATATGGCACAATATATCTATTTGGCAGCTGTCTTAAATTTATGCAGATTTCTTAAAACGCTTGAGGGTGACAGTCGGATACTAAAACTTAAAGGTCTAGAGATACAAAATCAGTAATAAAAAAAAAAATATGTTATTCAAAACAAAGTTAAGCTCAAAATCGGTTTTTGGCTGCTGGACTAGTATGCATTAGGGGTGTAACGATACGGCTACCTCACAATACGATACATATTGAAATATGATACATCTCACGATACTAGTCCCTCATTCACAAAATAGATTTTCAATAGTCCATATACTCGATATAATGCATAAATCCAAACCAGAAAATGATTCAAGATCGCTAGACTGGTAAAAAGTGCAATGATTTGGGATTCCAAAGCATTAAATTGTAAAAACTGTAAATTGAATATCAGTGTTGGTAACGTAAATCACATCGTTGGCAAAATATTGCACGTGGAGATCGGCAGGTATTGCTATTAAAGTTTCCGGGGTATCTGCACTTTATCACTTCAAAATCGCTTCAGTAGTTGCTGAGATATTAAATAAAGTATGGTCTGAAGTGGAGAATTTTTCTTACCTGATTCAGTGCCCCCCATCCAAATAGCAGGTACCCGTGACGTACTATACTCATCGTTCAAAAGTGAAAAAACTATGAATACAAATTGTTTGTTTTCCACATGTCTAAAACAATATATTATACCATTATAACACAAAGCCAACCAACTGTGATTTCCAACAGGTGACACTGAGCCATTCAGTTCCCGCAGCGGTTTCAGCGATATTTCCTCTGTCAGTACCAGTAAACGCGGGGCCGCTGTACGCAAAGGAAAATCACCAAGGTAACATGACCAAGCTTGTTGATGTAACCCAAATCTTTATGGCATTTGTACAGGCTACTCGCCCTGCACAAATGCCAAAACCATTGGGTTAAATTCAGGATTTTTAATAGTAACGCTTGAAATCTATTTTTGTCTCCTGTAACCGATTTCACCAAAATTGAAAAGTATACGTTGAGGGAGACATTTTTAATTTATGCATACATTAATTAATGTTTTATTTAACAAAACAAAATATTAATGTAATACAGTACATGTATTATAATTTTAATCATCAAATATAAAAAGTCGTTAGTTAGACACCCGGCATACGAAGTATGTCGAGGGGTATATAGTTTTCGTAATTCCGTCCTTTTTTCCGTCTGTTTGTCCGTCCATCCATGTTAATGTGTTTGGGTACCCATTATCTCTGTAACAGTAAGTCGTATTGACCTCAAACTTCATGTAATTCCTTCAAATTTCAAATTTGCGTTAAAGTTTTCGGGTACCCATTATCTCTGCAACCGTAAGTCGGATTGACTTCAAAAAGTGTGTCAAAAAGTTTGTACAAGTTTCTCCTCATGATATAACATTAATATTACTTCATGGATTACTTCAATATTTGGACACTTGATACATGTAAGCATTTGGAACACACTCGTGTCGCCATTAACATGACCTTGACCTTTTTGACCTTCACACGGTTGTGGAAACAATTAATCATGTCAAAAAGTTTCTTGCCCATGATCATGTTACGGTCAAATGCCTCGGAAGGCGCGACATGGTTCACATAGTTCCGGAAAAAGTTTGTACAAGTTTCTTCATAATCGTATAACTTTAATGTTTCTTGATGGATTGCTTCAATGTTTGGACACTTGATACATGTAAGCATTTGTAACACACATGTCGCCATTAACATGACATTGACCTTTTTATGCCCCCTATGTGATATATTGCATTGCTCTTGAGGTTCTGTATGTCTGTCTGTCCGTGTACATTTAAGTCAGAATTTCTCCAGTTAGAGTCCAGTATGCCACAGGGGCATATCCATGTTTTAGAAACATAATGTCTAGTTTACCTTCACATGGTTGTGGAAACACTTACTCAGTCTTAACCATTTTTTTATGTCAAAAAGTTTCTTCAACCTTTTTCGTGTTTTAAGCATGCACTTCTCTGACGATTTTGTGATGCTTACTTTAACACATGCCCATTATCATGTTATGGTCAAATGCCTCGGCAAGCACAACACCGCTTCCTTGGCAGAATTCTTTTATTGTAATGTATCCAATAGCAGCGTCTTTTCATGATTGAAAAGCACAGGAGCATGTCCTAGACCGCTCATATACCGGAATCTCTCTAAATTAGACATCTAAACAATTTCAGTATGCAAAATTGAGATGGGTTTCACCGTAATTTATCTAATGATAAGCCTGTTCTTTATTAAAAAGCAATATGCTTTCCTATGTCTAAGGTACAATGAAACCTGTCTAAACCAGACACATAAGCCAGGATAAGCCAGTTCCACTGTACATCCATACAGGTGCATTCCCTTCTGTATATGTGGTTTTAACTGGAGAAATGGGGCTTATTGCATTTTTGGATTTTCAAACTTCTGATCTTCTAACACAATCCTGAAACCTGACAAGGATCAAAACTGTATGTTAGAAACATTACGGATTTCTTTGATGGAATGATGAACAATGCATGTCCGGATCAGAATGTGCTGATGCACAGGCTGACCTGGAACCACACTGGTCAGAAAACCCAGAAGCTGTATTTCTCCAGTCACGGCCACATAAGTTATTTTTGTTGAATGCACATAAACCCCAGTCTATCAATCTACTATGTAACGATGTGCTTTCAGTAAGGACTTTTTGGCGTTGTTTGAAAGCTCTGTGCAACCGAAGATGAAAGGATCATCAGACAAGGATAAGAAGCCAGCAGCAAATGCTGTCAAGGTTGTTTGGGGAGGTCCTGGCCATCAGGTACGTAGTAACCCAAAATATTCTGACACCATCTGTTTTGGGAAATCCCTATAAAATATGGGTTTCCCAAAACAAATTGTATCCAAATATATTTTAAATCAGTACAACCATACTAACTCTAAACATTGGGACACTCTTTGTTGTGGAAAGCCAGATATGTGTTTCCCAGAATAAATTGTGCCCAAATATTTTATTATACCCACTTTTTTTGTAAAAAAAACCGGGTATATTGTTTTCGTCACGGGTGTCCGTCCGTCCGTACGTCCGTACGTCCGTCCGTACGTCCGTCACGTTTCTTGTAACTCGAAAAACTTTTTCACCTTCATACCTACGCGCCTGATATTTGGTATGTAGCTTCGTTATCATGTGCAGATGCGCAAAGTGAATTTGGATTTTTGATCCGACCCTCCATCATGGATTATCTCCCCCTTTCGGACTCAGAATTTCCCATTTTTTCCTCGTAACTCGAAAAACTTTTTCACCTTCATACCTACGCGCCTGATATTTGGTATGTAGCTTCGTTATCATGTTCAGATGCGCAAAGTGAATTTGGATTTTTGATCCGACCCTCCATCATGGATTATCTCCCCCTTTCGGACTCAGAATTTCCCATTTTTTCCTCGTACTCGAAAAACTTTTTCACCTTCATTCCATACCTACGCGCCTGAATATTTGGTATGTAGCTTCGTATCATGTGCAGATGTCAAAGTGAATTTGGATTTTTGATCCGACCCTCCATCATGGATTATCTCCCCCTTTCGGACTCACAAATTTCCCATTTTTTCCTTGTAACTCGAAAAACTTTTTCACCTTCATACCTACGCGCCTGATATTTGCTATGTAGCTTCGTTATCATGTGCAGATGCGCAAAGTGAATTCGGATTTTTGATCCGACCCTCCATCATGGATTATCTCCCCCTTTCGGACTCACAATTTCCATTTTTTCCTTGTAACTCGAAAAACTTTTTCACCTTCATACCTACGCTCCTGATATTTGGTATGTAGCTTCGTTATCATGTGCAGATGCGCAAGTGAATTCGGATTTTGGATCCGACCCTCCATCATGGATTATCTCCCCCTTTCGGACTCACAATTTCCTTTTCCCATTTTTTCCTTGTAACTCGAAAAAACTTTTCACCTTCATACCTACGACGCCTGATATTTGGTATGTAGCTTCGTTATCATGTGCAGATGCGCAAAGTGAATTCGGATTTTTGATCCGACCCTCCATCATGGATTATCTCCCCCTTTCGGACTCGGAATTTCCCTATTTTTCATTGTAAGTCGAAAAACTTCTTACCTTAATACCTACATTTCTGATATTTGATATGTAGCTTCGTTATGATGTGCAAAGTGAATTCCGATTTTTGATCGGACCTTCCATCATGGATTATCTCCCCCTTTCGGACTTAGAATTTCACTATTTTTCCTCGTAAGTCGAAAAACTTTTTCACCTTAATACCTACGCGTCTGATATTTGGTTCGTAGCTTCGTTTTGATGTGCTGATGCGTAAAGTGAATTCGGATTTTTTATCCGACCCTCCATCATGGATTACCTCCCCCTTTCGGACTTAGCATTTGGGGAAAGTGGGTATATTGCGATGGCGCGCCATCGACTTTTTCTAGTTGCATACTGTTGTCGTTATTTTATGTCTCGTGAAATTTTTTGCTACATCGTTTGAACCAAGGATTTTTTCATCTATTGACCACATAAAACAAAACTGGGGTTGATTCCATTTTTAGCTCGCCTGCACAAAGTGCAGAAGAGCTTATGGCATACCCCCGGCGTCGTTGGCGTCGGCGTCCACAAACTTAATGTTGGGGTAAATGTCTTATAACTTCTGTTTCCTTTCATGGGACACCTTGTTATTTCATACATGCATTCCTCAGATGACCCTCTATCATGCTGTATCAAATCCATGACCCACCACCCAACCCTTACCCCAAGGTCAAGGTCACAAACTTGGCACATTCATAAACTTAACGTTTTGGTAAATGTCTTATAACATCTGTTTCCTTTCATGGAACGCCTTGATATTTCATACATGCATTCATCTGATGATACTCTATCGTGCTATAGAAAATCCATGACCCACCACCGATCCCTTACCCCAAGGTCAAGGTCACAAACTCAGCACTTTCATAAACATAACGTTGGGGTAAATGTCTTATAACATCGGTTTCTTTTCATGGAACGCCTTGATATTTTATACATGCATTCCTCAGATGACGCTCTATCATGCTGTAGCAAATCCATGACCCACCACCCAACCCTTACCCCAAGGTCAAGGTCACAAACTTAGCACATTGTTTCCTCTGGTTGACAATATCCACCGTCATCCTCACTGGGATACTTTGCCTCGGTCGACATTGTTTCCTCTGGTTGACAATATCCACTGTCATCCTAACTGGGATACTTCGCCTCGGTCGACATTGTTTCCTCGGGTTGTCAATATCCACTGTCATCCTCACTGGGATACTTCGCCTCGGTCGACATTGTTTCCTCTGGTTGAAAATATCCACTGTCATCCTCACTGGGATACTTCGCCTCGGTCGACATTGTTTCCTCGGGTTGACAATATCCACTGTCATCCTCACTGGGATACTTCGCCTCGGTCGACATTGTTTCCTCTGGTTGTCAATATCCACTGTCATCCTCACTGGGATACTTCGCCTCGGCCGACATTGTTTCCTCTGGTTGTCAATATCCACTGTCATCCTAACTGGGATACTTCGCCTCGGTCGACATTATTTCCTCGGGTTGACAATATCCACTGTCATCCTAACTGGGATACTTCGCCTCGGTCGACATTATTTCCTCGGGTTGACAATATCCACTGTCATCCTAACTGGGATACTTCGCCTCGGTCGACATTGTTTCCTCGGGTTGACAATATCCACTGTCATCCTAACTGGGATACTTCGCCTCGGTCGACATTGTTTCCTCTGGTTGACAATATCCACTGTCATCCTCACTGGGATACTTCACCTCGGTCGACATTCTTTCCTCGGATTGACAATATCCACTGTCATCCTCACTGGGATACTTCACCTCGGTCGACATTCTTTCCTCTGGTTGACAATATCCACTGTCATCCTCACTGGGATACTTCGCCTCGGTCGACATTATTTCCTCGGGTTGACAATATCCACTGTCATCCTCACTGGGATACTTCACCTCGGTCGACATTCTTTCCTCGGATTGACAATATCCACTGTCATCCTCACTGGGATACTTCGCCTCGGTCGACATTGTTTCCTCGGGTTGACAATATCCACTGTCATCCTAACTGGGATACTTCGCCTCGGTCGACATTGTTTCCTCGGGTTGACAATATCCACTGTCATCCTCACTGGGATACTTCGCCTCGGTCGACATTATTTCCTCGGGTTGACAATATCCACTGTCATCCTCACTGGGATACTTCGCCTCGGTCGACATTCTTTCCTCGGATTGACAATATCCACTGTCATCCTCACTGGGATACTTCACCTCGGTCGACATTCTTTCCTCTGGTTGACAATATCCACTGTCATCCTCACTGGGATACTTCGCCTCGGTCGACATTATTTCCTCGGGTTGACAATATCCACTGTCATCCTCACTGGGATACTTCGCCTCGGTCGACATTCTTTCCTCGGATTGACAATATCCACTGTCATCCTCACTGGGATACTTCGCCTCGGTCGACATTGTTTCCTCGGGTTGACAATATCCACTGTCATCCTAACTGGGATACTTCGCCTCGGTCGACATTGTTTCCTCGGGTTGACAATATCCACTGTCATCCTCACTGGGATACTTCGCCTCGGTCGACATTATTTCCTCGGGTTGACAATATCCACTGTCATCCTCACTGGGATACTTCGCCTCGGCCGACATTGTTTCCTCTGGTTGACAATATCCACTGTCAGCCTCACTGGGATACTTCGCCTCGGTCGACATTGTTTCCTCGGGTTGACAATATCCACTGTAGGTATGTGACAAAAAAATGCAAATGCATTATACTACAATGAAATTACAATGGTTGGAAAGGGCTTAAAAACACCTTTAAAATGATATATGGATCATGGTTATAAGACAAATATTAAAAAAGTTATGCCAGATTATATTTTGGTAATTGCGGCATTTTTCGGTCTTTTCGTCCCCTTTGTTTTAGCTTAAAACAAAGGAAAGCCTGTGACCAAATAATCGGCAAATTCGGGTATTTTTTAACAAAAAACAGCATAACTTTTTTATTTATGAAGATTTCTGGCTCAAATTTTCACCAAAGGTAGATTACACCATGTTCATTGTTATAAGATACTTATCATCTGCCAGTATATATAATATGTACCTAATTAGTTGTCAATAATTTATTAATCAATTATGCGATCAAATGACGTCACGCTCAATTAATTTTCTACAATGGAGCACAAAACGTAAAAACTTCTTAATACAGTGAACCCCAATGTTAATCAAATGACACATAATAAATGTCCTTATACATATTTGAGCTTAAGCATGTTAAATGCCAATACCTTTATAATTAATCAGCTAATTAGCAATAATTAGCGTCATAATTATAAAGAAAAAATGATATTCACGAGATTGCATCATGTGCCAGTGTCTGGGTTCACCAGCTGATCAAGAGATAGATTGGTCACAAATGCAATAATACCTGTTTTGTCAGTGTATGGTTAATATCAATTTATTTTGGCTTAACATCTGTGTAATAGCAAGGTGGGTCATTAAGACGAGTAACTGGGTAGATCCAGTACATCAGATGTTAATGCGGTATTTTGTGGGTAGTAAATGCAGGTAAAATTGCAAATTTAGTCTTTAAATTTACAATATCCTGATCTGATGCTACAGTATTAGTGTATTAGATGTGTTGCTGTAGGAGGCCTATTTTCAATTTTACCGCCACCCAGAGTATAACTTAGCGAAATATATCTATTATTATGTAAAAATCTTCGTAGAATCCGAAAACGCGTGTTACCATTGCGTAAACCGCGGCGAAACATGTTATTTTTTTGACATTTCCATGGTAACCGCGAAATTTGCCGAAAATGTAGCTTAATAAAATCGCAAAGGTGAATGTCTTAAATTTGACTACAATGAGCTTTTTTCAACCGATATTAAATCTTAAGTCTGATATAGATTCACGTCCTACATATTTATTTATGAATTTATGGATATAAATGCGATGTAACCATAGCAACCGATAATCTAAACCAATCAGCACATTTCACACTTTTTTTGCGACATAGCTTGGTTTTCGTTAATGAATTTAGCATTATTTCAGTTTCGGAGGAGCACTCGATACCCAATTAAAGTTCCCCTAATACGGAACGAGGGGGATGGGGAGGGTTGGGCTGCTCGGCCCACCTTGGACACGACAAACCGCCCCCACCCCACCCCACGCATTTTCCCACGAAGTCATACATTTGTAATTGCATTTGCCTATGGAACCCGTATCGCATATCAACTAGGTCCTTCCCATTCATTCACATCAGCTGATTGGAATGAAATTATGTTTGCCAGCGACGGTAACCATATTATATATACACTACTTATAATAATACCACACAGTGTACGGTGTCATTTCTTTGACCCATTTGGGCAACAATCCCACTAGTCAATATTTTGCTATCATTGGTTGGAGTACCTAATACAGCGCTATACTTATCATCCTTATATTGCTCAATAGCAGCGTTAGATAGAACACAGCGTTGTTAATTAACGTTTATCCAATAATAGGTCTGTGAATTGTCACGTACGATTCACATGCAGGATAACGTCTCCTGTAATGTAAGCAACTTGTAGTTAATGCAAGTTTCTCATATTGAAAACAAGCTAACACTGCATAAAGCCTAAAGCCCACTAGTCAACCATTATATAATATATAGTTGTTGATCGCTGTTGAATTCAGTTGTCCAGTGAAATATGGAGTTAGGCAAGCCCAGTGAGAACAAATGCATGGTACTGGACCACTGTGTGTGCATAATTTGCTATCACGCGATTCCAGACAAGCCACACAAGGATGTCGTTGAAAGTCCGACACCAAAGGGCCTGGAGAAGTTGTTAGACATAGCTAAGTCTAAGGAAGAACCGTGTCAATGACGTAGTTAGGTCCATTTTTCGGGAAGATATTATCTCCCTTCAACTGAAAGTGCGCTTTCACAAATCGTGTCGTGCTTTTTACACAAAGAAAGTCCACATCGCTGAATCCGCACAAGCCGATTCGATGTCACAGTGCGCAAGTGAAACGCCTACTCCAAGCCAAACATCGGCCAGGCAAAGTCAGCCAATGTTCGATATTAGGGCCCACTGTTTCATTTGTGGTAATGTTAGTTGGAAACAGAAAGGAGACATTGTCATCAATCAGTCTAGGTACCGGGGAGTCTACTAGACAGAAAACTCTTGACGCAGCCATACAACGGAAAGATGAAGTTGTAGAATCGCGCATGCGCTTATACAAGGACCTGTTTGCGTACGACGCCAAATACCATCGTTCCTGTTACTCCCGCTTCGTTGCCAAGAGAAATGTTAGTTACGTTGCCAAGAACCAGGAAAGCATTGTCGAATCCCCATCACACGAGCAAGCATTCTTGATGTTGTCTCTTGAACTGAAGGAAACTGTGTTCTCGGATTTGAAGACAGTTGTGACATTAGTGGAACTAAATCGTAGATATGTAGAACTTTTGCACACTGTTGGTGTGCCGGCCGAATCTGCAAAACGGTTACAAGGCATGGAGACTGAAAAAAAGGCTCTGTAAACATTTTGCAGAACAAATATCATTCGTAGCTAGAAATGGTCAGTCAGATCTTGTATGTTGTAGTACAGTGTCTGTGGGGACTGTACTTATGAAAGCTACCAAATTACAATCTGAGCTGTTCGATTCAAAAGAAGCATTCGAGTTACACCCGCAACAGGACGAAACGCCTGTCACAGACAGGCAA
>CM055267.1:125683796-126025890 GCA_029237695.1 Conchocele bisecta | reverse complement strand
TTATTTCCTAATCTGTTAATATTATACACAATTAGGAAAACCCATATCACACATAAATATATATAACAGAGTACATCCCGACAATACCAAAGAAGGCAAAATAGAGTAATAAATCCTAAGGGGGGCAATGAGCAGGACTAACATAACAGTAACAATACAACCATAGAAAACTACGGCATGGGTACAGCGGTGGTCACAGAGCCTTCAACATGGCAAACAACGCACTCCATAACCAGCGGTGTACGGTCCCCAAGAAAAACAATAACTACAAAAAGTAAGAAAACAACACAAAATGCAACAGAGGCGCCACAAAACAGACCCCTCAAAAATGAATCACTACGAAAACAACGGTCCTAGCAGTAAAAATGAAAAAACACAAACACATCACAAGAAGACACGACAGCAAGGCTACCGCATGGGAACGGTCAGTGAAGTAAAATCCACTGGTGGGGGGGTTAAACCTGGTTAGGGTGGGCCCACAAAGACTAGCATAGCCCAAAGCAATATAACTCACACTTCATGCCACATCCATTCAATTTTCCACACATAGTTGGGAAGATAGAGAATTGTCTAGCCAATCCACAATCATGTTTCATTAAGAAATCAATCACAAATTATGTTCAATACCAACTGACATTCCTGATAAAACATATCGTTTGAACCGCAATAACTTTGAAAAAAAGTCACTCGCACGAGTTTAAGAAGGGAGCGTTTCTGATTGGTCTAAACTGGCAGTAGTCATGGTTTCAAATATTATTACTCGCACAGGTTACTACAAATACATGTTTATTACCATAATGTTATTGAAATACATATTGGCATGTATATATATCGTTTCCATGATCATAAGTATTGTCACAAAATATTTAAAAAAAAATCAAGTAATTTTACCGTTACCATGGAAACCATAAAAAAATGATATTCGGCCGCGGTTTACGCAATGGTAACACGCATTTTCGAAATCTGCGATGAATTTCCTATAAGATAGTACATGTTTCGCTAAGTTATACTCTGGGTGGGGGTTCCGTGAAAAATCCATTCCCATTCCAAAGCACTATATGTGTTTGCCACACCAGTACAATTACTTAGCACACCCCATTCCCACTCACCTTTTACAAAAATCAACAGTTACTCAGAGCTCCATTCAACGTGCATAATTTGACAAAACAAAATTGTCGGGGTATTGTTTTTTTATTTCTTCACCAAAAATGGCAAGTTGGGAGTGCTTTAGAATTGTCTCAATGGCGAACACCAGAAACCCTCATCAGACTGCATAAATGTTCAGATTGATCTGGGTTTACACATACTGACATAGTACACCATACCTGGAGGCTCTTGGGTCGCCTTTGGGTTTTTAGCCAGGTTTTTTGAGAAAAAAATCCAGGCTATTGGATTGGCGAAAGCCGGGCGGGCGGGCGGCGGCGTCCACAATCAATGTTAAGTTTTCGTGTTTGAGTCCATTTCTTTGTTACTGTACCACCTAGGACCACCAAACTTTCACAGCTTCATAATCAAGGGGTGCCCACCACATATCACTATCCAACATGTTAGTTTTTTTTAACTTGACCCATTTTTTCCGCGTAGTCGACTTAGCCATTTTCAATGTTAAGTTTTCGCGTTTACAATGTTAAGTTTTCGTGTTTAACTCCATTTCTTTGTTACTGTACCACGTAGGACCACCAAACTTTCACAGCTTCATAATCAAGGGGTGCCCAGCACATATCACTATCCAACATGTTACGTCCGTGTCCGGTTAAAGTTGTTTCGTTAAAGTTTTTCCATCTACTATATCTATTTTTTTAGTGTCCATGCCTCGCCCCAAGGCGCGACATGCAGGCCACGGCCATCTAGTCTACAAAAAGTGGGTATAATTATGTTATCTAAGTGTCTTTGCTTGGAAAAAACCTGGCCTTCATGGCTTTGCCTCGTTTCTTGTTCACTTGTATTTTAGGAAATCACCAAATCACCAGCCAGAAAATCGGCAGCAAGCTCGTAAACAGAGAGTTCGTAATCAATAGAATCATCATGCGTCTCATTATCACCCCAATAACCGATGACATAAGTCCCATGTGCCTTTTTCTTCCACTTTTCAATTCTGCCATAGTATGATGTTTTCTCTTCTCGTCCGACTAACTTGGCCTTCAGGATATCACCAAGGTCTTGTTGTGTGTTTGGTTCTAAATCTGGAAAATCTCGGCAGATGTCTAATCCAGGCTGTCGTATTTTTTTCTCGATTGCTTTCCTTTCCACAGCTGTTTTTTTTCTTCAAGTTTCAATGCTTGCCGGCGGGACATGTCAATTTTCATTTCATTTACACCTTTCCTATTTCTGGTTCTTTGTTTCCTGCCTACCCTGATCGCCATCCGAATAACCTTCTCCTGTTTAGTTTTATCTAATAAATCTAGGTAGTCGGTTACCTTGTTCTTTTGAGCGCGCATCTTTGACAACAGATAACATAGTGTTGCATTTGGGGTTCGCATTTTTGCTGCAGAAAACATGCCCATGATCTCCTCGGCATCGATATTGTGGCACCTGGCAGACAAAGTTTCGTTCCTTAGTTTGTCTGTAACATCCATTGAAAAATAACGACCATATTGTCTTTCAAGAACAGTAACTATGGCTAACAAACTACTTCTCATAATACCACAGAAAATGCCCTCATCACTTGGTGTAAGCTGGAGACATTTCAATGTTAGATCTGGTTTCTCGGATATTGGTATTGCAAGAGCACCGCCAAAGCAGTCTGTTTTGGTGGAAAGTACACTCAGTGGTGTGTTGGCATACTCTTTGATAACGACGATCACATTCTTGACAATTGAAATACCTTCAATGTGCTGCACTTGATTGGCATGCGATGTATAGAATTTCGACATCCACGGCCCAGTTAACAATTTACCAATGAGCCCTAGCACTTGCAGTTGAAGTTTTGCTTCCGGATTTTCGAAGTCTGTACAGATTGCCTGCTGGAGGCCACCACAAGTAACTGTACCATTTTGGAAAAATTTAAGAAATGTTTTATAATGTTCAATTAGTTTTCCACATATATGAAATAGTATGTGTAGCCGGTTACCACGGTATCTAGGGAGAATTCCCTGTGGCAACCCTTCGTCTCTAAGGAATGTTGTGAAACCTTTGGGATCGCCCTTGCCATCCTTGTATCTGAATTTATTGATTTGAAGTACAAGGTTCCCTACTAAACAATCTTTTCCAAACAATTTTCCTCGTTCAGTTTCATGTTTTTAGCCAGGTTTTTTGAAAAAAAATCCAGGCTATTGGATTGGCGAAAGCCGGGCGGGCGGGCGGGCGGCGGCGGGCGGGCGGCGGGCGGGTGGCGGGCGGCGTCCACAATCAATGTTAAGTTTTCGTGTTTGAGTCCATTTCTTTGTTACTGTACCACCTAGGACCACCAAACTTTCACAGCTTCATAATCAAGGGTGCCCACCACATATCACTATCCAACATGTTACTTTTTTTTAACTTCACCCATTTTTTCCGCGTAGTTGACTTAGCCATTTTCAATGTTAAGTTTTCGCGTTTACAATGTTAAGTTTTCGTGTTTAAGTCCATTTCTTTGGTACTGTACCACCTAGGACCACCAAACTTTCACAGCTTCATAATCAAGGGGTACCCACCACATATCACTATCCAACATGTTACTTTTTTTTTAACTTCACCCATTTTTTCCGCGCAGTCGACTTAGCCATTTTCAATGTTAAGTTTTCGCGTTTACAATGTTAAGTTTTCGTGGTTAAGTCCATTTCTTTGGTACTGTACCACCTAGGACCACCAAACTTTCACAGCTTCAACCAAGGGGTGCCTACCACATACAACTATCCAACATGTGACCATTTTTTTTACCTTCACCTATTATTTCTACGTAATTGACTTAGCCATTTTCAACGTTAACTTTTTAACGTACGTCTGGTTAGAGTTTTTTGGTTAAATCTTTTTCGTTATACTATATCTCTGCAACTGCTTCGCCCATTACCTTGAAACTTCACATGGGTGTTTATCATCATACCATATTTTCATTCTAACCCCCAACCGTGCGGCCCCTGTGCCCAATGTCAAGGTCAAATTACTTTGAATTTTTTTTGTTAATGTTTTTTTTTTCGTGTACTAATATCTCTGCAACTGCTTCACCCAATACATTGATACTTCACATGGGTGTTTATCATCATTGTCGCACCTGCTTGCGGAAAGCGCGATCCTGTGCCCAATGTCAAGGTTCAAATTACTTTGAATTTTTTTGTTAAAGTTTTTTTTTCGTGTACTATATCTCTGCAACTGCTTCACCCAATACCTTGATACTTCACATGGGTGTTTATCATCATTGTCGCACCTGCTTGCGGAAAGCGCGATCCTGTGCCCAATGTCAAGGTCAAATTACTTTGAATTTTTTTGTTAAAGTATTTCGTGTACTATATCTCTGCAACTGCTTTCACCCAATACCTTGATACTTCACATGGGTGTTTATCATCATTGTCGCACCTGCTTGCGGAAAGCGCGATCCTGTGCCCAATGTCCAAGGTCAAATTACTTTAAGAATTTTTTTTTGTTAAAGTTTTTTCGTGTACTATATCTCTGCAACTGCGTTCACCCAATACCTTGATACTTCACATGGGTGTTTATCATCATTGTCGCACCTGCTTGCGGAAGCGCGATCCTGTGCCCAATGTCAAGGTCAAATTACTTTGAATTTTTTTTGTTAAACTTTTTTCGTGTACTATATCTCTGCAACTGCTTCACCCAATACCTTGATACTTCACATGGGTGTTTATCATCATTGTCGCACCTGCTTGCGGAAATCGCGATCCTGTGCCCTATGTCAAGTTCAAATTACTTTGAATATTTTTGTTAAAGTTTTTTCATCGTGTACTATATCTCACTGCACTGCTTCACCCAATACCTGTACATCATTGTCACACCTGCTTGCGGAAAGCGCGATAACGTCGGCATTTTGGCATACGTCCGTCCGTTCGTCCGTGTGTCCGGTTAAAGTTTTTTCGTTAAAGTTTTTCCATCTACTATATCTATTTTTTTAATGTCCATGCCTCGCCCCAAGGCGCGACATGCAGGCCACGGCCATCTAGTCTACAAAAAGTGGGTATAATTATGTTATCCAAGTGTCTATGCTTGGAAAAAACCTGGCCTTCGTGGCTTTGCCTCGTTTCTTGTTTCACTGCTGATTTTGTAGCGGTCGCGATTGTGTCAAGGGGGTGTAGGTGGCAGTTCAGTTCATTAAGTGACTTTCCCCAAACATCACACACTAATTTTATAGCAGCATGATTTACTGCAACACGGTCAGTCATCGTATTTGAGACGTTTTGTATCAACTGATCTCTACACAAATTGAAGTCTTTCTCATGAAAGTCAGCATAAATGTTCGCAACTTTATCAACAGATTCACAGATATGTGACTTATAATCGATGGCTGTCCCACCTGGTAATTCATCAATAGAAATAACTTGGCATTCAGTGGGTGTAGTGATGTGGATTGCATTGATATGGACGCCTTCCTGGGTCGTAGCATCAAATCCAATAGTGACGTCTTTATTTGACATCAGTGTTTCAGCAACCTGTAGGTCAGCAATAGCACCAAGTTCACGGGCCATCATTTCGACAGTGTTGCGATGCGGAACATTGTCAATCGTTAATCCGGACCGGATAGTGAATTTTTGTAAGAGGGTAGGAATATTTTTAGTGGGAACTTGGTTTATTATACAGTCATAAACAAACATGCGTGTTGTATCATTAAATATCCTTGTATCACTATTAAAAGGTGCGTTTGAGTCTTTTTCTTCTAACACCAGTTTATCGTTTTCAAGTTCTGAAATTCTCGAGTTTTGAATCTTTATTTATCTTCCAAATCACTGATATGGAGCAGTACACGTACATGTAGAATAACTTTTCTTTGCATGATAAAGCTTACTTCTTTGTCTATTTTTTTTTATTTTTTGTAATGTCTGTCTCGTACGATTCAATTCAAGTGTAACAGATTCACTAGACAATTTCTGCTTTGCTTTTTCAAATTGGGCCTCTTTCCGTTTAATTGTCTGGTTCAATCGCTTGACTGATGGCTGTTTCTTTAATTTTTGTCTAAGAATTTTAATTGTATTTAGGTATCTTTTCCTCACTTCAACATGGTTCTTCATAGTAAATTTTAGGCGATGTTTCAAAGTAACACACTTTTCACACCTGTCTGTCGCTAGCAGGGGAACGTCCGGTGATGGGCTGGAGGCTTTAGAAGGGGGTACTCTCTCACTATCATGACGGAGAACACTTGAAAAGTCGGCGACAAGACCATTAGTGGACGACACTTCACTATCAGAATATGAAGCTGTTCTTATCTCACACAAGGACTTGAACCGACTGAATTCGACCGGATCTGATGGCTTTTTGAATTTCATGAATTGTTTACATAATTTTGGGATATAGTTAGCCGTTACACACGTGCTATACTTCTTCACAACATCGGAAACTGTCAGGGAAACACTTCGATCATGGACAGTAAACAGGTACAGTATGTGGCCATTTTGAAGTTGAAGTTCACCCTAATTGCTGGTACATGGAGGATGTTGGTAATTGTCGAATAGGAACTGTTTAAAAATTCCTGTCTTCACTGGTTTCGGAGGACACCTTTTCTTTTTGGGAGGTGGCATCTGAAATCAGAAATAAAATATAATGATTAACATGATTAATATGGCTGTATTGGGGTCGGGGCGACTATCTGAAAAGTTACAATAAAATGAAAAATGGAGGCCTGTGTGTGGATGGGTGAGGGGCCAGTGTGTGGGTTGGTGGCGTCGTCAGTGGACCTCCGGTCAAAATGTCTGAACCAAAAAAAAATTGGCCATGACCCGTCTTTGGGCAGAGCCACATTTGATATTTTTCCACACCATTTTCCCAGGCCTGTGTAAAGTGGGGGAATGAAGATAGAAAGAAAGTGGTGGGTGGGGTATTCCATGCTAAATTATGAACCTACAGCTCAATGGATTACCAGCCACTTTCTACTAGATAGTTATCTATTCTAATCACTATACAATCATATAGTCTATATTTGGGTGTATTTGTCATTTTGTGTGTATTTGGGTGTTTCGTGACACCGCGTATATTAATCAAATATACTCAGCATATAAAGTCAATATTTCTTTACAAAAGTCAAATAATAATGCAGAACAATGTTTAATTATGATATTAGGAGATACCTGAATGTAATGTATTGAGTATATATACTATAGAATAGATATATTCACCGCGAAAGTCGCACATATTCGTGAACTTTTGTTGACGTTTTTAATAAATGTCAAAACGTCAAAACGTCAAAATTGGGTCAAACAACAATCGGGTAGCCGAAACCAGGGTCGTTAAAAACATATTTCGCATTGATAAATAATCATGAAACTTCCACATCATCAAGATAAATGATTGATTAATTGATTAAAACCAGTTTTTAGTTGGATGGTACTTACCTTGACGAATATTTTGATGTTTTCTTCAGACAATAATATTGAACTCGCCACAACTCGGGAAATTCTTGGCGCAAACAAAAAAATCGAAAACGAGAATGACAGAAGACAATTCCTCTACTTCAACCAATCAAAATCGCTGATACAAACAGAAGCGTTATCCAATGGTATCGGCCGGTATAGGACACACCCACACACATAACGCGCACCTGCGACACAGAAAAAATGGCCGACGCTACACGGAGTTATCGATCGATTTGTCACGTACCTATCCACTGTCATCCTAACTGGGATACTTCGCCTCGGTCGACATTGTTTCCTCTGGTTGACAATATCCACTGTTATCCTCACTGGGATACTTCGCCTCGGTCGACATTGTTTCCTCTGGTTGACAATATCCACTGTCATCCTCACTGGGATACTTCGCCTCGGTCGACATTGTTTCCTCTGGTTGACAATATCCACTGTCATCCTCACTGGGATACTTCGCCTCGGTCGACATTGTTACCTCTGGTTGACAAGATCCACTGTCATCTCAGAACTTCGCCTCGGCGATTGTTTTCCTCGGTTTGACAATATCCACTGTCATCCTACTGGTACTTCGCCTCGGCCGACATTGTTTCTCTTCTGGTGACATAATCACTTGTCTATTCCTCACTGGACTTCGCTTGCCGGCCGACATTGGTTTCCTCGGGTTGACATATCCACTGGGTCATCTACTGGATGGGATCTCCCTCGGTCGACATTGTTTCCATCTGTTGGACAATAGCCCACTTGTTTTGGGACAATAATCCACCTCTGGGTTGAACAATTTATCCACTGTCCCATCCCAACTGGGATAACTTCGGCCTCGGTTCCGGAAACCATTGTACCTCTTGGGTTGAACAATTATCCACTGTCAACCTCACTGGGATACTTCGCCTCGGCCCCCCGACATGTTTCCTCCGGGTTGACAATATCCAATGTCCATCCTCACTGGGAATAACTTCGACTCGGACGACCTGTTTCCTCTGGTTTGACAATATCCCACTGTCATCCTAATGGGATACTTCGCCTCGGTCGACTGTTTCCTCTGGTTGACAATCCACTGTCATCCCTAAACTGGGATACTTCGCCTCGGTCGACATTGTTTATCCTCTGGTGACAATATCCACTACCCCTGTCATCCTCACTGGGATACTTCGCCTTCGGTCGACATTCCTCTGGTTGACAAATATCCACTGTCATCCTCACGGGATACTTCGCCTCGGTCACATTGTTTCCTCTGGTTGACAATATCCACTGTCATCCTCACTGGATACTTTCGCCTCGGTCGACATTGTTTTCCCGTGGGGTTGACAATATCCACTGTCATCCTAACTGGGGACTTCGCCTTCGGTCGACATTGTTTCCTCTGGTTTGACAATATCCACTGTCATCCTCACTGGGATACTTCGCCTCGGCCGACATTGTTTCCTCGGGTTGACAATATCCAATGGGTCCATCCTAACTGGGATACTTTCGCCTCGGTTCCGCCATGTTTTCCTCTGTGACATCCATCCACTGTCATCCTCACTGGGGTACTTCGCCTCGGCCGTCATGTTTCCCTTCTGTTTTGACATATCCACTGTTTCATCCCAATGGATAACTTTCGCCTCGTCGACAAGTTTCCTCTGGTTGCAAATCCACTGTCAACCTCCCACTGGGGATACTCGACTCGGCCGACATTGTTTTCCTCTTCCTCGTTGACAATATCCACTGTCATCCTAACTGGGATACTTTCCCTCGGTCCGACATTGTTTTCCTCGGGTGACAATATCCACTGTCCCTTCCCACGGGATACTTCGCCTCGCCGAACTTGTTTTCCTCTGGTTGACAATATCCACCTGGGGTCATCCATAACCGGGGATCCTTCGCCTTCGGTCGGACAAATTTTGGGGGGTTTCCTCTGGTTGACAATATCCACTGTCATCCTCACTGGGATACTTCGCCTCGGTCGACATTTTGTTTTTCCTCTGGGTTGACAATATGTCCACTGTCATACCTCATGGGATACTTCGCCTCGGTTCCGACATTCCGTTTCCTCGATCCGACTTATATCCATCTGTCATCCTCACGGGATACTTCTCCGTTGGGACATCGTTTCTCGATTGACTATAGCCTTTCCTCTGGTTGGACAATATCCACTGTCATCCTCACTGGGATAACTTCGCCTCGGCCGACAAATTGTTTTCCCTCGGGTTTGACAATATCCACTGTCATCCCTAACTGGGATTACTTCGCCTCGGTCCGACATTGGTTTCCTCTGGTTACCAATATCCACTGTCATCCTCAACTGGGATACTTCGCCTCGGCCGACATTTGTTTCCCCTTCGTGTTGACAATACCACTGTCATCCTCTCTGGGATCCTTCGCCTCGGTCGACATTGTTTCCTCTGGTTGACCAATATCCACGGTCCATCCTAACTGGGATACTTCGGCCTCGGTTCGACAATTGTTTCCTCTGGTTGAAATATCCACGGTCATCCTAACTGGGAATACTTCGCCTCGTTCACATTGTTTTCCTCGGTTGACAATATCCACTGTCCCTAACTGGATTAACTTTGCCCTCGGTCCGACATTGTTTCCTCGGGTTGACAATAACCACTGTCATCCCCCCTAACTGGGAAACTTCGCCCTTCGGCCGACATTGTTTCCCCTCGGTTGACAATATCCACTGTCATCCTAACTGGATACTTCGCCTCGGCCGACATTGTTTCCCTCGGTTGACAATATTCCCACTTCATCCTAACTTGGGATACTTCTCCCTCGGTCGACATTGTTTCCTCTGGTTGACAATATCCACTGTCATCCTCACTGGGATACTTCGCCTCGGTTGACATTGTTTCCTCGGATTGACAATATCCACTGTCATCCTCACTGGGATACTTCGCCTCGGTTGACATCGTTTCCTCGGATTGACTATATCCACTGTCATCCATACCTTATTTTTCACACTCTGTATCCTGGTCTACGTAATAACTCAAGTTCTACTTCACCGATCATAACCAAATTCGGTATACATCTTTATCACGTCAAGACGAAGAAAAAATTTGAAAAAATTGCGCTGACTTTTCTCCCCTTGATAATTTTCACACTCTGTATCCTTCTCCATGCAATAACTCAAGTTCTACTTTACCGATAGTAACCAAATTCGGTTTACATGTTTATCACGGCAATACAAAGAAGTTTATTGATTTTAAAACATTTCCAATGACTTACCTCCCCTTGGCGGCCATTTTTAATGTTCGTATTGTATTTTTGTCCACGCATTAACTCAAGTTCTACTTGACGGATCATAACCAAATTCAGTATGTTTATCACATCAAGATGAAGAACCCTATTGGATTTCAGTAAGTTATCTCTTCTTGTTGACTGGCCTGCCTCCACCGGCGTATATTGTGACCTTCGGCACTCTTGTATCTTGTTGCATTGATGCGATGAAATCGTTTGAAGCAGTTGGGTAATACAGTGACATCACTATCTGGCTTGTGCTACATGTAACCACTGTCTGAGTTTAGCTAACCACCGTCTGGAGAGCATTAATATTTGAAGACACACAGTCACTTCATCTATTTTAAGATCTGATGGTTTGTTGGACGCTGTCTGGACAATCTGTCATATAAAAAAAACGGATCTGTTGACAAATGTGTGCTGTTTTACAAAATTTACAATAGAAAACAATATATCCAAACAGCCTTATAATATAGACAACCTTCAACCATATCAAATATGGCAGGCGTACATTTTGACTGCAGAGCCTTAACATTGCACATTGCCCAATGCCACAATCCACCATCAGCGGTGTATGGTCTCCAATCAAAAGTAAAACATACTATAATACATAAATAATAACAATGCAACAAATAAACTAAACAAAGCCACGCGATCCTTGGAAATTGACCACACCACTACCGGACAAATATGTCGTGAACATGATGTTATTCTGTTCGCTCATCTGTGTCTCATACTGGAATAAAATAGTCACCGTAAATGACACCGACGCCACCTAGCACCGGTGTGGGCTGTCGGCTCGAATACTTCTAACCCCTTACTTCTCCCCCATGTGATGTTACCCATCCAAATTGTCTGAAGCAAACAGAACAAGAAAAACATATGTGCATAAACAAACGTCATGATGAACAGTTTCCACACATTCTTTCCGTTTAATTTTAACGTCATCAATGCTCCACATCACACCTTATATCCGCGCATCAAATTGAAAATGCATTATACAGTCAACGCAAACAGTTTGACTTTACAGCTCAATTGTGAATGTTTTCGAGAATTTGTGGACTGCTCAATGTTGTTTTACCAAAATTCATCACACATTGCTTATTTGAGCACTGCAGAATATCTTGGGAAACTTTGTATATTCGTGGAAAATGAACATTGATCAAAAATCGCTTCCTACTCGCTTCCGGTAGTTTTCTCTAATGATCTGGGAAACTAGGCAATCCTGTAAGAAGTATGAGTATCCTGCTGAAATCTGAATCATTGCCGGTCCGGATAAGCATAGTGCCTTGTTCATTGGACGTCTGTACACAAATATACAAGAGATGAAACAAGGTACCTACTTGTGTTTTTCCCATTTGAAATCGCATTGAACAACCGGAAGTATTTTTATCGAACCAAATTCTCACTTAAAATAGCGCAGCAATGATTCCTATTCTTGAGCTTATACAGGGGTGATTGGGTGACTGTTCGTGGGTAAAAGGAGTATTTGTAAGAATCTTTTGCTGTTTGGATGTGTTTAAGGGTAGCCTATGTATTAGAATCGCGTCGGATAGTTAGCCATGCCCCAGACCCCCCTCGATGGGCTAGTCCGTAGTGATATCTTGGAATAACCATAACAACAAAATGCATTGTGTTACTCAACGTTTAACTGTCATACGCAACCGCTAATTGAATATTGAAAATAATATTATGAAAAACTACTTGCACTGAACAATATCAACAATGGGTGTTTATACGTACAAAAATACATCGGATTATTTTGTTACGCGTTCAAGTTGTTATTTGCCCCCATTTGCGTCACAAATCGTGCGGTCATCGCTAAATTTAGTAACGGGCTATAGTTTTCGGCAGAGTTAACTCCCCTCCGAATACTCTCCACCGGATAAACACGTGTAAACACGCGACGCGTTCAACATACAAACGATATCAAGGGGTTACAGCTACCTTTTGACCCAGATTTTTTTAATGATCGCGATTGTGTCGCAACAAAACTCGCACGTTTGGGTCTAACTGATGTTAATCCTCATTCTATCGATGGATTTACAGCGGATTTTTAGTGACATTCCCGAATTCTGCCTGATTGACATTTGTCTATGATGGCCAATACACGCCAACATGAGTGTCAATTCTACGTGCAGGGAAGTGATAAATTACAGTCAGAGAACAAATTAATGACAGTATAACACATCCAGCGTAGATTAATACCCATATTAATGGAAGTACTGAAAATACGACAAAAAAAGAATTTGTTTGGGCTTCCATACATTGAAAATTTTGTCAGCGCTTTCCCCAATGACGTCATTTGTATGTTTGAATATACTTGATCCGGGGCCAACTATTTCATTCCGTGGCGGAATTCTTGTAGTACCCTATGTTCAGTACTTTCAGTACTTTGATTATATCTGAAGGAATAGGAAGAGTACTAGGTGGATGGATGGCAACTACACAGTGGATACTATTGTAGAGCATGATTATTCTGGAGCGAGTAAATTGGATTTCCAGAGCTGGCCTGTTTAGGGTTTGTAGCATGTCAGTAACAGAGCTTGTATTGTGGTATCGATTTGAGACATATCTAGCAGCGCGTCGTTGTACTTTTTCGATTTGGTTTATTTGAGATTTGGTATGTGGGTTCCAGGTAGATGAAGAATCTTCTAGTTTATGTGTAACAAGTGCTTTATAGGCCTGATATTTTAGTTTACTTTTAAGTTTCTACGAAAGAATCCTAAGGATTGATTTGCTTTACCAGTTACAGAATTTATGCATTTGTCCCATTATAGATTACTTTGTAGGGTGACGCTTACATATTTGCATGTTCGACTTTTTCGAGTGGATGGTTATGAAGTTTTTTATGTGAATTTAATAGGGGTTCTTTTTTGAGTGACACTAAGGATATATTACATTTGTCAGAGTGGAAGTGTATTAACCAGTCTTGCTCCCACCTGCCTGCAGCTTCGAGGTCAGCTTGTAAATTTCTAGTATCATCCGGCTTAATGATATTTACATAGCTAGATGCAAATAGATAAGACTATGAAAAGTTGTCGCCGCTTTTTCCGTCGTCGTCCGAAATGTCAAAAAGTTTGTACAAGCTTCGTCATGCATGGTATAACTAATATTACTGGACAGATTGCTTCGATAGTTGGACACTTGATACATATGAGCATTGGGAACACACTCATGCCACCATTAACATGATTTTGACCTTATTTACCTTCATATTTTTACGGAAACACTTAGCCATTTTTTTGCGTCAAAAAGTTTGTACAAGCTTCATCATTATGGTATAACTTTAATATTACTGGACGGATTGCTTCAATATTTGGACACTTGATACATATGAGCATCGGGAATATACACTCCTGCCGCCATTAACATGACTTTGACCTTTTTTACCTTTATTTTTTTTGCGTCAAAAAGTTTGTACATGCTTCTTCATCATGACGTATTGCTACAATAGTTGGACACTTGATACATGTGAGCATTTGGAACACACTCATGCTGCCATTAACATGACCGTGACCTTTTTTTACCTTCATTTTTTTGCATCAAAAAGTTTGTACTCAGGCCGCCATGAACATGACACTCATGCTGCCATTAACATGACTTTACCTCACATTTTTGCGGAAACACTTAACCATTGTTTGCGTCAAAAAGTTTGTACAAGTTTCTTCATCATCATATAACATTAATACTATTTGACAGATTGCTTCATTTTCTGATAGATTTTCTGCAATGATATAATATATGGTCAACTGTGTGCATTACTGGCCACTGTATATCCCGATCAGCATTGACATTTTGCCACCTGCCAATAATGATCATGGTTTTCATAATATACAACTACAGCCCTTGCTGAATAAACTTTTCCGAGTACGTACCCCATTCAAGATTATGCTCAAAATCATACAAAAATGTTTGGTTGATGCTGAGTTGTGCTCAGTCTCAGCAAATCAAACTGTCAAATTTGGAGAATGCACCCCAAAAGTTTAATAATAAGCACGGTGATAGAACCATGAACACCGTAGTCACTGATCAAATAGCGCAGATGTGCAGGCTGGGTTGGTTATACACTGATTACATAACATGCAAACATAGTAATCCAGCCACAGTAAGATTGTGAACCAGATAACAGACGCCTGCTATATTGTTGTCACTTTTAAATGGTAACATGACCACAGGGTATTGAGGGCGGGATACAGACAAACCCCCCCCCCCAGACATAATCCCCCCCCCCACCCCCCCCATGATTTTTGACACAGGAGGACAAAATCTCCCCCGTCCAAAATCACAGGTAGGACATTATCCCCCCCCCCCCATCAAAATTGGGACCGACATCAGTATACAAATGTACAAACGATACATACATATTCTTGTTTGACGTTTATTGTGCAACTGAAAATACTTCATTAGATGTGCTTGTTTGATTGTGCAACTGAAAATACTTCATTAAATGTGCTTGATGTTTGATGTTTTTTGTGCAAGTAAAAGTACTGAATTTGATTTACCTTGATTCTGGACGGGGGGAGGGGGGGCAGATTTTGTCCTACCTTGAATTTGTCCTCCAGTGTCAAAAATCATGGAGGGTGGGGGGGGGGGGATTATGTGCCGGGGGGGGGGGGGGGGGGGAGGGGGGGGGGTATTTTGTCATACACTCATTGAGGGCATGTCTGCGGAAATGTAAATAAAAGTGGGGTACCCAAGGGGAATGGCTGGAAATAAATTGTGTAATTATAGTAAATTTCCCCCATGCGTTGTTAACTAACCATATTCAACTCGAACACATTATCTAACTTATGCTTAATTAATTTAATTGCAAATAGGGTACGTCAAACAATTTGCAGTGTGCATTATATGCACGATTGGCAATTGTGCATCATATTGTATATTATAATAGTTACATGCCCACTCAGTAAGCACAAAATGTTAAATAAGTGTATATTTGTGTCACTATTCCACCAGTTATAAAAATTGCGACTGCCCGCTATACAGATATAATAATTTAGTAATATTTATTTTACTGATAGTGACGCGCGGTGGTATCAGGCTGTTTTCATATGCAATTGAGGCATGATATTTTTTCAATTATTTATACAAATTAAACGTGTCACCTGAAGAAATAGGATTTTCGACAGATTATAAAGTATGATCATTGCACATGAAAATACAAATACAAAAATAAATAGTAATGTCTGTTAACCTTTGAAGAAAACACGGTTATCGCCCCTGATATCAGTATGGAAATTTACGTCTGATATAAAATGTATAATAAAGCCAATCAATATGTGGGAAAATGGTGAATTAATGTGTATTTTGCCAGGAAACGGTATAATTTATGACACCTCGTACTCTGATTATTGTCTCGGCACACCCCACCGTTGATTTGGAATCAACAGGTTTTATGATGGGCCGGTGCATAGCTGATCAGTTAATTTTAAGAAAACAAATGATCAGTTACTACATTGTTCGCTATTAATAACTCTTTCCAACAGTGTATAACCAGATCAGTTATATTTAAATCGCTGAATGACTAGTTACTACATTACATGTATCATTAAAAACGCTTTTCAACAGTGTATGCCCTGATTATAATTTACAGAATGGTCAGTTAATATGTTGTAATTAATAACGCTTGCCAATAGTGTATACATATATCAGTTATATTAAATAACCGAGTGATTTATACTATATTGATTTCCTTTAATAGTTTCATTGAAATATTCCATGATTTCTACACTGGTCTACATCGATGTTCGCAAAGCAAGACATGTTTAATTAAAAGGTATAATTGATGACACCTCGTATGCCGATTATTGTTTTGGCAGTTACCGTTGATTTGGAATCAACAGGTTTTATGGGCAGTTGCTTAGATATAGCTGTATATATGCATATATATATACAAAATATTTAAGTTAAGAAAGTTGATTAGATATTGCTCATTACTCACAATAACCCTTCAACGTGATTGGTCATTTTGTACCTTGACTAGTAGCAAACATGTAATAATCCGATACTTTGAGTTATCTGATTATGTGATAGATTGAATTATTAACGCATTAACACATTCATCTTTGATACAACTAATTCATACTGGTTTTCAATTATCTTGCAATTTATCGCTAATTAACATCAACATTCATTTATGTTATATCATTTTTAGCTCGACTATTCGAAGAATAAATAGAGCTTATGTTGTCACCCCGGCGTCGGCGTCGGCGTCGGCGTCGGCGTCACCGTCACGCCTTGGTTAAGGTTTTTAGTCAACCTTGTATATGGAATACTACTGGCCCTACGCCCACCATACTTGCACAACTTCATCTCCTAGTGATGTACATCAATAACCCCTGATCTATATTTGACCTTGACCTACATTTCCTCTTGAATTACTTAGTTAATTCCCCTTGGTTAAGGTTTTTAGTCAACCTTGGTTAAGGTTTTTAGTCAAGCTTGTACATGGAATACTATTGTGCATACAGACACCATACTTGGATAACCTTTTCTCATAGCAATGTACATCAATAACCCCTGATCTATATTTGACCTTGACCTACATTTCCTCTTGAATTACTTACTTAATTCCCATTGGTTAAGGTTTTTAGTCAACCTTGGTTAAGGTTTTTAGTCAAGCTTGTACATGCAATACTATTGTTAATTCCCCTTGGTTAAGGTTTTTAGGTAAGCTTGTATATGGAATACTCCTGGCCCTACACCCACCATACTTCAACAACTTCATCTCCTAGTGATATACATCAACAACCCCTGACCTATATTTGACCTTGACCTAGATTTAACCTTTAATTACATAGTTAATTCCCCTTGGTTAAGGTTTTTAGTCAACCTTGGTTAAGGTTTTTAGTCAAGCTTGTACATGGAATACTAGTGTGCATACAGACACCATACTTGGACAACCTTTTCCCATAGGGATGTACATCAATAACCCCTGATCTATATTTGACCTTGACCTACATTTCCTCTTGAATTACCTAGTTAATTCCCCTTGGTTAAGGTTTTTTAGTCAAGCTTGTATATGGAATATTCCTGGCCCTACACCCACCATACTTGGACAACTTCATCTCCTAGTGATGTACATCAACAACCACTGACCTATATTTGACCTTCACCTACATTTAACATTGAATTACTTAGTTAATTCCCCTTGGTTAAGGTTTTTAGTCAACCTTGGTTAAGGTTTTTAGTCAAGCTTGTACATGCAATACTATTGTGCATACAGACACCATACTTGGACAACCTTTTCTCATAGGGATGTACATCAATAACCCCTGATCTATATTTGACCTTGACCTACATTTCCTCTTGAATTACTTAGTTAATTCCCCTTGGTTAAGGTTTATTCCCCTTGGTTAAGGTTTTTAGTCAAGCTTGTATATGGAATACTCTTGGCCCTACACCCACCATACTTGGACAACGTCATCTCCTAGTGATGTACATCAACAACCCCTGACCTATATTTGACCTTGACCTACATTTAACCTTGAATTACATAGTTAATTCCCCTTGGTTAAGGTTTTTAGTCAACCTTGGTTAAGGTTTTTAGTCAAGCTTGTACATGGAATACTAGTGTGCATACAGACACCATACTTGGACAACCTTTTCTCATAGGGATGTACATCAATAACCCCTGATCTATATTTGACATTGACCTACATTTCCTCTTCAATTACTTAGTTAATTCTCCTTGTTTAACGGTTTTTAGTCTAGCTTGTATATGTAATATTCCTGGCCACCTACACCCACCTACTTGGACAACTTCATCTCCTAGTGATGTACATCAACAACCACTGACCTATATTTGACCTTGACCTACATTTAACTTTGAATTACTTACTTAATTCCCCTTGGTTAAGGTGTTTAGTCAAGCTTGTACATGGAATACTATTGTGCATACTAACACCATACTTGGACAACATTTTCTCATAGCGATGTACATCAATAACCCCTGATCTATATTTGACCTTGACCTACATTTCCTCTTGAATTACTTACTTAATTCTCCTTGGTTAAGGTTTTTAGTCAAGCTTGTAGATGCAATACTCCTGGCCCTACACCAACCATACTTGGACAACTTCATCTCCTAGTGATGTACATCAATAATCCCTGACCTATATTTGACCTTGACCTACTTTTATCCTTGGATTACTTTCTTATTTCCCCTTGGTTAAGGTTTTTAGTCAAGCTTGTATATGGAATATTCCTGGGCCTACAGCAACCATACTTGGAAAACTTCATCTCCTAGTGATGTACATCAATTTACTCCTGACCTATATCTGACATTGACCTACATTTAACCTTGAATTACTTACTTAATTTCCCTTCGTTAAGGTTTTTAGTCAACCTTGGTTAAGGTTTTTATGCAGGCCGCGGCCACATTGACCTACATTTAACCTTGAATTACTTACTTAATTTCCCTTGGTTAAGGTTTTTAGTCAACCTTGGTTAAGGTTTTTATGCAGGCCGCGGCCACCTTGTTTGTCAAGCTATGTGTACATCGACAACCCTCGTAGTCGAGCTATGCTGTTCTCCTACAGCTCTTGTTTAAAATATGGGAAAGCAGCTTTTATATAAGTGTATAAAAATAAAAACATGGGTACGAAATGACCAAACCAACATCATGGACAATTTGTACAAAATGACCGAAAAACACTCACCTATGTGTACGAAATGAGCAAACCGGGTGATTTATAACAAAATGGTAAGGGTACAAATTGACCCGGAACCGGTGTCACAGGAAATTCTACTCCCTGGAAATCTCCCCCCCCCCCCCCCCCCCCCTCCCCCCCCCCCCCCCCCCCCCCCCCCCCCGCCGCGAAAGGAAAGGTATTTCCAGGCTCGACCCTAGGAAATTCTCCCCCCACCCAAAAGTTTGTGTTTCAATGCTACAAAGCAGAATTATTTCCCACCAAACATGTGCACATAGGAGGCACAATGTATGTATAAGAAAGGGGAACATAAAAAATCACCTCCCTCACACCCCACCCCAATCTACCATATGCATAGTGTAAGTCCCTTGATAGACAAGAATATCACAAGATTGGGGGAAGATTTCTGATCAAGTGAAAATGTTTGTGTAGAACAGTTAGCATGTGACGGTAACTTCCCATTTCGTCTAATCCCATTTCGTCTACAGTTTTTTGTCCCATTTCATCTACACCCTTATTCCCATTTCGTCTACTGTTCATAAAATGAATGTACATATACATATTTCTACGGAGATTGTCATTTCATCTTACATTGACCATCCTTAAAGCATTTTTGCCTAAAATATAAACAATTATCTTTCACACTGTTTAAGGTTTAAAATTTTATGCAATTACCTTTGATCTTTATTAAGGGGGTCTCAATGGTAATTGATTTTTAAACAAACAGCTGATCATTTTTATGCCCGCGCCACCGGATGGTGAGGGGGGCATATAGTGTTACCGGCGTCCGTACGTACGTAACTTAACGCTCGGGTAAATGGCTTATAATTTCTGTTTCCTTGCTCGGATCTGCTTGACATTTCACATACGCATTGCTCCAATGGTCCTCTACCGCCCTGTGACAAATCCACATTCGTCCCGCCCGCTAAGCCCAGGGTCAAGGTCACAGACTTGGTGCGTTCGAAACCTTAACGCTGGGTAAATGCCTTATAATTTCTGTTTCTTCCCTTGCTCGGATCTGCTTCACATTGCACACACAAGCATTGCTCCAATGGTCCTCTACCGCCCTGTGACAAATCCACATTCGTCCCGCCCCCGCTAAGCCCAGGGTCAAGGTCACAGACTTGGTGCGTTCGAAACCTTAACGCTGGGTAAATGGCTTATAATTTCTGTTTCCTTCCTCGGATCTGCTTCACATTGCACACACGCATTGCTCCAATGGTCCTCTACCGCCCTGTGACAAATCCACATTCGTCCCGCCCCCCGCTAAGCCCAGGGTCAAGGTCACAGACTTGGTGCGTTCAAAACCTTAATGCTGGGTAAATGGCTTATAATTTCTGTTTCCTTCCTCGGATCTAGCTTCACATTGCATACTCAAGTCCAATCCATTGCTCCAATAGTCCTCTACCGCCCTGTGACAAATCCACATTCGTCCCGACCCCGCTAAGCCCAGGGTCAAGGTCACAGACTTGGTGCGTTCGAAACCTTAACGCTGGGTAAATGGCTTATAATTTCTGTTTCCTTCCTCGGATCTGCTTCACATTGCACACACGCATTGCTCCAATGGTCCTCTACCGCCCTGTGACAAATCCACATTCGTCCCGCCCCCGCTAAGCCCAGGGTCAAGGTCACAGACTTGGTGCGTTCGAAACCTTAACGCTGGGTAAATGGCTTATAATTTCTGTTTCCTTCCTCGGATCTGCTTCACATTGCACACACGCATTGCTCCAATGGTCCTCTACTGCCCTGTGACAAATCCACACGTTCGTCCCGCCCCCCCCCCGCTAAGCCCAGGGTCAAGGTCACAGACTTGGTGCGTTCAAAACCTTAACGCTGGGTAAATGCCTTATAATTTCTGTTTCCTTGCTCGGATCTGCATCACATTGCACACACGCATTGCTCCAATGGTCCTCTACCGCCCTGTGACAAATCCACATTCGTCCCGCCCCCGTTAAGCACAGGGTCAAGGTCACAGACTTGGTGCGTTCGAAACCTAACGCTGGGTAAATGCCTTATAATTTCTGTTTCCTTGCTCGGATCTGCTTCACATTTCACACACGCATTGCTCCAATGGTCCTCTGCCACCCTGTGACAAATCCACATTCGTGCCGCCCCCGCTAAGCCCAGGGTCAAGGTCACAGACTTGGTGCGTTCGAAATCTTAACGCTGAGTAAATGGCTTATAATTTCTGTTTCCTTCCTCGGATCTGCTTCACATTGCACACACGCATTGCTCCAATGGTCCTCTACTGCCCTGTGACAAATCCACATTCGTCCCGCCCCCGCTAAGCCCAGGGTCAAGGTCACAGACTTGGTGCGTTCGAAACCTTAACGCTGGGTAAATGGCTTATAATTTCTGTTTCCTTCCTCGGATCTGCTTCACATTGCACACACGCATTGCTCCAATGGTCCTCTACCGCCCTGTGACAAATCCACATTCGTCCCGCCCCCGCTAAGCCCAGGGTCAAGGTCACAGACTTGGTGCATTCAAAACCTTAACACTGGGTAAATGCCTTATAATTTCTGTTTCCTTGCTCGGATCTGCTTCACATTGCACACACGCATTGCTCCAATGGTCCTCTACCGCCCTGTGACAAATCCACATTCGTCCCGCCCCCGCTAAGCATAGTGTCAAGGTCACAGACTTGGTGCGTTCGACACCTTAACGCTGGGTAAATGCCTTATAATTTCTGTTTCCTTGCTCGGATCTGCTTCACATTGCACACACGCATTGCACCAATGGTCCTCTACCGCCCTGTGACAAATCCACATTCGTCCCGCCCCCGCTAAGCCCAGGGTGAAGGTCACATACTTGGTGCGTTCGAAACCTTAACGCTGGGTAAATGGCTTATAATTTCTGTTTCCTTGCTCGGATCTGCTTCACATTGCACACACGCATTGCTCCAATGGTCCTCTGCCACCCTGTGACAAATCCACATTCGTGCCGCCCCCGCTAAGCCCAGGGTCAAGGTCATATTGGTGCGTTCGAAATCTTAACGCTGAGTAAATGGCTTATAATTTCTGTTTCCTTCCTCGGATCTGCTTCACATTGCACACATGCATTGCTCCAATGGTCCTCTACTGCCCTGTGACAAATCCACATTCGTCCCGCCCCCGCTAAGCCCAGGGTCAAGGTCACATACTTGGTGCGTTCGAAACCTTAACGCTGGGTAAATGCCGTATAATTTATGTTTCCTTCCTCGGATCTGCTTCACATTGCACACACTGCATTGCTCCAATGGTTCCATTATACCCGCCCTGTTGACAAATCCACATTATCGTCCCGCCCCCCCACCCCCGCTAAGCCCAGGGTCAAGGTCACAGACTTGGTGGGCGTTCAAAACCTTAACGCTGGGTAAAATGGCTTAAACTTTCTTTTGTGTTTTCCTTCCTCAGGATCCTGCTTCACATTGCACACCACGCCATTGCTCCAATAGTCCTCTATCCCGCCCTCAGTGACAAATCCACATTTCGTCCCGCCCCCCGCTAAGACCCAGGGTCAAGGTCACAGACTTGGTGGGTGCGTTCCGAAAACCTTAACCCACTGGTAAATGGCTTTATAATTTCCTGTTTCCATTTCCTCGGATTCTGCTTCACCATTGCACCACACCGCATTGCTCCTCAATGGTCCTCTATAACCTACCCCGCCCTTGGACAAATCCACATTCGTCCCGCCCCCGCTAAGCCCAGGGTCAAGGTCACAGACATTGGTGCGTTCAAAACCTTAAACGTCTGGGTAAATGGCTTATAATGTCTGTTTCCTTGCTCGGACCTGCTTCACATTGCACACACGCATTGCTCCAATGGTCCTCTACCGCCCTGTGACAAATCCACATTCGTCCCGCCCCCGCTAAGCCCAGGGTCAAGGTCACAGACTTGGTGCGTTCGAAACCTTAACACTGGGTAAATGGCTTATAATTTCTGTTTCCTTCCTCGGATTTGCTTCACATTGCACACATGCATTGCTCCAATGGTCCTCTACTGCCCTGTGACAAATCCACATTCGTCCCGCCCCCGCTAAGCCCAGGGTCAAGGTCACAGACTTCGTGCGTTTGAAACCTTAACGCTGGGTAAATGCCTTATAATTTATGTTTCCTTGCTCGGATCTGCTTCACATTGCACACACGCATTGCTCCAATGGTCCTCTACCGCCCTGTGACAAATCCACATTCGTCCCACCCCCGCTAAGCCCAGGGTCAAGGTCACAGACTTGGTGCGTTTGAAACCTTAACGCTGGGTAAATGGCTTATAATTTCTGTTTCCTTCCTCGGATCTGCTTCACATTGCAACACCATTCCGCATTGCTCAATAGTCCTCTACCGCCCTGTGACAAATCACATTCGTCCCCGCCCCCGCTAAGCCCAGGGTCAAGGTCACAGACTTGGTGCGTATCGAAACCTTAATGCTGGGTAAATGGCTTATAATTTCTGTTTCCTTCCTTCCTCGGATCTGCTTCACATTGCACACACGCATTGCTCCAATGGTCCTCTACCGCCCTGTGACAAATCCACATTCGTCCCGCCCCCGCTAAGCCCAGGGTCAAGGTCACAGACTTGGTGCGTTCGAAACCTTAACGCTGGGTAAATGGCTTATAATTTCTGTTTCCTTCCTCGGATCTGCTTCACATTGCACACACGCATTGCTCCAATAGTCCTCTACCGCCCTGTGACAAATCCACATTCGTCCCCAGCACCCCGCTAAGCCCAGGTCAAGGTCACAGACTTGGTGCGTTCGAAACCTTAACGCTGGTTAAATGGCTTATAATTTATGTTTCCTTCCTCGGATCTGCTTCACATTGCACACACGCATTGCTCCAATGGTCCTCTACCGCCCTGTGACAAATCCACATTCGTCCCGCCCCCGCTAAGCCCAGGGTGAAGGTCACATACTTGGTGCGTTCGAAACCTTAACGCTGGGTAAATGGCTTATAATTTCTGTTTCCTTGCTCGGATCTGCTTCACATTGCACACACGCATTGCTCCAATGGTCCTCTACCGCCCTGTGACAAATCCACATTCGTCCCGCCCCCGCTAAGCCCAGGGTCAAGGTCACAGACTTGGTGCATTCAAAACCTTAACGCTGGGTAAATGCTTTATAATTTCTGTTTCCTTGCTCGGATCTGCTTCACATTGCACACACGCATTGCTCCAATGGTCCTCTACCGCCCTGTGACAAATACATCGTCCCGCCCCCGCTAAGTCATAGGGTCAAGGTCACAGACTGTGCGTTCGAAACCTTAACGCTGGGTAAATGCCTTATAATTTCTGTTTCCTTGCTCGGATCTGCTTCACATTTCACACACGCATTGCTCCAATGGTCCTCTGCCACCCTGTGACAAATCCACATTGAAATATGCCTTGTTTTCTTTGGCTGCCAGCGGGGGCATTCGTGTGCCGACAGGCCACATTTCTAGTAATTTCTGTTTCCTTGCTCGGATCTGCTTCACATTTCACACACACATTGCTCCATTGGTCCTCTAACGCCCTGTGAAAAATCCAGATTCGTTCCGCCCCCTCTAAGCCCAGGGTCAAGGTCACAGATTTGGTGCGTTCGAAACCTTAACGCTCTGGTAAATGGCTTATAATTTCTGTTTCTTTGCTCCGATCTGCTTCACATTTTACACACGCATTGCTTCAATGTTTCTCTACCGCCCTGTGAGAAATCCATATTCGTCCCACCCCCACTAAGCGCAGCGTCAAGGTCACAGACTTGGTGCGTTCGAAACCTTAACGCTCGGGTAAATGGCTTATAATTTCTGTTTCCTTGCTTGGATCTGCTTCACATTTCACACACGCATTGCTCCAATGGTCCTCTACCGCCCTGTGACAAATCCACATTCGTCCTGCCCCCGCTAAGCCCAGGGTCAAGGTCATAGACTTGGTGCGTTCGAAACATTAAAGCTCGGGTAAATGGCTTATAATTTCTGTTTCCTGGCTCCGATCAGCTTCACATTTCACACACGTTTTGCTCCAATGGTCCTCTACCGCCCTGTGACAAATCAACATTTGTCGCGCCCCCGCTAAGCCCAGGGTCAAGGTCACAGACTTGGTGTGTTTGAAACCTTAACGCTCGGGCAAATGGTTTATAATTTATGTTTCCTTGCTTGGATCTGCTTCACATTTCGCACACACGCATTGCTCCAATGCTCCTCTACTGCCCTGTGACAAATCCACATTCGTCCCGCCCCCGCTAAGCCCAGGGTCAAGGTCACAGACTTGGTGCGTTCAAAACCTTAACGCTCGGGTAAATGGCTTATAATTTCTGTTTCCTGGCTCCGATCTGCTTCACATTTCACACACGCATTGCTCCAATGCTCCTCTACCGCCCTGTGACAAATCCACATTCATCCCGCCCCCGCTAAGCCCAGTGTCTAGGTCACAGACTTGGTGCGTTCGAAACCTTAACGCTGGGTAAATGGCTTATAATTTCTGTTTCCTTGCTCGGATCTGCTTCACATTTCACACACACATTGCTCCAACGGTCCTCTAATGCCCTGTGACAAATCCACATTCGCTCCGCCCCCACTATGCCCAGGGTCAAGGTCACAGACATTGTGCGTTCAAAACCTTAACGCTCGGGTAAATGGCTTATAATTTCTGTTTCCTGGCTCCGATCTGCTTCACATTTCACACACGCAGTGCTCCAATGATCCTCTACCGCCCTGTGACAAATCTACATTTGTCCCGCCCCCACTAAGCCCAGGGTCAAGGTCACAGACTTGGTGCCTTAACGCATGCGGTAAATGGCTTATAATTTCTATTTCCTTGCTCAGATCTGCTTCACATTTCACACACGCATTGCTCCAATGGTCCTCTACCGCCATGTGACAAATCCACATTCATCCCGCTCCCGCTAAGCCCAGGGTCAAGGTCACAGACTTTGAGCGTTCGAAACCTTAACCTTTTGGCTTATAATTTCTGTTTACTGGCAAATCCACATTCGTCCCACCCACGCTAAGCCCTAGGTCAAGCTCACAGACTTGGTGCATTCGAAACCTTAACGCTCGGGTAAATGGCTTATAATCAAATATGCCTCGTTTTCTTTGGTTGCAAGCGATTCGTGTGCCGATAGGCCACATTTCTAGTTAAGTCTTATTCTGTTATATTTGTATACCCGCCTAGTTCGTATTTGTTCGTTAACTGGCAGGTTTACACCATGTGGCTGGGTGCGCGCCCAATATTTGATTAGATTGCCTTCACGCCTCAGATCTAATGGTTCTACTACGGTTTCTACCTCGACTGCATCGGCTCTAGTTGATTTATATGCACCTGTTGCCACTTTGAGGGCCGCTCTTTGAATTAGTTCTAGTTTATCTAAGTGTTCCGCTGCAGCGTCTTTATACAGCATGCTGCCATAGTCCATTTTTGATAATAATAGAGCTTTGTATAACAATAGAAGGGATAGTTTATCCGCTCCATATGACGTACTCGATACTAGTTTCATTAAGTTGAGATCTTTTCTACAGCGTTGGACTATGTTATTTATATGTGTTCCCCAGGTAAGTCGATCGTCCAAATACATACCCAGGAATTTTACACATTTTGTGTATGGTATTGCTTGATTGTTTACCATTAAATCTTTAATTTTATAAATGTGTTCTCTTATTATGCATACCGCTGCTCCTCATTTTTATAACAGAGTAATCCACCGCCATGAAATATGACTGCCTCAGTTTTAAGCGGGGAGATTTCAAAGCCCCATTTGTTTTGCCAAGTTGTTATTTTATCTAGTGCTGTCTGTATTACCCCCAGGGCTACTCTGAGATCTGTATGCTCTTTCCAGATCCCGCCGTCATCGGCAAATTGTGATAGGCCTGGTTTTGTGTTTGTACTCATACTGTTTAATTCTGTATATAATGTATCTATCATGACATTAAATAGTGTTGGGCTTATGACACTACCCTGGGGGCTGCCATTATCAATACTTTGAAATTCTGAATGCTCTGTGCCTATTCTTACTCTAATTTTTCTGCCCGTCAGAAAGTTATCTAACTATAGCAACATTCTGTTGGTTACGCCCTTCTCGACGGACACCTTCCATACCCGGGATATATAGCCCAGAAAAGAAGCAGGCCGATGGTCGTCGGTCTGGTTTATATTTCCGAATTTTGATAAATGTTGCATTTATAATTCAGGCTCCAAAAATGTGCGTCAAATATAGGAGAATCTATGCAGGTATGGTAATCTATAATTTGAGGCCTCCTATAGCACCCATGAGCTCATATGTGTGTGATATAGTATGGCTGGGTATCGATTATAGATGATTGAGGGGAACCCATACTAGTTTACGTGATTTGTGCGTTTTGAATGGCATACGGACTGGTCAATTGAAATTAAGTGGCGAGTGTACTATCTGAGTCACTAATGTCTAGCAAATGTGCTCTACGTAATTAACTTATAGTCACATTTAGTCCCAATCCTACCTAATCACCATCGAGAAGAGAAGAGAAGAGAAGAAGAAAGTGATTTCTGACGGTATGGTATTTGACGTGCCACCCTCACCCTATGTTAGTGTGCTGTATCAGAATGCTATATTAACCTATCATGATAACCGTGGTTGCTGATTTTGTGTTGTTAATTGGGTTTTATATATATATTTGTTTTTGTTATTTACTAGCATTTATTTAATTTATATTAGTTTTGAGTCACCTACCACACCGTCAGATTTTGGCCGAAATAGACTAATACACATTAAATCGTTTGATTTTTGTCTATATTGGAGTAATGCAGATTGCCAATTTAGCCCCCGCATGTAAGCAGTCACTACTTTATAATTTAATAGATAGAGCACTATGTGTCCGGTGGTGAGCAGAC
This sequence comes from Conchocele bisecta, assembly GCA_029237695.1. Classification (NCBI taxonomy): domain Eukaryota; kingdom Metazoa; phylum Mollusca; class Bivalvia; order Lucinida; family Thyasiridae; genus Conchocele; species Conchocele bisecta. Next base: position 125,997,703 of record CM055267.1, on the reverse strand, counting down.
CGTATCGTTCGTTTCCCAGCGGGGGTCCCCGATTGGGCATTCCCTACCTGAAAGATCCCTTGGGTTAAAGGCCCAACAATCGGTGCCCTGGTACTGAATTTAGTAGGAGGGCATATCCAATTACTGATAGCGTCCCCAGCCTGTCAGTTATACACTGGCTTTATATAAAATAGAATACATAAACAGCAGCACATGTTTGTCGTCTGCTCCCAATGTAGAACAGTGAAGGGCTGCTGGATAGCCAGTGTAGGTGTTTCTGTATGTTGATGCTATTATATGAATTATTAAAAATAGAAAGAAGTAAAATTGAATGAAACACCTTTCCATGTGTCACACAATAACAAAATGGGGCTTATTGAGTGTTTGATCAGTTTAACTCACAATCAGATAGCACATGACTACAGCATGATGCAGTTTACATCATTAATTAGAGCCACCATGAATGACCACCAAACTTAACAGTGTAGATCCGGATGAGGCTGCGAGGATGCACCAGCTGATCCGGGGATATGCATGTCGTAACGTGTCCACGTGTCTGTTACTTAGAGTGTGTCATGTACATAATTATAGTGAAACCTATATTGTACTTCTGGACCTGAACAAGGTTCCTATCTCCAATCTATTTTGTAAGTACATGTAGTAACCAATATATAAGAATATGTGTTTGTAATAAGTCGGTATTTGATAAAAATGTGTAACTGTGTCATGTCATTCCACATATAACCCTGTCCCAGTTAGACTGCATTGCTGCAGATATAATATATGCTGACAGCTAATTAGAGACCAGTGTTGAAATAGCCATACCGGTATGTGTTAGGATACAGGAAATAAGGCTGCTAGCAAACTTGAATTCATGTAGTCATGTAAATTCCAGATCAGACTGCACATACAAAAGCTGTTTTGTGAATGTGCATACTAACCAGAGTTTATGCTGTTTATAATTAGTATATATACCGGTACATGTGTACTGCATTTTCACAGCCACTGTATCAAGTTATAGGCGACATATTTCTCTTGCTGGTCTATTAAACCATGGTTGTGTTTCATTCACCTTGTTATGTGCATACCAAACACATATTTAATTTGATATTACTGTCCAAAATCAAAGTTGTGCTGCTGGCACACTGTCTGATGTTGACCATACAGGCAGTTATAGCTGTTAGTGTTATCACTAAACACATGGGGTTGTTTACAATGTCGGGTCATGAACTCGGCTCTATGAATGAATTACATATGTAACAGCTATGCTCCGCCCGGCAAGTTTGAATCAATTGTCAGTTGAGTACATTGTATTACTTCAAAAGCACATTTATATTTGTTTTCTTAAATCCGATTTTTTGTAAACCTTTCATAGTTGTATTATCTATGTCTGTGTGAAATAGTGTACTTATTTGTTCAGTAGTATTTCTAAAATATCTGAAAATGTGTCCCTGAAGTGAAGCATGCATAAAATTATCAAAAAGCCTGCCCAGCGCCATCTGGTGGCTTTTATATCCCAGTTGGGCCTTAAAATTTAACCGTTAGTACCAGTCAAGCCCACCCGCCCTGACATTTCATAACGCTATAGATTTCGTAACTGCTCTACTTTAGACCTGATCACGAGCAGACTGTTATGCGCAATGCTGTTACTTCATTTTCAAAAATGCACAACATTTTATATGCACAGATTGGAATTTTGAGTAAACAATGCCATTAATAGCATTAAGGTAACAAGCAAAATAGATGTTCACCAATTGTAACACAATTAAATCAACAATGCCATTAATAGCATCAATTAAGGTAACAAGCAGAATAGATGTTCACCAATTGCATACAATTCAATCAACAATGACATTAATTGACCAACTATTCACACCACTTTAAATATCATCTAAGATTTAAAATATCACACTAAAGCTATTTCACACAATTAAATTGATATTTGATATGACCTTACTAAACCCATTCCCATGGAGGGAATTATGATAGCCCTGTTAAAATCATGAAGGGGATTATGATAGCCCCTGCAAAAACGATGGAGGGGATTATCAGGGATTCCGCTGGGGAAAATCCAAAAATCGCCACTTCAAAAAAAATAAAACAATTGGCGATAACAAATTAAAATTTTCGAAAAAAAAAAAAAAAAAGAAGATATTTTCGATTTTTTTTTTAGAAAATTGTAATTTTTTATCGCCAATTGTTTATTTTTATCGCCAATTGCGAAAGTGGCGATCGCCAGCGAAATCCCTGGATTATGATAGCCCCTGAAAAAATATGAAAGGGATTATGATAGCCCCTGCAAAACTATGAAGGGGATTATGATACCCCTGTCATTTTTCAGTGAAGGGGATTATGAACGAAGGGGATTTTGAGTGTCCCCCGGCCCAGGCACCCCGAAATATGTAGACTTTTTCCAAGTCTGTGGGCCTGACATATGAAAGGTAGTCAATTGGTCATAGATGCATGCATGAACTATTAAGAAGTTCTGATGAAGAAAAAGTTATAACCAATGTGTCTGATCCTAAGTTTGTTAACACACTAAGTATGTGACCTTGACCTTGGGGTTTGTGGGGGTCAGACGGTCGTGGATTTGTCACAGCATAATAGTACACCCTTAGAGGAATTCATGCATGAAATATTAGGAATTTACGAAGGTGGAAACAGAAGTTACAACAAATTTCTCTTATGTTAAGTTTGTTAACACAGCAAGTATGTGACCTTGACCGTGGGGTTAGTGGGGGTCTGACAGTTGTGGATTTGTTATAGAATGATAGTAGACCCTTAGAGGAATGCATGCATGGAATATTAAGAATTTCCGATGAAGGAAACAGAAATTATAACTGATTTCTCTGATGTTAAGTTTAGTGATGGACGGACAGACGGACAACCTGACTCCAGTATACTCTCCCACAACTCGTTGCGGGGGGGGGGGGGTATAATGAGGAAAATTCCCAAAATGAGAGCTTGTTATCTACAAGAAAATATATATTCAGCCCTGAAATTAGAATATCCTGACCTGGTGCCAGGTTCATGCCACACCAGAGCCACTTAGCTCCTACCCCAAAAGTAATATAATTATACCCCCCGCAACAAAGTTGTTGTGGGGGGGGGTATACTGGAGTCAGCTTGTCCGTCCGTCCGTCCGTCCGTCCGTCCGTCCGAGTTTCCGTGTTTCCGTCCTTCACAAAACTTAACAATTGTAAATTTCCTTTTAACTTCTCTTTCCCTTTGCGGAAATCTTTCATATTTTACCCGCCCCTTCTCTGACACTCATACATCATTCTGCAACAAACCTATGACCCCCATTTATGCCAGGGGTCAAGGTCACAGACTTAGAAACTTAGAAAAAAAACGAAAACTTAACAATTGTAAATTTCCTTTTAACTTCTCTTTCCCTTTGCGGAAATCTTTCATATTTTACCCACCCCTTCTCTGACACTCATACATCATTCTGCAACAAACCTACGACCCCCATTTATGCCAGGGCTCAAGGTCACGGACTTATAAACTTAGAAAAAAACTAAAACTTAACAAATGTAAATTTCCTTATAACTTCTCTTTCCCTTTGCGGAATGCAGTGATATTTTACCCGGCCCTTCTCTGACACTCATACATCATTCTGCAACAAACCTACGACCCTCATTTATGCCAGGGGTCAAGGTCACAGACTTAGAATGTCTAGTTTGCTTTTTTCAACTGGAACCACCATCGCACTCTCCATATGTGCTGACATAGTCTTTTATCTGAAAATGATAGTATGCGAGCTGGAATTCATTCTAGGTCAGGGCTGACGCGGGGGGGTATTCTGTAAGCCCCCGCTTACTGACAAATCTAGTTAGCTCTAATCTTACCTTTGTTAATGTGGCATAACAGGATTTAGCTCACAAGTATCAGGCCCAAAATGTATGTGAGGGCCAAACCATGTAAGTCGGTATTCCGGAAAGCAGGAACCCGATCGTTAAAGGTATATTTGCCTTCCAATAAAAATCTGTAATATGTTTATGGGGGTATGGGAATGGGGGTATGGGTATACAATACAATTATCCCGGGGCACTAACCAAATACTATAAATCACATACTTTGTTACTTTTTTAACTTGTGAAATGAAAAAATAAATGCTTCAAAATTGTCTGGTGTGTTGTCCCCTTACCATAGCGGAAAGAGGATATAGTGATAATCCTTGTCTATATGTGTCATTTTTACCCCAAGGGGTATGTGTGTTCTTCCGTCTATTAATTCATTTAACATATGCGTTTAGCAAATGTGTTAAGCTCCATTTGCTTTAAATTTATAGATTGATTTTAATAATATTTGACAACGTTATACATGTATATTCGAACATAATTGGGTGTCACATATGTGATAGGGTTCTATGCCCAAATTCAAGGTCATGCAATAGACTTAGTATTTGCATGTCGAGCAAGCAATACAACTGGATTAGTGATAACGACCCAGAACGCTTCTTGTTGCCATAGGCAAATAACCGACACTAGTTTGCATATGGCAGGTGCTGAAACTATACTGGAGGACTTTAAGAATGCCTCATTGTAAGCAAATGGGTGCAAAAAAAAAAGAAAATAAAACCTGCCATTTATATCCAAATTTTCTTTTCCACCTTATTTATTAACCATATTACAATGGAATGATCTGAGGAACTGGTCTTGGGTACAGGCTTTCAAGCGTTCCTACTTTTTCCTACTTTTTTTTTTATTCCTACTTTTTCCTACTATTTCATCAAAATTCCCAAAATTCCTACTTTTTCCTACTTTTTCATTTGAAAAGCTAATTTTTTTTTAAAAACTATGCTGTTCTGATCTGTTATGAGATTTATTTACAGAAAAAAGCTGTGTAAGTTATATAGAGTGCTCTCGGGTGTCTTCTTCTTGTGGCCTTGATGTTTGATACCTCAGATGCCTGCCAGTTTGGAACAGCATACAGTATTCTCAGGTGAGTGTTGTAATATACTCTTGCTAAGTGATTTTACCCCCAGGTACAGCCTTTTCTTTGAACATTTATGTGCCAGATTAACTGATCCAAACAATTGTGCTGCAGTAGCCCCTGCTTCTCATAAATGATGAGTTAAAGGGGATGGCATTTTCCCTGTGTGCCACAGCATCAAGCACCAGATTAGGATAGTGAGAAAGCTCCTTCGCACCTGCTCTGCGACTTCTGCCAACCTACGACGTCACTTGCACACATTCTATACAAATACAGTGACGCATGCCGTCGCAGGCTACTTATAACGCTCGACACTGCCAACTTCAGACAATGGTTATACTATTTTGATACATCTTTAAACTATTTCACTCTTTGACTATTTATGTTTATAGCGAAGAACATTGTACATGTTTAATGTTTAATGCTAATAAATAATATTGTATATTGTATTGTATACTTTCTAATTAGGAATTAAAATCTGTGTGTAAAAGGTAAACACTGTGATGTTTATATGAGTGTTGCATTGGGAATTTTGATTCAGTATATTGAGGAACAAATTATATTTCAAATAGACGTGCATGTATTTCAAACTGCTGCTGTTTCAATACTAAATTGATTTGAATTAAACAACCAAGTTAAATGGGCAATAACTTTATGCAATTTAAAATAGTTTTTTACATTGAAGTTTTCTGAAGTAGTTTATAATATTCACATGTTTGAACTTGATGTTGGCATCACTTTTCATATGACATCGCCATTGACATCGATTGAAAATCCATGTTTAGGGACTGGCACATCTCATGAATGGATGAGTCGAACAAGACGAGATAGCTCAAACTATTCAGCAGTTGCAACTACATTTCTGAAGCTACCTTGCACAGTCCCCTTGGTATAAATTAAAAACAAAATATGAAAATACATGATAGTCTATGGGAAATGTATTTTGTCCTTTAAATACACGGCACATTGATATATTTCTAGTCGTCATAGGCTACAAATTAGTATAGTAAGTAAATTGGGCCATCAACTGAGAAAATGGACCTTATAACTTTTCCATCCAGCTGAGCATACACATGTGTAGTTTGATCAGACTCGACACTGCTTGCCAGACCCATATCTTAGCGCCGTGTAATGGCATGCCAAACAGTGTACACTGAGATCAGACCTCATAACCTCATCAGGCGCGGATACAGGGGGGGTGGGTCCAGGGGGTCCGGACCCCCCCCCCCTGCTCCCGGCAAAAAAAATAAGAAAATCTACAATACTCGAATAGTTGGATGACTTTTTTCGTGGCCTAGGTGTCAGGAAATCGCATCTGCGGCGATCTGGCATTTAAAAATTTCCTGGGGGAGGAGCCCCCGACTTTACGATTTCGCGCTCGCGCATGTCAGGTACGCAAAATTTTAATTACCACCCTGCAATTATTTCTGTATCCGCGCCTGCTCATACATGCTGATATGCTGGTTGAAAACCATAAAAGGCATGCTCTTAGTTGGTGTCCATATTGCTGTAAAATGTTAGTTCAAAGAATAAAAAAAATAATTTCAGACTGGCAGCATCCGTAATGTTGAAGACACAAGGCCACAACAAGAAGACATCACTGAAACACCATGTTCCGAGTAACCGTGAGTACAAGAAATGTTCAAAGTAAAAGTCAAAGGTAAGAAAATATGAACAAATGTTCCTACTTTTTTATCATAAATTCCTACTTTTTCCTACTTTTTTCCTACTTTTTGCGAAAAAAAATCCTACTTTTTTTCCTACTTTTTCACAAAAGGTCACCAGAGAGCCTGTGGGTATAAAACATGTATATAGTAGGAACAATGGTCTCAGTGGTTGCATTCGTGAATAGGATTCAAGTATGTGTGAGGCATTTTTAAGGTCCTCCAGTATAATAAGTGTGCTGATGATAAATTCCCACATTACTGAAGGTGAAATTGAAAATAAGATGGTCTCATTGGTCTGCATTGTAATATGTATCCCGACATGAGAAAAAGGGTTTATTGACATTGCGAAAAGTCCCCCCCCCACCACCCCCCCCCCCCCCCCCCCCCCATACATGCCACAGCTATCTCTTCACCATCTTTCTTTTCATTTCATCAGAAATACTCCCCCAATCACCTCTATCTTCTCCTTCTCTGCAAAGACATTCACATCCACTTTGCATATGGTGAGATGGTGGGGGGGGATATTTCCTAGGGGGATATTTTGTCCTACCTGCATTTAGACAGGGGGGATTTTGTCCTCCTGTGTCAAAAATCATGGGGGGGGGGGGATTATGTCCGGGGGGGATTTTGTCCGTATCCCATACATGCCACATGCTATCTTTCAGTATCAAATCAATTTATTTGGCTTCTATCTTGTAAAAACACTAACATTTTGAGAGAACTAGGCAATTTCCTCATTCATTCATTCGAGAAACTCGGATAAATCTAGTCTCCTACATACATTATTGGCTTTTATTGCGGTAATGATTGTTCACAAGTTTACATTACATGTATTGAATTGTTATTTTCATGTATGAATCACTAATCAAAGTATGAAATTGTTTGCCCCTTGAGGGCCCTTAATTGGAAATAAAATCTTGTATCTTGTTATACACAGACATACATTATTTCATTTCATCAGAAATACTCCCCCAATTGTGGGCTTTGTCTACGAAGAGATGTCCATATCCACTATGCATATGGTAGATGGTGGTGGGGAGGGGGATATATCCTAGGAAAATCCCCCCCCCCCACCAGTACATGCCACATGCTTGCTGTTCTACACAGATATACTGTTTTTATTTTCTAGACCCACCCCCACCATGTGCTATACATTTATACCAATCATATGCAGCTATGGTTTAACCTAGAGAACTCTCTACCAGCCAACATACATACTAGTTATGGTACGGTAATGGGGAATTATTGCATATACCGGTAAATAGAATCTCTACCGCCCCACCACCACTATATTGTCTATGTATAGATATTATACTAAATTGGATAGCTCTTTTATAGATAATGCTGCCTCGCCTATTCACATACTTCTCCACAAGCAGACATACATTATGACTATGTTAGTTGGGTATACATGTAGGGATATTACGTCCTCTGTTACGAACAGACTGGTTCTAGCATGTGCATTTTGTATGCTCCTGAGCACAATATAAACAATGTATATGAAAATACATTAAAAGTTTTGTGGACAGTGTCTGTGAAGGTGGTGATGGGGGGGGGGGAATATTTCCTAGGCTTAAGATTTCCAGGGGGGGGGGAGATTTTCTGTTACACCGGTTATTACGGTATGTAGTAACCATTACACAGGAATGTAATACAACTCGTCATACGTTTTGATTGGTCAGCGTGGCAGGCAACACGACTGCTGTCTATGAAGTCTGTCCGGATGGCTCAAATGGTGGAATGTTTAGGCAAAGTTAAAAAAGCATTGAGTGAAAACATTTTTGGAAATCAGCTCCGAAGCCTAGCTATAGAGGCTGGAAATGATCTCATAAAACAAAAGTTACATGTTGAAATTGCCAAGTTACTTAAATCAGGTGATATTCGCATCGTTATGGCATATTTCTATGATGTTATACATGTATTAATACACTATTTTACTACTAATTTCTGGAAATGTATAAAGAATCTATGATTTGAAAAATATGCCTCGGGTAGATTTAGATTCAGACGGTCAATATGGCAGCTCTTCATTGTCCTCTGACTACTCTTGTTTTCACTTTTCCCATACACATTCGTGGCTGTGACTGGAGAAATACGGCTTATGGGTTTTGCGACCAGTGTAAATCTACATTAGCCTGTGCATGCGCACAGTCTGATCAGGATCTGCACTGTTCACCATTCCATCAATAAAGCACCCATCGTGCTTCTAACAGGCAATATAGATCAAAATGAGGCTACAGGAGTATTATTATTTGATTAGGAGCTACACTGGTCACAAATCCCATAAGCCCCATTACTTCAGTCACAGCCATATTTCAGCCACTGAGGAACAAATTTGTCCCCAAGTCGCACAATGAGACGATGGAATCGGAGCCACCAGTATTTCCGGATGACGACGACTGGCTCCATGGCGAATCAAACCGCCACAGTATCTTCCAGAAGAAAAGTGCACGAAGCAGCTCCGATGATGATACAGATTATAACTTCCACGACGAGCTGAAGAAATCCATCGGAGCGAGTCAGAGACTTAGCACCATTCACGTGAGTAAGGATACGTCAGAGCACGCGGTAACTAGTCCGCGAGTTGTGAATAACAGAACTTCTAGTCAGAGCAGCATTGCGAATAATATGACGCTTCAAGGTCGATCGCCGGCAGTAAAAGTTGGACTGTCTGACCTGGAGAACTCATATCAGAATATCAAGCACAAAACTCCGGTGAATCAGACTAGAAAGGTAACCAGCGCTGCGACTGTTACCAGTGTTAAAGGTTCCAGTGCAAATAGCCTCGCAGAGGATTATATTAAATCTCTAAACAACGCGGCGACGATAATTCAACGATGGTTCCGGCGTCATAATAAACGGAGGCGGGCCGGACGGGCAGCAATTCAAAGACTACTGGGGCAGAAGAAGCAGACGTACGAAGAACAGAAAGTTCATGAATCTCAGAACGATTTCCTCGCAAAAGAAATGGAGGAGAGAAAGCACGAGGAGCGGAGAATGCTGCGGGAAGAAAAAGCGAAGTATGCTCGGCAAAAGGCAATACAGGTGTGTTGTTTGACCATTGATTTGGTTATTACAGTGAGTGGGACATTTGGACAAAAAAATGTTAGCTTTTGTCTCACCCACATTAGTGTAAATGGGACATAGCGGTCACAATTCTAACGTAGGTGTCGTCGTAGGTGTCAACAATTTTGGACGTACAGTCGAGCCTGTACTTACGGCAACCTGGGAATAGCAACCACCTGTTCACAACGGCCCGTAAAAAATTCCCCCAACTTTCCGTCGTCGTCGTTGTCCGCAAATGTCAAAATGTTTGTACAAGCTTCTTCATCATGGTATAACTTTAATATTACTTGACGGATTGCTTCAATATTTGGACACTTGATACATGTGAGCATTTGGAACAGACTTGTGCCACCATTAAAGGTACATGCCCACTCAGTAGTAAAATGTTCTTTATGAATTAAATAAGTGTATAATTGTGTCACTATTCCACCAGTTCTAAAAATTATGAGTGCCCGCTGAGACTATTCTCATATGCTGCCAAAACATGTTTATTAGAATTTTTTGTTTACAAAACGTATGAGTATCGCCTCCTAAAACATGTGAATTGCACGGTGTCCTATTAGGGCCATGTTACAATCTAGCATGTATGCGTTCTCAACCTATACACGAGCGAGATCGCGAAAATGTGGATGGGGGTGGGGGGCAGGGCTTCTAAAATTTCAGAATGCCAATCGGTCCAGAGTCCAGACGTAACACTGTCGGCCATTGTCGGAGCAGACCCCCCCCCCCCCCCCCCCACCCCCCCCCACCCCCCCCCCCCCACCCCATCCCCATTAAAAACTTTAACTGAAATTTCGAAGTTCAACAAAGTACTAGAAATAATGGGATAAATGTTGTATTGGGATAAATAAATCGTGTTTATAAACAACAAAAGTGGACAAAATTGTGGTGTGCATAAATAGCGCAAAGACGGAAAAAATGCGAAACGACAGAGACGAATCCTGATGCCGATTGATTGCAGGTAAATTTTCGGTAGACTAAAATAAATTAAAATTTTACAAGTCTGTGTATTGTTTCTTTTTTTATTAATTCCTCTCTGCCGGGTTGCCAAGCCGCTAAATTGTCTTTGTGAATAACGACAAAATAGTGCGTTGTGCCATTTCAATAATAATCGAATGACGGACAACATAGGAAAAAAAATGCGTTATATACCCAACTCGTCATTTATTGCTAATTACACATCAATTTAATTTAATTACGTGTTAAACAATTAATTTGTACAATTGAATTAACATTCGGTGTTTCTTTAATCGAGTTAAAAGTACATCGGCGGTGTGATTTAGGACTTCAATTGATCACTAATCCCTGATCCCTAATGAGTCGCACTTTTAACACGGCAGACGTACCTTGTCGTTTATCAAAATGTTTGCGAATTGTAGATCACGTGAGCCGGCTCATCAGGATCTGCGGCATTCCTACGTACATGTACATTTTATATACACAAAAATGACCCCTAATACAGCGTAATGTAACAGTTCCTAACTTAATATGGAATAGCCCGGGCCGATAGTCCGTGTCAGTTAATTGGGGTTAAAATTTAATATGCATGGTTTCTTCATTTTATTTTAACATCATCAGAAATGGCGATTCTAGGAACTCTCGTATCTTTACGCTGAAGCCAGTCTATTTAAGTCACTAAGCTGTATATACACACAGGTGTATAACCTGTCGCAATTACCACGAGTGTGTTAAGAAAAATCGATACTAGGAGAAACTGAATACACAGCAAGTTGTTGCACACGGATATGGCCCGTGGATATGTGTCATGTGTCCACACTGTTCAACACAACTGGACATTACTTGGTGGTCAAAAACGGTAAATTTACAAGGTTTATAGCGAAATAGCAGCCGACAGGCAATTTTTCTCGGACCGATTTTTAAGACTAGTTTTCAAATCTCAATCGGTCTGAGAGTTCAAAAATCGGTCCAGAACCGGTAAACTGAAAATTTTAGAAGCCCTGGTGGGGGGCAGTATTCGTACTGGCTCCTTCGGGCTGACAGTTACGTCTGGGCCAATTGGCATTCTGAAATTTAGAAGCCCTGGCCTAATGTATATATATATATATTGCTCGATTAGTGCACAATCTCATTAGAGAGGCACCCATTACAATATTGTAGTTTGAAAGTGCGGCATTGCAAGTTAATATTTAACCAGGATATCTTAATAGTAACATTTGATTACCTGTAAGGTTGATGTACCATTTCATAATGTTCATAAAAACAAAGAAGGTATGTGATCTTTCTAAAAGCATATACGAATATACGAGAACATCGCTGAAATGTAGTCATTGCATTTCATATTGTGCCAAACTGAATATGTGACAAATGTGTCTAAACGTATCAATGACTTCTGAAAAGATGCACAGGTTGAAGACTCGGACCTATGACACCCAAAAAAATGCCTATTAAAAAAATCCCATTACCCCACCCACTTGGTCTCGTACAGTACCATCTTCTATATAGAAAGGTGAGAATCAATATGGCTATTATAGAAAGAGCCCTCTCTTTTCCGGCTCACACAAATACAATACACATCGATTTAATGTATGACTTCTGTCTCTGGCAATCGATAAAGGTATTAGGTGTGTGAATATACTCACTTCAAATCGCTGTTTCCAGCATTTATTCAGTTATTCGCATTTTGTATACCCCATCCAAAGCGAAATTTGCATGTACGAAAGAATATCACACAGAATCGGAGGCCGTCCGGCGTGGATTATCGGTCATATTTGGCCTATAGCTGATCGCCAGCTCAAACTAAAGTCGTGCACCATGACAATATACATTAGAAACTCCAACCATACAAAGTTCGTCCAATTGAAACCGACTCTGGGCGAATGGACTCCTGGCTACAGACATGTACGCTGGGATGAAGTTGTCCTTAGTCGATTGCTCATTGGACATAAACGTATATGCTCAAAGGTGAGCTGCGTCCATGGTGTATTCCATGCCACAGCGCATTTACCGTGCACCACATCCTACTGGACTGTATCAACTTTGCCGTTGTTCGATGCAAACACTTCAATGTTACTTCACTTGCGAAGTTATTCCAGGTGGAGAACATTGAAGGTTTGCTTAGCCTTCTCCATGAAACCAGATTTTATCGGAATTATCTGATTTTTATCATTCTATACATGTTGCTCATTTATATTGTTCATCATATTAATAGTTTTACCCTAATCATCTGATTGCCTACCATATCTAACATACTATTTTACTGTTATTTTTATTCTTCATCTACATTGCTTGACCCTAAATGATACTATTTTTAAGCACCATCCCATTCCATTGTATATCAAACTGGTATATCATTGTATATCAAACTAGCTACAATAATTCGCCTCCGATATGTTATCTACGGCTACAATTTGACCCATTCAAAAAATGTGAGCAACCGATGTGCATACCTAAACCTGTTGCATGTAGTTAAAATTTAAGTCTATTATTTTATACCTTTAAACAAATAATCTTTGATGTACAACTAGTAAATTGCCAAAAATAATTGAACAGGGAAATATTTTCCCTTGGAAGCCATCTTTTCTGTAGTTGTTCAACATTCAACATAACGAAATGAAGCTTTCAAATTTACAAGATATACATCTAAATATCAGATATAAACTCCTTGACATGGTAAAAATAACCATTTTCTGCATGTGTATTTTCTTTATTAATAATGTATTATACCCCCCCCCCCCCCCCCCCCCCCCCCCCCCCCCCCGCAACGAGTTGTGGGGGGTATACTGGAGTCAGGTCCGTTCGTCCGTCCGTCCGTCCGTCCGTCACTAAACTTAACATCAGAGAAATATTGTTATAACTTGTATTTCCTTCATCTAAAATGCTTAATATTTCACACATGCATTCCTGTAAGGCTCTACTACCATGCTGTGCCAAATCCACGACCGTCCAACCCCCGCTGATCCCAAGGTCAAGGTCAAATACTTAGTCTGTTTACAAAACTTAACATCACAGAAATATTGTTGTAACTTCTATTTCCTTCATCTAAAAGGCTTAATATTTCACACATGCATTCCTGTAAGGCTCTACTACCATGCTGTGCCAAATACCACGGCCGTCCAACCCCCGCTGATCCCAAGGTCAAGGTCAAATACTTAGTCTCTTTACAAAACTTAACATCAGAGAAATATGTTATAACTTCTATTTTCTTCATCTAAAATGCTTAATATTTCACACATGCTTTCCTGTAAGGCTCTACTACCATGCTGTGCTAAATCCATGACGCTGATCCCAACTTAACATCAGAGAAATAAGTTATAACTTCTATTTCTTTCATTGAAAATTCTTAATATTTCACTTGTGCATTCCTCTAAGGTTGTACTACCATGCTGTGACATATCTACAACCGTCCAACCCCCGCTGATCCCAAGGTCAAGGTCACATACTTAGTCTCTTTGCAAAACTTACCATCAGAGAAATCGGTTATAATTTCTATTTCCTTGCTCGGATCTGCTTCACATTTCACACACGCATTGCTCCAATGGACCTCTACCACCTTGTGACAAATTCACGTTTGTGCTGCACCCGCTAAGCTCAGAGTCAAGGTCACAAGCTCACACACTTGGAAATTATTTTACATATTTTAGGGGTACCTGGGCCCACGCGGGGGGTATTCCGTAAGCCTCGCTTACTGACCAATCTAGTTAATACAGCTTTGACAGTTTTATATCACTAACATATCAAACACGCCGGATAACTGATTGCAAAAATCACTCTTCCATGCGTTACATTAAAGAGATGAGGTTAAATTGCTACCGTCGCGAGAGGTATGGAGCGGAGTAGCAATTTTGTTTCTAGTATGGATACATGCAATATTGTATATGATATGTTTAAAACAGCTCCATATAGTAAAGAATAGGAAAAAACAAGGAACATTTTGGCAACCATTTTGACAATTATGGAAGGATAGTGGATAGTGCATCACTAGCTCCTGTAATAGTGATTATATTTAGTTGTGAGTGATTTATTATACCCCCCCCCCCAACGAGTTATTGCGGAGTATACTGTAGTCGGGTTGTCCGTCCATCCGTACGTGAGTCCGTGCGTCCATCCGTCACTAAACTTAACATCAGAGAAATATGTTATAACTTCTACTTCCTTCACCTAAGATGCTTAATATTTCACACATGCATTCCTGTAAGGCTCTACTACCATGCTGTGCCAAATCCACAACCGTCCAACCCGTGCTGATCCCAAGGTCAAGGTCAAATACTTAGTCTCTTTACAAAACTTAACAGAGAAATAAGTTATAACTTCTATTTCCTTCATTGAAAATTCTTAATATTTCACTTGTGCATTCCTCTAAGGTTGTACTATCATGCTGTGACAAATTCACGCCTGTCCATCCCCCGCTGATCCCAAGATTAAGGTCACATACTTACGTCTCTTTACAAAACTTAACATCAGAGAAATTGGTTATAACTTCTATTTCCTTTGCTCAGATCTGCTTCACATTTCAAACACGCATTGCTCCAATGGACCTCTACCACCCTGTGACAAATTCAAGTTCGTACCACCCCCGCTAAGCCCACAGTCAAGGTCACAAGCCCACATACTTGGACATTTTTTACATATTTAGGGGTACCTGGGCCCACGTAGCGGGTATTCCGTAAGCCTCGCTTACTGACCAATCTAGTTTGTGAGGGAAAGCAATGTATATGTGTTTCAACTTTATCAAAGTCTGTAATCGTTCGTAACAGCAAGCGATTTGCAAAAAAAGAATGTTGCAAAACAGCCTATTTCGGCAGCCATTTTGAAATATATTTCCATTTGCTGATTTAATTAAATGTGAATGTTGTGGCCGGATTAGCTCAGTATGTAGAGCGTCGGACTGCGGATCGGGAGTCCCCAGGTTCGATTCCCACCTTGACCGCTGCAAATGGCCGATTCGGCGTGTCCTTGGGCAAGACAACCTTGTGCTAGCCTAGTCCTATCGGATGGGGATTTAAATAGTCGGTCCCGACATGCAAGGTCATCGAGTCAGTGCCGTCGTCAAATCAAAGCATTTACATTTAATTAAATGTAAGATATATTCTAAATCATTTTAGATTCAAACTGTGACTGAATTATAGCAATTTACCCAGTTAATACTGAAAGTTAACAGTCCTCATTAAAACAATCAAATAATGATTGGCAGCCATCTTGGAAAATGACCGCCGTTTGTTCCTCCAGCGGCTTTTTTAGCGCAGACAACCAGGATTGATAGAAAATAGGCTACTGAATCCAAAAACCGAAAATCATACTCACCAAAAATCCCCTGGGGGTGGGGGGTTATTGCTGGCTCAATGTCTATTATGGTGTTTAGATGCACAAAGTGAATTTCCATTTTTGCTGTGAAACACTGAGCTATGGATTATTTCTCCCTTTTGGACTTGGAATTTTGCCTTGGTTTACTATCAAGCGATATGTGGGGCATCTTTCTAGTTAATTGATAAAAATCAGATCCACTCCACGATCGTGCAATAGCAAATCGTCAGGTGAAAATATTTACAGCCAAGGCCATGCGTTTTCTATGCATGCATATAGATTACAATAGAATGCGATATACATGGCCGACTTTGTTGTGAAAAGGAAAATGTATGACCCTTGGAACAATGACCACATATCAACAATGGCCACTTTGGCCACTTCCCTTGGCCGGCCGCTGTTCACTGGTTCGACTGTACTTCAAAATGTTTCATGTCGATATGTTGGTCGGATTTTTACCAATCTTTATCAATAGCTTCCTCACATTGATGGCTATCCAGCCAATGTAATTTGAGCTTGACTTTGAGTGAGACACTTGCCAACAAAACTAATAATGTAAAAGTTTTTAGTAAGCTCTTATTGAAAGGTTCTTTGTTGTTTTCATCAGTTACAATTACACACCCAAATGTTTGGGAAAAGTTAAAAAAAATGAATCACCGATAATATGTTGTCACGGATAATGTGTTGTCCTACTATAACCTTGGCTGTTGCTGGGATGTTAACCACTTTCACTTTTCATGGAACTCAAGTTTTAAAGTATTGTCACTGTGTCTCTGTGGATAACCTTACAAACTATGTAAATACTTACATCCATGTACTCATTTTGCACATGCATATGAATGTCAGGAATTACAGAAGAAACGAGAAGAGAAGCGTATTGATGTGAAGGAGAAAGCGGAACAAGAAATAGCGTTCCTGCAAGCGAACAGAAAACTAACGCGAAAGCCCTTAAAGACTGGGCTGGGGAAACAGAAAGGGGGAAGTAAGCGTGATAAAGTGGCGCCCTCTCGTGACACGAACATAAACACACGACAGGATAGCAGTCCGGAACCCGAGGCGAAGGAGACGAATGACGACAGTATGGAGGAATATTACCAGGTACAGTGCAACCTCTGTAAATCAGACACTCTGGGTGGTCCCCCCCTGGGAGGTCCGTGGTTAAATAGCTTGGAAATACCATGGCATGCAAGGTCCGCGAGCCAGTGCAGCCGTTAAATCGAAGCAGCCGAACAGCTTGGAAATGTTGTAACTAAGAAAACAAAAGTTAGATTTTGAAGATCGGTCCACAAAGTCCAAAATTATTTTAAGCTAGAGCACAGTCGATGGCGCGCCATCGCAATATACCCACTTTTCCCAAATGGAAAAGGGGGAGATAATCCTTGAATAAAAAATTGCAATTCACTTTACGCATCTACACACCATAAGGAAGGTACACACCAAGTTTCAAGTCACTAGCTACTACGGTTAAAATGTTTTACTTCTTACAAGGCAAACTTGGGAGATTCTAAGTCAAAAAGGGGGAGATAATCCATGACAGGAGATAGAATCAAAAATTGAAATTCACTTTATGCATCTACACACCATAAGGAAAGCACACACCACGTTTCAAGTCCCTAGCTATTACAGCTAAAAAGCTTTACTCTTACAAGGCAAAATTGGGAAATTCTAAGTAAAAAAGGGGGAATAATCCATAACTGGGGGGTCAAATAAAAAATAGCAATTCACTTTGTACATCTACACACCATAAGGAAGGTACACACCAAGTTTCAAGTCCCTAGCTATTACGGTTAAAAAGTTTTACTTCTTACAAGGCAAAATTGGGAGATACTAAGTCAAAAAGGGGGAGATAATCCATGACTTGGGGTCGAATAAAAAATTGTGTACGTACGTACTGACATATGTACATACGGACGGATGTACGGCAAGGCGGATGGACAGCCGTGATGAAAACAATATACCCATTTTTATGCCCCACCAGGATAGTGGAGAGGGCATTTAGTGTTACCCTTTTCCGTCCGTCCGTCCCATCTCTTCCGTCAGTCTGTCCGTCCGTCACCAACCTTGTAATTCGAAAACTTTTAGCTACAAACCTGAAACTTGGTATGTAGCTTCCGTATGATGAGTTGATGTGCAAATTTTATTTTGATTTTTGATTTCCAAATTTCCCAAATTTTGATTTGTAACAGGCCTGAAACTTGGTATGTAGCTTCCTTATGACGAGTAGAATCGCACAGATTATTTTGATTTTTGGTTCGGCCCCCGGGTGATGGATTATCTCCCCCTTTTAAACCGTACTAGCTACAGGTCTGAAACTTGGTATGTAGCTTCCTTGATGAGTTGATGCGCAAACTTTATTTTTATGCCCCCGCCACCGAATGGTGAGGGGGGCATATAGTGTTACCGGCGTCCGTACGTACGTACGTACCGTACGTACGTACCGAAACCTTAACGCTGGGTAAATGCCTCACATTTCACACACGCATTGCTCCAATGGTCCTCTGCCACCCTGTGACAAATCCACATTCGTGCCACCCCCGCTAAGCCCAGGGTCAAAGTCACAGACTTGGTGCGTTTGAAACCTTAATGCTGGGTAAATGCCTTATAATTTCTGTTTCCTTGCTCGGATCTGCTTCACATTTCACACACGCATTGCTCCAATGGTCCTCTGCCACCCTGTGACAAATCCACATTTGTGCCGCCCCCGCTAAGCCCAGGGTCAAGGTCACATATTTGGTGCGTTTGAAACCTTAACGCTGGGTAAATGCCTTATAATTTCTGTTTCCTTGCTCGGATCTGCAAATTCACATTTCACACACACTACAATGGCTCCAATGGTCCTCTGCCACCCTGTGACAAATCCACATTTGTGCCGCCCCCGCTAAGCCCAGGGTCAAGGTCACATACTTGGTGCGTTTGAAACTTTAACGCTGGGTAAATGCCTTATAATTTCTGTTTCCTTGCTCAGATCTGCTTCACATTTCACACACGCATTGCTCCAATGTCCTCGCCACCCTGTGACACACATCGTGACAATCCACATTGTGCCGCCCCCGCCAAGCCCAGGGTCAAGGTCACAGACTTAGTGCGTTCGAAACCTTAACGCTGGGTAAATGCCTTATAATTTCTGTTCCCTTGCTCGGATCTGCTTCACATTACGCATTGCTCCAATGGTCCTCTGCCACTCTGTGACAAATCCACATTTGTGCCGCCCCCGCCAAGCCCAGGGTCAAGGTCACACACTTGGTGTGTTCGAAACCTTAACGCTGGGTAAATGCCTTATAATTTCTGTTTCCTTGCTCGGATCTGCTTCACATTTCACACATGCATTGCTCCAATGGTCCTCTGCCACCCTGTGACAAATCCACATTCGTGCCGCCCCCTCTAAGCCCAGGGTCAAGGTCACAGACTTGGTGCGTTCGAAACCTTAACGCTGGGTAAATGCCTTATAATTTATGTTCCCTTGCTCGGATCTGCTTCACATTTCACACACGCATTGCTCCAATGGTCCTCTGCCACCCTGTGACAAATCCACATTCCCAGACTTGGTCCTCTGCCACCCTGTGACAAATCCACATTCGTGCCGCCCTCGCTAAGCCCAGGGTCAAGGTCACAGACTTGGTGCGTTCGAAACCTTACCGCTGGGTAAATGCCTTATACTTTCTGTTCCCTTGCTCGGATCTGCTTCACATTTCACACACGCATTGCTCCAATGGTCCTCTGCCACCCTGTGACAAATCCACATTCGTGCCGCCCGCGCTAAGCCCAGGGTCAATGTCACAGACTTGGTGTGTTCGAAACCTTAACGCTCGGGTAAATGCCTTATAATTTCTGTTTCCTTGCTCGGATCTGCTTCACATTTCACACACGCATTGCTCCAATGGTCCTCTGCCACCCTGTGACACATCCACATTCAAATATGCCTTGTTTTCTTTGGTTGCCAGCGGTGGCATTCGTGTGCCTACAGGCCACATTTCTAGTGATTTTTTATTCGACCCCCGGGTCATGGATTATATCCCCCTTTCGACTTTCCAATTTTGTAACTCATAAAACTGTTAAGCCCTAATATCTACACACCTGAAACTGGGTATGTAGCTTCCTTATGATGAGTAGATGCACAAAGTTTATTTCGATTTTTTATTTGACCTCTGGGTCATGGATTTCCCAAATTTTGGCTTGTAACTTGTAAAACTTTTAAACCGTACTAGTTACAGACCTGAAGCTTGGTATGTAGCTTCCTTATGATGAGTAGATGCGCAAAGTTTATTTTGATTTTTGATTCACCTCCCAGGTCATGGATTATCTCCCCCTTTTCGACTTGAATTTTGCCTTGTTTACTATCAAAGCGGCAGATGGGGCATCCGTGTTCTATAACACATTTTCTATTTTTTTTCAAACATATAGTGTTTGGACTGTGTGTCCATCTGTGTGTCCGTCCGGACTAATATTTAGCTTTTAGGGCTAGGGGGAGGAGCCTAAGACAAAAGAATACAATAGACTTATTCTGTATATCCCTAATCCATTGTAGTTTAGGGGCTATTCCTTTGATCTTTTAAAGAACAAATAACCTATAAACCCAATATGCTAGAATATCCGAGCTTACAAATGGATACATATGTGGCTAGGAGAACAATAGGTTATGTAATATTCTATTGTTCCATGATTTTATGTGGCTAAAAATGGGTTTATATGGCTACAGAACAATAGGGATGAACAAAGGAAAAGGTTAGGTTAGCCACATAAGTATCCATCGGCACATTAAGAATAAATATAAATGTATTTAATCCAAACAAGAAAATGTGGCCTGTCTGCATACTAATGACCCCGGTGGCAGATTGGAGAAACTATGGCAAAGTGTACAAAGTGTCATAACTTCTATATACATGTAAATCCCATGTAGGATTACTTTTTAGCTCACCTGAGCGTTGCTCATGTGAGCTATTGTTACCGCAATGTGTCCGTCGTCGTCGTCCGTCGTCGTCGTCCGTTAACATTTTCAAACGTCTTCTCCTCGGTAACCATTGGGCCTATAGTCACCAATCTTCATGTTCATGGTCCTTAGGTAGGGGGGTTACAAAATTGTTAAAATGACGTTATCACGGGGTCAAATTTTATTTTTGACCGAATATGGTTATGTCTATATCGTGCATTTTTTGTCGAAATTGGATGGTCATGTCATCCAAGATGGCTGCCAAAAGGTCAAAAAAGGTCGTTCTTTTATTACAGATTTCAAAATTCTTCTTCACACGAACCGCTTGGCCCATGGTGGCCAAACTTCACAGTTATGGTCCATGGGTGAAGCCTTTTCAGATTTGTTAAAACGGAGGTCGTCGCTAATCCAAGATGGCCGCCGTCTAAAAATAGCACAAATTCTTAAAAAATCTTCTTCTCATGGACCGCCAGCCGGATTTCGACGAAACTTGGTAGGAATGATCGACGTAGAATGCTCTTTCAAAGAATTCAAGATGGCCGCCAATTTACCTAAGAAACAAGAAAATATCATGTTGTACGTCATATCTTTGTTGATAGTTAAGCCATTTTAATAGTCATAATGTTAATATATATATTTTTCGATGGAGAAATTGTTTACAAACTTTTTGATACCATTTTATCAAGGTACTGTTCGTAAATCCAAGATGGCCGCCAAAACAGTATGTTGTATTCAATTCATTCTGATTTAGCCTATTGCTAACAATGAAGATATTTCCTATTAGCATGTCATTTTCATGGAATTTGTGACTAGTATTATCCTTCATTTTGTATTATTGATTAAACTAACAGAACATATTTTAAAATTGGGACAATTGGAGCTACATTTCCTGGAACCCCACATTCAAAATGGCCGCCAACGCAGTATAAAGTATAAGATGAAATATCTCTGTAATCAGACGAAAAAAAACTAAAACTGAGATGTCGTTTTTTTACAGTTTTAGGTAGTTTTTGGTAGTACATTTTCATTGAAATGCATACATTTTGGTCTAGGCCTTGACATTCATGTTGGAAAACTGAAGAAAAAAACAATGTTTCTGTAGTCAGATAAGGTAAAAATATAAATTGCATGAGGTTTCCTCGCTAATTGTTACATAGTATGTGGCAATTTAGAATTGAGTTAATCATAATTTTAAAATCAAAGATGGCGGACATCTACACTCTTGATAAACATATAATCGAATATATATGCGGAAATAGCTGACATATCATGTGTTTCAGCATGGCAATCCTTATAAATGGTAACATTTAGCACCATTCATTCACCATTACCCTACGTATTGATAGGCATTATTATACATTTTATATCAGACGTCACTTTTCACACTGATATCAAGGGCGATAACCGTGTTTCCTTAAAATGTTGACGGACATTATTATTTATTCCCTGTAGTTATTGTTTGATGTGCAATGATCATACTTTATAATCTGTTGAAAATATTATTACGCATATAATTAGCATACATAATTACAAAATATAATGCCTCATTTTCTTATAAAAATAGCCTGATACCACCACGCGTCACTATCAGTAAAATAAATATTACTTAATGATTATATCTGTATAGCGGGCACTCATAATTTTTACAACTGGTGGAATAGTGACACAATTATACACTTATTTAATTCCAATAAAGAACATTTTGTGCCTACTGAGTGCTGAGTGGGCATGTACCTTTAAGCTATAGGGAACGCTATGAGCATGACGAGTGGAATCGTAACTCTAGCTATATGACGCTACGGGAGCAATTTCCATAGACAACATATACCGGACCCAGTCACACAAAAGTTGCTCTGTGAAATAATTGGATTTTAAATTGGTTAAAGTTGGAAATATATGTAAAAAAATATATCAGTTTGTAGATAACAAGTTGAACTATTGGAATATTGCTTTGGATATAAAAAATAGTGCTTTAAAAGAAGTGTTTTGTGGGGAAATTATAAGTTCCTTTGTGTGAAATATAGTGGACCCCTACTGGGTCACATGGCTATGTGCTGTATGGAACTACATCTCTGAAGAATTCCAGGAGGAAATTTATAATATTGCGTAATTTATGGTCAGCAGCCTTGCCTGTAATCTGGATCACCTACTGTGTCTACAATCCTGCAAGATACAACAGCTGGTGGTAAATCTCAGAAAACCAGCTCTCAGAGGAAACGCAGATGTATAAATTCAACAAGTGTTTTTCTACTTAAAGGATGTATTATTAATGTGTTGTTCCAAAGTTTTTAAAGTGAAAATTTGCTAAGGGAAAGTTTAAATAGTGAAATGTGCTAAGCGGAAATTTTAAGTTTAGTGAAAATGTGCTAAGTGAGAGTTGAAATATTCATGAAAATAAATACAAAGAGAAAGTGCACCTGAACCAGCACCATGACTAACATAGTTGAAGACAACATATCATTCACGATGTCAGCTACTCAAGAATCAGTCTCCCTCCTACTACAACTCAATGACGACCAACTGACAGCGACCAAGGAATTAGTGTCGATTCTACCCCAGGCACACGCACAACATTCCAGCCTAGAAGATAGCCTAATTTCTAACACTCAGGAACCAATGTCGATACTTTCTCACAATGAAAATGGACAACATCTGTATGATGTCAGCTCCGACAGCCTCTCAAGTACCTCATTCTCCAGCTTTGTAACACCAAACAGATCCAAACAAATGCAGGATGATATAGAGGATAGATTCAATGGCATATTCTACAATGTCATGCATCCAGCCAACGACAGAGTGAAAATTCTCTTCGCATCAAGGGAACTATTTAATGTGTTTCGTTCTAACTTTGAAAAAGAATTCACACCAAAGTCTAAAAAAGAGCAGGTTACTTATACAACGCACATTCAACAAAAGAAGTGTGTGATATTTGTAAACGACACCGATACATCTGTGCTACTAACAGGACCAGGCCACAAGCTGTGGAGAGAGCACATTCCTAAGACTTGCTACCAAAGTGTATAAACAATATGAAATGGAGACAAACAAACAACTTGATCATATACAACAACTGCGAAGTAACAAGGAAGCTAGTACCCCATTTATCAATGGAAATTATGCAAATGTGGCTGAGACACCATCACTATCCCCGGTTCAGAAACAACTATCATCACAAACAGAAATCGCAAGTACTCAAATATCGGACCTGAAACAGCAAATTTCATCAGTGATGGAAATTATAATCTCCCTCAAGGACAAGTTGGAAAATTAGACTTTAAGTTATCAGAATTGATTTCCAAACAGGCACCTATCCCAACTCCTTCAAAAACTGTACAGGAATTGACGATTCATAACATATCCGACAACTCAAATTCTAATCCGTCACATTACCTGACTCTGGATGAAACATCAGCTGACATGAGTATAATCCCAGGCAGAACTCGATCTCCCACAGACGGATCGTCATCTCAGACATTCAAAAAACGAACTGACACTACACCACAACATGCAGAAAACGAGTCACAAGAAGTACCTCTATTCAATACAACATCTGTAAATAAAACAACAAGCAGACCCGCGAAAGAGCATCAAAAAAGCAAACCAGATAAAACTCTATTAATTGGAGATTCTCTTCTATATGGAGTCAATAAAAGGGGACTAAATGATAATGTTCACTGCCAGCCATTTCCAGGCGCAACTATCGCTATAATCAAGGAAAAAATTAAACTATTTGACATAACGCAGTTTACGAACATCATTATATATGTTGGTGGGAATGATGCATCCTGTGCAACAGACAGCAAAGACTTTGAGATTCAGTATGATGACTTGCTGAAATATGTATACAGCAAAAATACAGACTGCATCGTCTATGTCTGCAGCTCAGCCCCACGAGGTGATGCTGAAACAGCAGAAATCAACGAGAGAATTAAAGAACTCGCAAAATATCAAGGTGCCATATTCATTGATATATACAATGCGTTTTTCGACAATCAAACTGATGAAATACGACAGAAATACTACGGCCTTCATGACGATACATCTCTCCCATTCGGGTACCAAACGACTTCTAGACACTATACACAGTGCAGTACCGATTGTGTCAGATTTTCGATACTGTGTCCACCTATCCAAACAAGACAGGCTCCAGACAAACAACAGCTCCGGGTCACGTCACTCGTATCAGCAATATAAGCCCAGACATGTCCCACTTTCTCCGAAACGACGAGGCAGCAACCAATACTCTCATCACCAGCCAACGAATACGACCGACACATTTCGCAGGATTCCCACGTACCGTATAGACAAGACCCACCCCGCCATGGCAGTCGCTACCACGTTGATGAAAATGAAGATAGACATTTACTGCAACGATGCATGAAATGCGGACTGACAAATCACACAACAGACGATTGCAAACACGTCAGACAACTTCTGTGTTTTGATTGTAATTTGTATGGCCACAAAACTTCTGTGTGTTGGAATAAGTAGGATAATGGCAAAGATGCCCATTTGAACAGACAAACAGTAAACCCTTCTGATCAATATATATGCATATACAATCGTTTCAACTTATTGACAAATATATGTAAAGAATGCAATGATTGTGGATGTGAACATGACTTATCATCACAAACTTTACTCATGCCTAATGAAGATGCAAATGAACTATATGAAACAGACAATGTGTGTGATCAGCATGATCAGATTTCTTTTGTAGATATTTCTTGTGAAACTGGTAGTCTATCAACAGCAGATGCATATCACAATAACACATTAATAGATAGTACTGATTCAACAATATTTGAAAATACATTTATAGATAAAAACTTAATACATAATGAATCAAACGAAAATGATAATAATAATGATAATGCCTTATGACAAAATCTGTATTCTCTAGGACTGAACTCAAAGGGTTTACACATAGGGCATATAAATATTCAAGGAATACAAAATAAGTTTGATCAAGTTAACATAATGTTGAATTCTAATGAAAACGATATTCATATTCTAGGACTAAGTGAGACTAAATTAAGATCTATACATCCAAATAGTACTTTTGAAATAAATAATTACCAAATATTCAGGAAAGATAGGACTTTAACAAGTGAACGAAAAGAACAAGGTGGCGGCCTCATTGTCTACGTAAAAAATGGAATAAACTGTAAGCATAGAAAAGATTTAGAAATAAACAATATTGAATGCATATGGCTTGAAATTTGCCCCCCAAACAGTAAAAGTTTCCTAGTAGGTAATATATACAGACACCCTAATGAGACTATACATTGGAATTAAATGTTTGAAACACAGTTTGAAAACGTCTTACGAAACGAAAAAGAATTATATGTCTTAGGTGACTTTAACTGTGATTTATCAAATGAACACATTAGTAAGCCCTGGCTTGAATATATGGAACAATTTGGACTCTTCCAACAAGTATGTGAACCAACTAGACAAGCAAATATGTCAAATACACTAATTGATCATATATTGTAATATACCAGATAACATATCCTCAGTAGCTGTTTCCCAAAATTGGCCTAAGTGATCATTTTTCCCTATATTTCTTACACAAAAAATAAACTCTCATTTGCCAAAAGATTCACATCACACTATAACATACAGGTCTTTTAAGCACTTCAACGAGCATAATTTCATAACAGATCTTCAAAGTACAGTATGGGATGTTATTAAAGTATTTGATGATACAAATGATGTACTTGATACATGGTGTTCTCTCTTTCTAGAAACTGTTGATAAGCATCTTCCTCTAAAAAACACAACGGGTTAAAAACAAACAGCAACCAAAATGGCTCACTCCGGACATAATAGATGCTATGAAGACGCGAGATAGATTTAAATCAGTAAATAATGAAACACAATTCAAACTATGGCGAAATAAAGTTACAAACCTTATTAAAAAATCTAAAAAAGAACAATACAGGACATTAATTGAAGAAAATAATAACAAGCCATCAAGTGTGTGGAAACTATTTAAAGAAATAGGTGCAAGTAAAAAAAGAATGCCAATAACTATATAACCTCAATCACAATCGATAATAAGGAAGTTAGTGATACAGAAAGTATTGCAAATTAATTTAATAACTTTTTCGAATCCGTCGCCTCTACCATAAAAGGACCAATAACACATTCCGATTTCCAGCCATTTAAAGCATTTTGTAAAGATAAGCTACCCAAAGATACAGAGTTTTCAATACCAAATATGACGCAAAACAAGATTGAACACTTTTTAAAAAACATTGATGTGACGAAAGCCACTGGTTGTGACAATATTGGACCCCGTTTACTCAAAATATCAGCAGCACAAATAGCGGATAGCCTCATGTACATATGTAATTGAGTATTAAACAATCAGTCTTTCCGGATAAATGGAAGGAAGCAAAAGTTAGCCCACTTCATAAAAATGGTTCAAAATTTGACTTGAACAATTATCGACCAATATCTATTTTGCCAATATTATCTAAACTGATTGAAAAACATGTTCATGACTCTCTTATGGAATATATGAATAAATATCAATTAATTCATAAAACACAATCTGGTTTTAGACCAAATCACTCCTGCGAAACTGCATTAATAGGAATGATTGACAAATGGTTAGATGCTATTAATAATAATAAGCTAATAGGAGTTGTCATGGTTGATTTCAAAAAAGCCTTTGACTTGGTGGATCATAAACTCTTAATTAAAAAGCTAGAACTCTATAAACTATCAACTACTGCAATGCAATGGATAACGTCATACATTTATGATCGCAAACAGAAAATAAACATCATTAAATAAATAAAGTTACATCTAACTATGAAAATGTTGTAAATGGTGTTCCTCAAGGGGTCTATTTTAGGTCCTTTGCTATTTCTCCTCTTTTTATTAATGACTTACCTCTATACACCCATGATGTTAGTACAGATCTTTATGCTGATGACACTACACTATATGATATCAATAAATCAGAAGTTGCAATTGAAAATAATCTTCAAAAAGCTTTATGTAATCTTAATGTATGGTGTAAGAACAATGAATGGTCTAATCTCTGCTAAAACAAAAGTAATGCTAATTACAACACATCAAAAGCGAACATGTTCTAAACAACATGAGCTTATTTGAAATACAATAATGAGGAAACTAGGCATGATCATGAATGACAAAATGTTAGGTGTATGGGTTGATAATAACTTAAGTTGGACTATTCATGTTGATAAAGTATGTAAGAAAATTAAATCTAACATCTGCTGCTATCAAGAATTAAACACTTTCTGACTCTAGAACTCTGGATACCAATTTTATAAGGATCATATTTTCAAATTCCAACCACCCGCATTGATTATTGCAATCTTAATTTGGGGATGGTTCATCACAAAATTAATCTATTACAAACTGTTTCAACTACAAAAAAGAGTTATTAAAAATAATACTTGATTATAATGTTGAAAATACTATCCAAAGCATGCTAAGAACTTAAAATATTGAACGTGTATGAAAGAATATTTGTACGGAAGGCAAAATTCATGTATAAAGTTGCAAATACAATTACACCAGGTTACATTAATGAATTGTTTCACCAAAGACAACCAAGCAACAATTTACCAGTCTTGAGATCAACTGCTTCCAATAACTTTATACCCCACAAGCCAAACAAAGAAATATTCAAACAAAGTATGTCAAATTCAGGCGCGTTAATATGGAACTGTATTCCTAATAATGTTAAAAATGTTCAAACTATAAATAACTTTCACAATAGATGTATAAGATGGATGAAAACATAGACTACCAGTTTCTTGTTAATAGTTGTCTATAATATTCATTTTGTATTGCCTTTTTCTTTGTCAACTGTACATGTGTATATACTTGTTTTTTGTTTGAGGGCCTCATGGGAGATTAGGCACTGTCTAATTGAGTCACCCTCGTTAAATAAAGTCTATTATTATTATTATTATTATTATTATATGTACTGGGGGTAAATACCAAAATCAGAACTAACTATTTACATCACTGTATAATCAGCCATAAAATTAGAATGACCGGACCTGGTTTCATGTCCATACCACACCATAGTGACTTAGTTCCATCTCAAAAAGTAATCAGATTACCACTAATCGTATTTCCTTTTAATGGGGTATGACAGGATTTTGCCCTCAAGTACCAGAAGGCCGAAACATGGAAATGAGGCATAAACCATGTCGGCAAAGATATAGTATAGCCAATGTATAACAGGTCATGTTGAACACTCTTTTTACATATTTTGTATGCGTTCAAATAGCGAAATGCAGAAAAAACTTAAGTTTTTGTCTTGATTTGACCCATGATTAACCTTGGAACTGCCCCTAAACAGTCCACTTTGAGTGTAGACCCATATCTAAATGAATAGTTGTGAAAGGTATAACCCACGTTGAGCACTCATTTGTAAACAAAAATGTGGAAAGGATAATCCCCCTTGTCTGGAGTGGAATCGTGACAATTTACAAGTTATTAATTTGAAAAGTTCACATGTAATTATTGGCGGCCATTTTGGAATTGAAGTTAGTAAATGATCTAATATGCTATTTTATTAAATGCCATACCAGGATTGTCACGCCAGGGTGACACCGAGATAGTTTACTGATGGGATGCAACACTAAGCACGTTGTGGAAAGAGACAACAAGGTAAATAATGATATGAACAAACAAAGAATGATAATGTCTGTACGGACAACGTCCTCTGGATGAATACCGCAGATACGGTCGCACAACCAAGGCACCGTCACGATTCTGGAACAGGTAGGTGTAGTTCAACACTGCATCATGTTCAAGATCCGATTTTAGAGTTTCCGTTATACAACTCCGTTCTTATGACGTCGTAAAGTTACTTGGCACTAGAATATACAGACTACTTGGGCTGATGGGGCCAATATCACATGGGTGGACGTCCTTCGAGATTCATATCGTCCTTGGACGGAATGACGTCACCGGAATAATGCCCCGCTGGTACACGGTCTCGTGTTGTAGACTCCAGAATAAATAGGTGTTGCATACTGGTTCTACGCGAATACACCAGATGGACGTGCCGTCGCTGGTTGCTGACTGGCTGGCTGACTGCCTGGCTGGCTTACTGGCTGGGACTACAAAACACCAACGGTGTTGTTACCAGAATGTAACGTGTTATAGTAGTAATAATAGTCACAGTAGTGCACATGAAATCATTATTATGATTGCATGGCAATACTAAACAACCTCGTAAATTACAATGATGAATCATGATAAATTGTAATGTACACAAAGATATTTTCACTAGTTGGAAGAAGGGGGCTGATGGAATTCATAAATCGGAGAATGCGATATAACACATTAATGAACAGCCACTATATCTAGTGTACCCAACGATATATATCTCTTCACAGTCGTACATGTGAATACAGACGTCATTCACAGTTATTTACCATTAGTAAACAAACATTTAATTGCCTTACCCTGATCAGACTGCCCATGGCCAACTGCGCTAACTTAATAAAGAGCAACTGTGCCAAATATTTTCCTGTGCAGACTCACAGTATTACATTACTAATGATAAACACTGTAGACGCTAATCAGACTAGGATTCCACAGGCTGACCCAAAGCATCAGTGATTGAAATAAATTATACTTCACATCATGTCCTTATTGTAGCTTACTGACGTATAAATAAGTGCATTTAGAGCAGAACTGTCTGATCTGGTCTATCCTGGTCGCAATAGCATTTACAATATTTACAATACACTGTGAACGTACATGACATAATAAAATGAATGTACAGACGACTGGGTTTTGAGTTTACATGTGTCCACCATAAAGTAAATGAAAGTTGCCCAGAAAATTCACGTTACAATTGTGACATGTTAATTTTGGCAATATTCTCATGTATGTACAGGGCGCAGAACTGATATTGGACTGAATCGTAATATAAAATGCATAGCTAATTTTAGTAAACATTTCAATCGTGTTCGCCCTTCGTTTACAAATAGAATAAATTGCTACTGCAATTAGTCGGAGTGACATGCAAAAAAACACATGAGAATAATATGCCATTACAATACTCACGGAATGCTCCCACATGCCAGACCTGTAATCGTTATCATTTACACGTAAACACAACGTATTAATGAATCAGTTAGATTTGATTAAGGGAGATAATCTACATCAGCGGATACATGCCATACGGCTTTTATTGACCAAGCATTTGGTCGAAATGGGTCCAGGTAAATGAAATAGGGCAGTATTATCGAGGATACGATAACAATATGGAGATTTGCCGGTCTTGGCATGATTCAAACTTAAATGGCAGCATTAGAAAGTAACTAATAATAAACTGCAGTCGGCTACAATTCGTGACAAGGATGCAAATTGATTTTATGAAGACATTCAGTAACAAACACATACAAAGAGCTAGCTTATGTTTTTTTCATATAGTGTCACTATTTGGGCGGCCATTATGCATTTTTAGCCAGGTTTTTGGAAAAAAAATCCAGGCTATTGGATTGGCGAAAGCCGGGCGGGCGGGCGGGAGGCGGGCGGGCGGGGGGGGCGGCGCGGGCGGCGGCGGCGGGCGGGCGGGCGGGCGGCGTCCACAATCAATGTTAAGTTTTCGTGTGAGTCGATTTCTTTGTTACTGTACCACCTAGGACCACCAAACTTTCACAGCTTCATAATCAAGGGGTACCCACCACATATCACTATCCAACATGTTACTTTTTTTTTAACTTCACACCCATTTTTTTTCCGCGCAGTCGACTTTTCAATGTTAAGTTTTCGCGTTTACAATGTTAAGTTTTCATGTTTAAGTCCTTTCTTTCTTGGTACTGTACCACCTAGGACCACCAAACCTTCACAGCTTCATAACCAAGGGGTGCCTACCACATACAACTATCCAACATGTGACCATTTTTTTACCTTCACCTATTATTTCTACGTAATTGACTTAGCCATTTTCAACGTTAACTTTTAACGTACGTCTGGTTAAATTTTTTGGTTAAAACTTTTTTGTTATACTATATCTCTGCAACTGCTTCGCCCATTACCTTGAAACTTCACATGGGTGTTTATCATCGTCCATATTTTCATTCTAAGCCCCAACCGTGCGGCCCCTGTGATCAATGTCAAGGTCAAATTACTTTGAATTTATTTGTTAAAGTTTTTTCGTGTACTATATCTCTGCAACTGCTTCACCCATTACCTTGATACTTCACATGGGTGTTTATCATCATTGTCGCACCCGCTTGCGGAAAGCGCGATATCGTCGGGATTTTGGCATACGTCCGTCCGTCCGTCCATCCGTCCATACATCCGAGTGTCCGGTTAAAGTTTTTTTGTTAAAATTTTTCCATCTACTATATCTATTTTTTAGTGTCCATGCCTCGCCCCAAGGCGCGACATGCAGGCCACGGCCATCTAGTCTACAAAAAGTGGGTATAATTATGTTATCCAAGTGTCCATGCTTGGAAAAAACCTGGCCTTTGTGGCATTGCCTCGTTTCTTGTTATTCTTTATATTTCCTTTTTTATTACTAACAATAAGAGTACTACCAGCATTTAACTTGTTTCCATCTTCAACATTGATTTTATGAGTGATGGTGACCTATATATGGCAAACATTAAGACCTCTATGATTTTTCTTGATTTCTATCTATCTATCTATTTATTTCTGCCACACGCCATCGCGGGCTTCATCGGGCAACTGCGTGTCGGTGTCAAATTAGTAAAAGTATAGCAAACAGTAGAATAGCATGGAAAATAAAGTAAAAGTAATGTTAAAAGTGTGAAGGAGGATAAAAAGTGGTTAAAAACAGCCATATGCACTTACGGTTTTTGGTGCGTGATGCGGCTGACAGAGAGCTTGAACGAATCAAGATCTTTCTGCAGTACGACATCCGCTGGTAGAGAATTCCATTGCACTATAGTGAGAGGAAAAAATGAATATTTGTAGTAATCTACACGAGTATGGACCTGTTTAAATGTCATAGAGTGACAGAAGCGGGAAACTCTGTGGTTCGGTTCGAAATAGTCAGGGACGGGAATAGCCACTAAGCCATGAACTATTTTATAGAATAGGGTAAGACGCGCATCTGCCCGACGCTGCTCGAGCTGCCTCCATCCCAGCTTTTCCAACATACTTGTGATTTTGTTTGTTTATTGGTGTTTAACGGCCTTTCAACAGCTATGGTCATGTAAGGCCGGGCAAACAGGTTCGATCCCGTTTTAACCTGCTGCATTGGGGGGAAAATCCAAAAATCAGAACTGAA
Organism: Conchocele bisecta; assembly: GCA_029237695.1. Lineage (NCBI taxonomy): Eukaryota > Metazoa > Mollusca > Bivalvia > Lucinida > Thyasiridae > Conchocele > Conchocele bisecta. The sequence continues at coordinate 125,964,591 of CM055267.1, read as the reverse complement.
TATTTACAGACACTCGAGTAGGTTGAGTAATCACTCATGGTCCAACGAGCGGCACGTCGCTGGACATTTTCCAGTTTTTCAGTATTTGAAATTGTGTGGGGGTCCCAGACACAGCCAGCATATTCAAGTTGGGGGCGGACAAGTGTTTTGGGCGATTTCGTCTTAATATTACGCTTGATGAAGCTGAGTGTACGATTAGCGTTACCGGCAACAGTATTTATGTGTTTATTCCAGGATAGGTTATTGGATATGTCGACGCCGAGGTAGCGGGCACTGTCAGCAATCTCAAGCGTCTGGCCATGTAACTGGTAGCTCGTGGGTTTTGGCTTTTTAGACCGGGAAATCTGAATCACCTGACATTTAGAGGGATTAAATTCCATGTCCCACGCAGCTTCCCAGTCTTGTAGGATGTTGAGATCAGTCTGCAAGGTGTTTTGGTCTGTCTGCTGGTCATCAATTGTGAGATAAATTGCTGTGTTATCAGCAAACAGCCTTACCTGGGAGGTGATACTTTCCGGTAAGTCGTTTATATAAACGAGGAATAGTATCAGACCTAGGACTGACCCTTGTGGAACGCCAGAGGTGACAGGGATAGTGTCTGAGGACTCACCTTCAAGTAGGAACGACTGTGTCCTATCACTGAGGAAGGCTCGAATCCAGTCCAGTGTCATGCCTTGAACACCGTAGGTACTTAGCTTATGGAGTAGCTTCTCGTGGGTGACTTTGTCGAATGCCTTGCTAAAGTCAAGTAGTATGAGGTCTGTTTGCCTACCTTGACTGCACGTTCGTGCCAGGTCCTCGATGAGCATGGTCAGCTGTGTCTCGTATGAGCGCTTCTCCCTAAACCTGTGCTGTAAGACATACATAATAGTGTGTGAGTCTAGGTGGCGGGCTAGGTTGGAGGCTACTATGTGTTCAAATACCTTGCAAATAATACATGTCAGTGATATAGGACGGTAATTCGCTGCGATTGACCGGTCTCCCTTCTTGTATAATGGAGCCACATTGGCAGAAACCCAGTCCTTTGGTACTTCGCCTGTTTGTAGGGATTGCTGAAAGATTACCTTTAGAATAGGTGCTATTTGTTCCCTTAATTCTTTCAGTACCAATGGCTTTATCAGATCTGGGCCCGCTGCTTTAGTCGGATTAAGGCCGTGAAGTAGCTTCATTATACCTGATGTGGAGATGTCGATATCGGGCATATGAGGGTAGCGCTGGGGTTGGGTTCCTCCACTCGTGCCTGGGTCAATATGTGATCTTGGAGAGAATACGGACTGAAACTGTTTGTTCAGTATATTGGCTTTCTCTTTTGTGTCTGTGTGGAGCTTACCTTCTGACAGTAGGGGAGATATGCCCTCACTGTCTTGCCTGGCGCCCTTCAGGAACGAGAAAAGTTTTTTACTGTCGACCTTTGTGTCGCCTTCATTTTCGTCGTTGACACCTAGTAAGTCTGCAATGTAGGTTTCGTATGCTAGTTTTACCTTTTGTCTTATTAGGTGTCGCCATTCGAGGTGCTGTTGTATTTTCTCTGGGCAGTGAGACTTCTTGAATTGATCATAAAGTTTATTACGTTTTCGGATGGCTCGTCTGATGTCCTGTGTGATCCAGGGGAGGGATTTGTTACCTCGTATAAGCTTGGATGGAACGCACTCATCTTGGAGTTTCTGGAGATTAGACGTAAACTCATCCGAGAGGTCTTGGACAGACTTACCATTGCTCTGTGACAAGAAAGTGTCCATGTAGGTAGACATACCAGATCTAAAAGCATCCCAGTTGGCTTTTCTATATAAGTGAACATGGCGTGGTTTAGTTTTAAGTAATTTAGGTTTCAGGTTGGCTTCGACACATACAACATCGTGATCACTGATGCCGGGAATTACAGAAACCTTACCAATCAGTGTGTTGTTGGTGGTAAGGAAGAGATCAAGTGTATTGTTGTACCTTGTTGGTTCACTTACCAGTTGTGTTAAGCTGAAGTCGTCCATGATATCAACGAAACTTTCATATATACCATTATGTTGGCAGTCATGTGATATTGTGGGTGTATCTGTGCTCAAGTTGAATTTGGGCAAATTCATGTCACCAGTCACATGGACTGTACCAGGATGTTTACGTACCAGTTCCAGTGATTTCCGGAGTTCAGCGAGGCTTGTTTCGTCATTTTCATGAGGACGGTAGTAGGCAGCAAAATAATGGGGCTGAGTACCTGTTACTTCCAACTTTACCCATGTTATTTCACAGTTTGTGGTAAATTGGGGCTCATGGCTACATATTATGCCGTTTCTTACCATTATGAACACACCTCCACCTTTTTTACCTTTCCTGTCTAGTCTGGAAAGGGAAAATCCGCATGGAAGGAAAAGCAGTACCAATGTCTGGGGTTTGCCATGATTCTGTACCCACAAGAATATCTGGCTGTTCTGTGTCCACTAGTGCATGAAAGTCACCTATTTTGTTCATCACCGAACAAAAGTTTACGTTTAGTATCTTCAATGTCCGTGGGGTGTTTTTGTTACACTTATTGTTACTCAACTTTTTGGGGGTAGATGTGAGTGGGCAGTCCGACTCAGACTCGGAATCAGTGAGGTCACAGTACATGTTTGGATCAGCAAGGGATGAGAGTGAGGCATCGTCAAAGTATGCCGAGCTGAAGTTTGGCAGTCCACAATTCAAGCAAGGCCACGAGTACGAGTCATGAACAACATGTAACTGATATGTATCCTTGGACGTCCCTGAGCATACACGGTGAAACCAGGTGTCGCACGAGTCACACTGTATGGCATCAGTATTATTTCTTACAGCTTTGCCACAGTGTCCACAGGGGAATTTGGGTAACCGACCAGGGCCTGGGTTTATTTCAACATCATGGGACAGGGTAACAAGCAAAAGGCTCAGGTATACGTAGTTTGACCGAGTCCTACTGTGGTGCGAATCAGTGCCCCACTTTGCAAGCTTTTTCAACGCTTCATGATGTTTTGATTGAACAGGGCTCTTGGCGGCCTTGCACAGTAACAACGAGTCCCGATTTGTACTTTCATTTTGTTGATTTAGGACGGGCGTTTGTGGCTTGAATATAGAGACAGTACAATTTAAGATTACCAAACCAAACAATATACCTGTCAGCATCTTTCTGGCAAGGAGATAACACGGGAGATAAGTGCAAACAATGGTTGCAGACAGTATTACAACAAAGTAAACAAGTCTTCCTCTCACATCGACAAAAAAGAAAAATGGCGCTCGTGACGTCACAAAATTCACGATCTGTAGCCGAGTTTGAAAAAAGTGTTTCTACAACATTATTAACGCAGATTTCATGTAAATTTGAAAACTAGCATGAACAGATCAGATTTATACAAACCAAAACGAAAATATATTCACTTATATTGTACTTATGACTGCTTTTATTAGTCAATAAGCTAGCTTCAGATAAAGGATGTAGAGTTGACACGACGCATGCGCACATTTGACCCCTAAATGACCTTTAAATGACCTTCAAAGTTCAATTTGAGGGGGTACCCACCCCTATCCGAAAGCTCACCCATCATAGATATAAACTAGCATGGGTACCCATTTGTAACAAAAAATGCCATCAAAAGTTTTTTTTCGGGCCGTCTATAATATGATCATGATCTTTTGACCTTCTGGCTTCACAACTTTGAACTTTTTCACACATTAACAAGTTCGCCGGAGTTCTCAATTCTTTCATAACTTGTATATCCCTTGATGGATTACTTTAATATTTCAATACATCATACTTCTGGACAAATGCCACACATTCATGCCTCCCTTAATATGACTTCACTTTTTGACCTTAACAACTTTGAACTTTTTCATATTTTAAAGGTTTTTACCGGAGTTTACATAAGACTTGTACACAAATGTCACACATTCATGCTGCCCTTAATATGACCGTGACATTTTGACCTTCACCGCTGTGCTTATGAATACTTATCACTTTTGATTAATTAACTTTGCCACAGTTTCTCCAAACTGCCACCGGGGGCATTCGTGTGCCGACAGGCCACATTTTCTTGTTTGAATTTAATGTATTTAATGGCTAAAAGTAGATTGTATGCTCGAAATTGTTAGGCTCAGTCTGGGTGTATAAAATACTGTGTGGTTGCTCGAGGCTGATATATGTATCAAACTCTATTTAATCAATCTCTCATTTGTAGAACCAGCTTCAGTCTGCCCAGCATGACACTCACAGTACCACACCCCGACCTGTCACAGATGGCGGCAGCGTTGTCACGGCAACAGAATCGGCCACCAAGACGACGCTCGATGATTTGTTTGACACGCTGAAAAAACTAGAAGAAGAGGAGCAGTTAGCGACTGCAAGGCCAGAGCAGAAGAAATCTTGGTGTGGGTATTGATACTCTGTTTTTGTAAGCCCGTTTTGAAAACATGCGACATAGTATGTCGACGTCACACTCCGTCAATTTTTTTGTCAAATTCTTATCTTCAAAAATGTACATCTGCAGCCTTGCTTTTGTTATTTCTCTCCCAAAGTCTATGTTGTTACCACTCAGTTGAACCGTCAGATCAACTGAATTGTAAAAACATCTACGTTTGATGAGAAATGATAACAATTGCAGAAAAGTAATTATATTTTTATCTCACCTGAGCTATTGACATTGTCAGAGGGAGAGATTTTGATAATAATTGCGCTATTTTATGTACAAGCATAAAACTTTGAATTCTTGTAGATCATGACTGTCCTGTTAATTTAGGCTATTTAGCCATTTCGAAAAGCAACTACCGGTATGATAGATAAGGCGGTCGTTTTTCCAATTGTACAATTTAGAAAACAAGTGTTTTCATCCAATTATATACATTTCGGGATATTTAAGTGCTATTTTCTCCACTCATGATTGTACTAACTTCAATTTATTCTCAAAACATAGTTATAGGTTTTCAAAATGGTTTCTTCGTAAAATTGTATAAAAAATGTTTGTTTTTAGCTCGACTATTCGAAGAATAGTTAGAGCTTATGTAGTCACCCCGGTGTCGGCATCGGTGTCGGCGTCTGCATCACCGTCACGCCTTGGTTAAGGTTTTTAGTCAAGCTTGGTTAAGGTTTTTAGTCAAGCTTGTAGATGGAATACTCCTGGCCCTACACCCACCATACTTGGACAACTTCATCTCCTAGTGATGTACATCAATAACCCCTGACCTATATTTGACCTTGTCCTACATTTAACCTTGAATTACTTTAATTCCCCTTGGTTAAGGTTTTTACTCAACCTTGGTTAAACTTTTTAGTCAAGCTTGTACATGGAATACTATTGTGCATACAGACACCATACTTGGACAACCTTTTCTCATAGGGATGTACATCAATAACCCCTGATCTATATTTGACCTTGACCTACATTTCCTCTTGAATTACTTAGTTAATTCCCCTTGGTTAAGGTTTTTAGTCAACCATGGTTAAGCTTTTTAGTCAAGCTTGTAGATGGAATACTATTGTGCATACAGACACCATACTTGGATAACTATATTTTACCTTGACCTACATTTAACCTTGAATTACTTAGTTATTTTCCCTTGGTTAAGGTTTGTACTCAAACTTGGTTAAGGTTTATAGTCTAGCTTGTATATGGAATACTCCTGGGCCTACAGCAACCATACTTGGAAAACTTCATCTCCTAGTGATGTACATCAATAACCCCTGACCTATATCTGTCATTGACCTACATTTAACCTTGAATTACTTACTTAATTTCCCTTGGTTAAGTTTTTAGTCAACCTTGGTTAAACTTTTTAGTCAAGCTTGTACATGGAATCTATTGCATACAGACACCATACTTGGACAACCTTTTCTCATAGGGATGTACATCAATAACCCCTGATCTATATTTGACCTTGACCTACATTTCCTCTTGAATTACTTAGTTTAATTCCCCTTGTTAAGTTTTTAGTCAACCATGGTTAAGCTAGTCAAGCTTGTAGATGGAATACTATTGTGCATACAGACACCATACTTGGATAATATATTTTACCTTGACCTTACATTTAACTGAATTACTTAGTTATTTTCCCTTGGTTAGGTTTGTACTCAAACTTGGTTAAGGTTTATAGTCTAGCTTGTATATGGAATACTCCTGGGCCTAGCAACCTACTTGGAAAACTTCATCTAGTGATGTACATCAATAACCCCTGACCTATATCTGTCATTGACCTACATTTAACCTTGAATTACTTACTTAATTTCCCTTGGTTAAGTTTTTTAGTCAACCTTGGTTAAGGTTTTTATGCAGGCCGCAGCCACCTTGTTTGTCAAGCTATGTGTACATCGACAACCCTCGTAGTCGAGCTATGCTGTTCTCCTACAGCTCTTGTTAAGAACACTATCACTAGTCCGGGGGCAAATGTACCTATATGAATACGAATTCAGCACCTCATGTTAAGTTTTGTCACCCGATGATTTTACATACTTGAATGTATACGGTTTCCAAAAATCTGGGTGCCATTTTTTCAAACCACGGTCAAGGTCATTTCAAGGTCATTGAACTTCATGCATTCTTGGTGTCCAAATAATGATATGGATATGATAATTTGCAGTTCTCATTGAACACTGCTCAGAAGATCAGAATAATATATATTCTGCACCTTACTAGCAAGTGGGTGGCAGGTGGGAGCATGCGATGGGTAATTTAACGATCGGGGTTCATCCTTACCGGACCGACTGGAGACCTGGTTTGGCCCTCACATACGTCTTTGGCATTTTGTATGTGACAGTTGAATCTGGTTATACCCCTTATAAGAGTAATCCTACCGGTATTACTTTTAAATAGGGGAAGGGGCCAAGTGACTTTGGTACAGTATCATGTATGGACCTGGCACCAGGTCAGGTTATTCTAATTTCAGGGCTGAATATGTTGTATCTCGATGTAAATATTCCGTTCTGATTTTGGGATTTTCCCCCCAATGCAGCAGGTTAAAACGGGATCGAACCTGTTTGCCCGGCCTTACATGACCTTAGCTGTTGATAGGCCGTTAAACACCAATAAACAAACAAACAAACAAAAACCTTACTAGCAGAAACATACATATCATACGATGCATGTTCAAATACGTTTTCAAATAGTATGTAAGACACATATGAGTATAGTTTTATATATATATACCTATATTTGTAGTTCAAAGTATCGCATAAGAAATGTAGTTTCTTATACGTTGCCATATTTACATTTCAAAATGGCCGCCAAACTGCATTTTCTGATAAATACAGGTATGCTATAAATAACTTAGTAGTGATGCCGGTGCACACATCCATTACTTTGCTTAAGAAAGTTAAATAAGCCAACATGATCTTCTATTGATAAGAATGTCTTTGCTAGCAACGACATAATAATCACGGCAATCATAGGCTATAACCCAATTCTAAAAGCCACCTAAATTTCGAGTTGATAGGGCCGTAGGGGTGGAGAAGGTTTTATTGTAGTTTCCTATGGAAAAGTATGTCCTAAATCCGATAAGAAATGTTTCCAGCTCGAAAAAGTGTCCAGAATCTGTTTAATTTACATAAATTCAAAATGGCTGCCATTTTGTGTAGCATTCAAAATTTTCAGCTTGAGTGAAATGTTGTTTTTTGTCTCGCCCGCGAAGTGGAAAGTGAGACATAGGTTTTGCTTTCGCGGAGTCGGAGTCGTCGTCGTCGTCATCGTCGTCGTCGTCATCGTCGTCGTCATCGTCGTCGTCGGCGTCATCATTCAATGTTAAGTTTTCGTGTTACGTCATTACTTCAACACCTTATCAGCTACAGTCATCAAACTTTATACATACCTTTACTATGATATGTACATGAATATAGGACTATTACAAATAATTTGGCGGGTCAGCTACAGTCATCAAACTTTATACATACCTTTACTATGATATGTACATGAATATAGGACTATTAAACAAAATTTGGCGGGCCCCAAGGCCTTCAGGGTCAAGGTCAAACTCCATTTGTTAATACATTCAATGTTAAGTTTTCGTGTTACGGTCATTACTTCAACACCTTATCAGCTACAGTCATCAAACTTTATACATACCTTTACTATGATATGTACATGAATATAGGACTATTAAACAAAATTTGGCGGACCCCAGGGTCTCCAGGGTCAAGGTCAAACTCTATTTGTTAATACATTCACTGTTAAGTTTTCGTGTTACGGTCATTACTTCAACACCTTGTCAGCTACAGTCATCAAACTTTATACATACCTTTACTATGATATGTAGATGAATATAGGACTATTCATTTGTTTTTCTCGGGGCCCCAGGGTCACCAGGGTTAAGGTCAAATTCTATTTTTATGCCACCGGGTTTCGAAGAAACGGGTGGCATATAGTGTTTGGATCGTCCGTCCGTCCGTCCGTCCGTCCGTCCGTCTGTATGTATGTATGTCCGTCCGTCCGTCCGTCCGTCACACTTTTCGGTTAACCACTTTGTCACAGTTTCTCAAATATGCTGCAGGTGGCATCCGCGTTCGACAGACGCATTTCTTGTTTTTAATACTTTCAATGTTAAGTTTTCGTGTTACGATCATTACTTCCAACACCTTATCAGCTACAGTCATCAAACTTTATACATCCCTTTACTATGATATATGTACATGAATATACGACTTAAAACCCAGGGTGAAGGTCAAGGCGGAACAAGGCGAAACATTTGATTCCGCGGAATTCTTGTGTGTTTTTCATATAGCATGGCAGGTTTAAAGCACATTATCATAATTTAGACCAATTGTGCATTAGTAGAAAATTAAAATTGACCGCTCAAATCACTATATTTAGCATAAAAAACATATTTAAGTCAGTTATATCCTTTCTGTTAAATATTTTCCACATAAATACATTTGTGTTGCATGAAAATAGTCTATAGACAACACAACAAACAAATAAATTAAAACAGCTAATATTATATACATTGTATTTATCTTAACGTTACATGCTTTGAGAAATTACAAATCAGTTGAGCCGCTTTTGCACTTTCCAAAACACAACATTAATTATAATAATGTATTTAGCAACGTTTGTATTACTGAGCCTTCTGTATTAAAGCATTGCTATACGGACATCATTACCTTATAGTTCTGCTGTGCATATCAAAGGTTTGATGACTTACCTATCATCGGACATAGCCAGTTGTCGGACAAACTCATAAATACTGTGAACGTTATGAGTGATTGTTATGCATTATGTATATTTAAAGACTGTTAATTATTCCGAGAGTTTTATGTGAGCCAGTTCATGCGAAATTATATTGCTTGATATTTGCATCCATCCACACGTTCTCATTGATATAAATAGAGGATTTTACATGATTGATGATTTAATATGATAGTTATTAAACATGTTGACTGATTTCATAAGAAACGAGGCTCATGTCAGATTATATTTATTGCATAACCACATAATCCTGTGTTGATGATGTGCTGATTACCTACCTGTGTGTGGTTTTCATACCCTCATTAGGAGAAAACTATGACACTTGAACACACTGCTTTTGAATATATTGACGCTAGTTATTTTTCTGAATTATAAATAAAGAAAATATTCTTTACAAATCCTCAATTTTTTACAACATGTAGGAAAAACATACCGTCATTGCATGATCAAATTGTTTATGTTTACCCATCTTGTTGACGGATATGCTGACACATTTCTTTTGTAAAGTACATGCATCGTATTCATTTTAGGAACAGCATTGACCTTGTTACACGTTTCACATGTGGAAATTTCCAAACTAACTCGATTTAGTGTGTGGGTATGACAGATTATACACTGTTTTTCAAGAATGGTCATTTGGATATCTGGTTCGCCGAAGAAATATTCAAACATTGCCGGGAAGGATATTGTTTATCTGAAACGCCACTAGATCTTTTTGTATTTACACTACATGATTCATTTGAGGAGTTTATGTATCTCAAATGGTGTAGGGCGGCCATATTTGTTTACATAACCAGTGTATATTGGAGAAGAAATACACCGATTTTCGTGATGTGGTCTCATTTGCATATGGGTAAACTAAAACAATGACCCCTAACTTTAAATTGACAAACATCACATTTTGCAATATCTTTTTATTCTCGACAATTTAAATACCAAAAAAAATATTTAATTATCTGCAATTGAGCCACACAACATTGGCTTGATTGGCTGCACATTTTATCAAAATCAAGCAAATAATGAAATAATGAACAAATGGCAGCTAAAATTTGTATCTAAAAGTGTTACACTCCTGACATCTCGACTGAGGAAATGTTTAGGACTGTCACAGTAAGTTTAATATGTAAAGTTATTCATGAATACAGTCGCACCTGTACTAACGGCCACCTGTATTAAGCGTCTCCCTCCGTTAAGCGGCCATTTTATTTCCCCCCCAATGAAAATTACTCTAAAATGCACCTGTATTAAGCGTGAACCTGTCTAACGCGGCCAACGGCCATGCAAAATCGTCCATTTTGACTCGAAATCCACGTTTTAGCGACCATTCTCGGAAAATATCGGAAATTCTAAAAAAAAAGCTGGAACCAAATTCGTTCAGGTAATCCCCATTTCCCACCTAGTGACCTAAATCTCGCTAATTGCAGGCCTGCCAAACTGTTTACAATACCATTTCAATTTGTTTTATGACACCCGATTGTTTGACCAAATTTTCATCACATCATTACGCTATTCACTAAAATCATGCCTACCCGCTGTGACAATAAAAGTCACGGGTCGATAGTTTCAATAATTCCCCTAGCCAAACACACAGGTGGAAGACTCGGACATATGACACCAACAAAATGCCTATTAAAAAAATCCCATTACCCCACCCACTTGGTCTCGTACATTACCATCTTCTCTTTATAGAAGATGACAATGCACGAGACCAAGTGGGTGGGGTAATGACTAATGGGATTTTTTTTAATAGGCATTCAGTCTTCCACCTGTGGCCAAACATTGCTTCTGGCTACTATAGTTGTCAGTTCAAAACACGTGTTATTCTATTCTATTCTATTCTATTCTATTCGGCTCATATTTAAGGGTGGGAATTGGCTCGAACACCTTCCATACCCGGGATATATAGCCCAGTAAAGAAGCAGGCCGATGGTCGTCGGTCTGGTTTATATTTCCGAATTTTGATAAATGTTGCATTTATAATTCAGGCTCCAAAAATGTGCGTCAAATATAGGAGAATCTATGCAGGTATGGTAACCTATAATTTGAGGCCTCCTATAGCACCCATCAGCTTATATGTGTGTGATATAGTATGGCTGGGTATCGATTATAGATGATTGAGGGGAACCCATACTAGTTTACGTGATTTGTGCGTTTTGAGTGGCATACGGACTGGTCAAATGAAATTAAGTGGCGAGTGTACTATCTGAGTCACTAATGTCTAGCAAGTGTGCTCTACGTAATTAACTTATTGTCACATTTAGTCCCAATCCTACCTAATCACCATCGAGAAGAGAAGAGAAGAGACGAAGAAAGTGATTTCTGACGGTATGGTATTTGACGTGTCACCCTCACCCTATGTTAGTGTGCTGTATCAGAATGCTATATTAACCTATCATGATAACCGTGGTTGCTGATTTTGTGTTGTTAATTGGGTTTTATATATATATTTGTTTTTGTTATTTACTAGCATTTATTTTAATTTTAGTTTTGAGTCACCTACCACACCGTCAGATTTTGGCCGAAATAGACTAATACACATTAAATCGTTTTATTTTTGTCTATATTGGAGTAATGCAGATTGTCAATTTCGACATAAAAAGCAATTACTCCTGGTGGAGGAAACCTCCAGTTTCCCCGGTAGCTCCGGAGTCCCTGTAGTAAAGCTAAAAAAAAACAACTCAAAAGGAGGCGATTATTATCAAAAGGAGACGTGTTATTCTCATGGCCAAGTTATTTATACAGTACAGCCAATCGCTGATAAGTAAAGGCCGGTATAGTTAACTCCCTCCGAATACTCTCAACCAGACAAACAAACACATGCAAACACGCATTTATTTCAACCAAATATGGCTAACTGTATTGTCAGAAAACATGAAAAAGTCTGTAAATATCACGGACAATTTCGGCTATTTCGTACCTACGTAGTTTTGTCCTTTTGCAACTTTTTCCAAACGATGTTAACGTAACCCGGTTTTTATGATAATTCAGTTTGGTATTCACTAAATATACAGAATTTATGCACATCCAAGTTCATAAATGATATTTTAAGTGAATTTAAACGGATTAATTTGCATGCATCATAATGTGCAAGTTATAGCGAGCGTGGCATGGGGACTGCTGTTATGAGCCGATCTATGCTGACCGTGGCCTAACTACATACGCCAGACAAACTGGTGGTTTTCGGACGAACTGGTACATCTTGTAACAACAAACACGCGATTGACCCATCAAATTATTAAACGTTCCGTTTGATAATCCATTCTATTGTGCATATTGTATTTACACATTATCCAGTAGCGGATTCAGGGGGGGGCTTCAGAAATCCCGATTTTTCTTCTTTTTTTTTTCTTTTTTTTACAAAGACGCATTTTGTGTTTGGCATTTCTAATTGACATAAGCGCTGCTTAGATCAATGAGTATTCGAAATTAAAGTAAACACTGGATATCATGATGTACATATGAACTTAAGACAAGTTTGACTGTACATTAATTGTACATATAAATCTATATGGAACAAGTTATAAGTCGGTCCAAGATGAACCTCCATTAAGCACCCACCTGTGTTAAGCAAGCAATTTTGGACTTTCCCATGGCCGCTTGCTTATGACAAGTTTGACTGTACATTTATGTATATAAATACCATATAGCAAAGTATGATGATTGAACAAAAGTTACACTCCTGATATGTCATGGGTAATTTACTTTGATACATCGCCTGAGTGTATTCAAGAAATGCACTATTTGTTCGATACTATAGCTAATAGAAACAAGTTTCATTAAAGCAAACAGTACTGTATATAGTACTCCTTTGTTTAGTTCGGTAAAGCTTTAAAAATAACATTTTAATTTTTTTGTCACACAATGTTCCTTTTAGCAACATTATTTGGACACTACGGAAAGCATGTGTCTATCACATGTACACACTATAGTAAAAGACATTGGTGATGTTGAAGGAAATCAAGACCGCACCTGTTACAGGACTTATTCGCTATTGCCTACAAAATGTTGTGTGAAATTGGAACACATGCTCACGGCAGAGAGACGTACACTCTATCATGTCCTTATAAATGGCGCTTTCACCACAATTGACAATGGTATTCATACGTTCGACTCTCGTACAGACAGTACATATGTACATTGTAATTTTTGCTTCGAGACAGCAAAACACAACTAGCGTTCATCAAGACAACAGGTAGAGTGCATGGCATACATTAAGTTTCACCTTTATGTCTCCGATTGTGCCAATAGTGAAGCATTTGGATAAGTTCCATCATGATTGTTTGTAATAATTGTAAAATAAATACAGTGTGCATGGCAGACAAGTATATGACAGGGTCATCGAGAGAAACATGCTGACAGTGTGGGTACCTATGTACATCTATTATAGCCTAGTCCCACTGCTCAGTTTCTCCTTCCGTTTCCTATCCGGTTGACATCCGGAAGGTACTAGCAGATACTGGCAGGAAACGAATTGATGAGGACCAAGTTTGGAATGGACTCCGTTTAACGTGAAACGTGAGGGAGATTTGAAAATTAAGAAATGTTTAAAATAATCGCCAGAACGTCTCCGTTCGCTCGTTCGGAAGCAGGTCAGATGGGATACTTCTAGGATACGATCAGATCGTATGCCATGCGGACGAGGTTTGGAACAGTCGGAACACACACGTTTCATACAGTTTGGTCGGACTGTCGTTTGGTTTGGTTCGATCCCAGCCAGCATCTTACCAGTACAAAACGTATCGCCCTAGCATCGCACCAGTATCCCATCCACTGTAATCGTTCTCGGATGGCATTTGGTGAGCGTTCAGTTCAAATCCTGCTAGTACTAAACGACACCTGTCCGCACTCTACCATTATCCCACCCGGTCTATCTCATCTATCCACACCCTGTCCGATCAAAACTATAACTGGACGAAGCGCACGGAAGGGAACTAGGCGGATGCTGGGGGGCATACTTTTTGGTCTGATGGAACTTCAAATTTTGCTAGATACTGACCGTTTCGCCACATTTTGGTCGGCTCGAGGTCGGATAGAGAAACGGAGCAGTGGGACTAGGCTATAAGTTGTGCAAAATTTTATCCTGATTTTACATGTACTCCCTTCATCTGTAGTAGAGCTACAGTGTTCAGTTTACACAACTATATCAGAGGGTGATGGTGTAAATAGACACACGTAATGAACGGAGCGAATTGTGACCATAGATATTCACTAAAATGGAGAGAACTGTAACCTGCATATTCCGTAGATTAACCAATTTACACCATCAACAATCATATGTACATTCTTGCAACTAAGCAAACATTTCCAATTAACACTTAGTATTCGCTTATTAGCTCGCCTGCAGGAAGCGCAGAAGAGCTTATGGCATACCCCTGGCGTCGTCGGCGTCAGCGTCAGCGTCGGCATCCACAAACTTAACGTTGGGGTAAATGTCTTATAACTTCTGTTTCCTTTCATGGAACATCTTGTTATTTCATACATGCGTTCCTCAGATGACCATGATGACCGTCTATCATGCAGTAGCAAATACATGACCCACCAACCAACCCTTACACCAAGGTCAAGGTCACAAACATTCATAAACTTAACGTTGGGGTAAATGTCTTATAACATCTGTTTCCTTTCATTGAATGCCTTGATATTTCATACATGCATTCATCTTCCCCAAGGTCAAGGTCACGGTCACAAACTTAGCACATTCATACATGTGAATAGCTATCATGCTGTAGAAAATCACCAACTTAGTGCGTTCATAAACTTAACAAAGTTACGTTGGGTTAAATTTTGTATAACTTCTGTTTTCAGGGAGCGCATTGATATTTCATACATGCATTCATCTTAATATGCTATATCATGCTATAGCAAATCCACAACTCACCTTCCACCACTGACCCCAATGTCAAGGTCCACTGCACACCCCGTAACCCAAGATCAAGTTATATAATATTTCTGTTTTTTATACAACTGTGCCAAGTTTGAGTGAAGGCTGCCAACAGGCGAGCTTTGTTGTCTTCTGACAACTCATGTTTACTTTCACCACAGTCACCTTTGTGGGTGAATTTGTGATTTTGTTTACAAGACATAGTCAAGCGATCCATGATAATCGGTGGACATGACTAACAGAAACAAGTATACATTAGAAGTGTGATTTTATTGCACCTGTTCAGTTGTGTCACGGACTTTGCTGTATTCACAGTCCATGGCACAAGTACATCCTAGCAACAGCTTAAGTGAAGCTGTATGTAAAAATGACACAACTAATACGAAAAATAGTCAAAATGTGCTCAAAGACCACCAGGGATCGAGAAAATAATAGCATCACTGGAAGGACGCACCTGGAGACTTTCTATAGCCGCCACGCTGCACTGAACTTCATTGATGTGAGTTTAAAATTACAAGACATAGTCAAGCGATCCGTGATAATTTCCGAATACGGCTACCAGAAAAAAGTATACATTGCAAGTGTGGGTCTAGTGGTTAACGTCTAGTGCACCTAGTTGCTGTAGTGCAGAATACAAACATTTCTGACACAGCACTGGGTTAATCAAAAGTAAATGTAAAACTTAACAAAATGGATACCAAAAATGGGCAAAATGTGTATAACGAAGTGACTTTCGTGCTCAATGACGACCGAGATTGTGAAAATTGGGAATAATATCACTGGAGATGCTTAGCCTTGTTATTTTTGCTTAAAATGATACTGTAAATGTACTAATACAGTTTCTATAATGCCTAGGCTATTAATGTACTATATATGAAAAGAAAATATCTAAATTGTATCACTGGTTCAAATAAGAGAAGTGCGCTAATGACACTATTTAATTATACCCTCCGCAACGAGTTGTGGTGGGGTATACTGGAGTCAGGTTGTCCGTGCGTGCGTGCGTCCGTCCCGTCCGTCCGTCCGTCCGTCCGTCCGTAAACTTAACATCAGAGAAATATTGTTATAACTTCTATTTTCTTCATCTAAAATGCTTAGTATTGCACACATGCATTTCTGTAAGGCTCTACTACCATGCTGTGCCAAATCCACGACCATCCAACCCCAGCTGATCCCAAGGTCAAGGTCAAATACTTAGTCTCTTTACAAAACTTAACATCAGAGAAATATTGTTATAACTTCTATTTCCTTCATCCAAAATGCTTAATATTTCACACATGCATTCCTGTAAGGCTCTACTACCATGCTGTGCCAAATCCACGACCGTCCAACCCCCGCTGATCCGAAGGTCAAGGTCAAATACTTAGTCTCTTTACAAAACTTAACCATCAGAGAAATATTGTTATAACTTCTATTTCCTTCATCCAAAATGCTTAATATTTCACACATGCATTCCTGTAAGGCTCTACTACCATGGTGTGCCAAATCCACGACCGTCCCACCACCGCTGATTCCAAGGTCAAGGTCAAATACTTAGTCTCTTTACAAAACTTAACATCAGAGAAATATTGTAACTTCTATTTCCTTCATCTAAAATGCTTAATATTTCACACATGCATTCCTGTAAGGCTCTACTACCATGCTGTGCCAAATCCACGACCGTCCAACCCCCGCTGATTCCAAGGTCAAGGTCAAATACTTGATCTCTTTACAAAACTTAACATCAGAGAAATAAGTTATAACTTCTATTTCCTTCATTGAAAATTCTTAATGTTTCCACTTGTACTCTAAGGTTGTACTATCATGCTGTGCCAAATCCACGACCGTCCAACCCCCGCTGATCCCAAGGTCAAGGTCAAATACTTAGTCTCTTTACAAAACTTAACATCAGAGAAATATTGTTATAACTTCTATTTCCTTCATCTAAAATGCTTAATATTTCACACATGCATTCCTGTATGGCTCTACTACCATGCTCTGCCAAATCCACGACCGTCCAACCCCCGCTGATCCCAAGGTCAAGGTCAAATACTTAGTCTCTTTACAAAACTTGACATCAGAGAAATAAGTTATAACTTCTATTTCCTTCATTGAAAATTCTTAATGTTTCCACTTGTACTCTAAGGTTGTACTATCATGCTGTGACAAATCTACGACCGTCCAACCCCCGCTGATCCCAAGGTCAAGGTCACATACTTAATCTCTTTACAAAACTTAACATCAGAGAAATATGTTATAACTTCTATTTCTTTCTTTGAAAATTCTTAAAATTTCATGCATGGATTCCTCTAAGTCTCTACTATCATGCTGTGACAAATTCCCGCTGATCTCGAGGTCAAGCTCAAATACTTAGTATCTTTACAAAACTTAACATCAGAGAAATCGGTTATAACTTCTATTTCCTTGCTCGGATCTGCTTCACATTTCACACACACATTGCTCCAATGGACCTCTACCACCCTGTGACAAATTCACGTTCATGCCGCTCCCGCTAAGCCCAGAGTCAAGGTCACAAGCCCTACACTTGGACATTTTAACATATTTTAGGGGTACCTGGGCCCACGCGGGGGGTATTCCGTAAGCCTCGCTTACTGACCAATCTAGTTATAATAGAGAAGCTGTAACACCATGGTAGTTGCGGGAAGTACCTCTGCAATACCAAAATACTATGGTACCGTTAATAGCATACTAACATCACGGTAAAGCTATCAATTGGTAAATTTTGTTTCATGCACTAACGTCGCCCGTCATAGGTAGTGCCTATTTTATATTAGTGATGTTATGTGTGACAATGTATTAATTTGCATTTACTCCTCATTGGGGGCTACCTGCTATTTGGTGTTGTGCTTCATCAGACTCGCATGTACCAGACCAGATTTCTCTGAGCAAGAGGTGAGACGTATGCAGTAGCTATTCTCTTGCACGACTATGGCGGAGTGAATGTGTAGAGCTAATAACTCGCGTGAAACGACTAGAGGGTGACGAGTTGAGTGAAATACTAGAAAGAGGTGAGTCGAGCATACAACTAGAAAGAGCTGAGTTGAGTTAACAACTAGGATGTGCATCAAGTGGACGACTAGAAAGATCTGAGTTGAGTTAACAACTCGAATGCGAGTAAAGCGTACCGACTGGCGAGTCGAGCGTACCGACTATAATGAGGAATGTGGTGCAGGGTAGTCGAGTGTAACCGACTGGCGAGTCGAGCGTACTCGGACTATAGAGAGGTGGGTCGTCCAGGGCAGTCGAGTGTACCGACTGGCGAGCCGATAATGAGGTGAGACGAGCGTACAGAATGTCGTGTCGAGCGTACGTACTGGGACGAGTAGCTTCAGGCGAGTGAATGATGTATCAACAAGTCTGGCAAATGTTTCAACTGATGCCGCACATAAATGTACATATGAATTAATTTATCGAAAAGGGGGCAAAATAGTCTGTGACATAACCTATGTTGCAGTAGCCCCAACCCAACATAGGCATGCACAGCTGAAGGTTTCAATGCTGTAATTTAAACTATTACGAAGACTTGTCTTTAAATGTAAACAAACTGCACATGTTTAAAATCAAAGGAGGATGGGGCGGCGGTGGGTATGTCAAGAATCCTCAGAAACATCCACGCCGACTACGCATTGTGCAAAACTGAATTCCCGGGACAGCGGATGTCACTCCCTGCTCCCGCGACCTTTGAACTATATAATTTAACTAATAATTCCATTGTCAAAATTAGCATATCTAAAATGATCATGCACTCTCGCTAGCTGGGACACTGACCTACATGTAGATCAGGCCTGCCACCACAAAACCACATCTGTCAAAACTGGGAGAACTGCATGACAGTCTCCAATATAGTGTATAAACTATAATTAGAAATTATCATTTAAATTAGATTAGATATGGATTAACATCATGGGAAAATGTACTACTGCAGGGCTTTCAGTTTGTCGGTTTTGGACCGAATTTTGAAATCTCAGACCGAATGAGATTTGCAAACTATCCTTAAAATTTGGTTCGAAAATAATGCCAATCCGTCTGCTATTTCGGTATCTAGTACTCTACCGTGTAAATGTACCGATTTTCACACCAAGACACATATCCGGGGCATATCCGTGTTAAAGTATTGTCGGGTAATAAATTGCTGTGTGTTCGGTCGTCTTTCAACACATTTCTCCCAGTATTGACTTTTTATAACACGCGTCGACAGGTGTTGGTCTCGATAGCTCTTAGACGTTTATAAATAGACTGGCTTTTGCGTAAAGATACGTAATTTGTTAAGACTCGCCATTTCTGATGATTTTCATTAAAATAAAATAAACCCTAACCCTAACCCTGTGGTTATCTGTGTTTGTAATATTTTTATTACACCTTTCACCCCCAAGTAACTGACACGGACTATTCCATATTAAGTTTGGAACTGTTACATTACGCTGTATTAGGGGTCATTTTTGGTATAAATAAAGTTCGTACGAATGGCGTAGATCCTGATGAGACTCGGACGGCTCGTGAATAGCCGGCTCATCGGGATCTACAGTTTGCAAACATTTTGATAAAGGTCAAAGGTACGTCTGCCATGTTAAAAGTGTTCAACTCCAATCCAAAATAATACAATCAGCATTATGATTTGTCTAGAGCTGTCGTTTCACAATGTTTCCGTCTTTATGTTTCCGTCTTTATGTTTCCGTCTTGCGAAAACGTGCAGGATCATCTCCTAAAGACATGAGAATCGTCTTACGTTTTCACAATCTCCCCTTCCGGTTTTGGAAATACAATTTGTCGTTACAGACAGAAAATTCGGGTCAGTTTTGCTCATGTGTGTTGATGCGAGATCCCGAAGCAAAAACACGAGATCGCGCAGTGAGGTTGCGAACACGCAAGATTGAATATGATAGAATCGCGTGTTTTTGTCTTGCAATCTCTCGATCATACATTGCATTTTCGCGATCAACTGATGTGCGATATCACAAGAACACCAGATTGTAACATGTCCCAAACAGAATTGCGTGTTTTCGTCTCACAATTTCGCGATCATGCTTCGCATTTTCACGATCAACTGATGCGTGATATCACAAGAACGCCAGATTGTAACATGTCCCAAACAGAATTGCGTGTTTTCGTCTCACAATTTCGCGATCATGCTTCGCATTTTCACGATCAACTGATGCGCGATATCACGAGAACACCAGATTGTAACATGTCCCAAACAGAATTGCGTGTTTTCGTCTCACAATTTCGCGATCATGCTTCGCATTTTCACGATCAACTGATACGCGATATCACGAGAACGCCAGATTGTAACATGTCCCAAACAGAATCGTGTGTTTTCATCTCGCAATCTCGCGTTCATACTTCGCATTTTCGCGATCAACCGATGCGCGATATCACGAGAACGCCAGATTGTAACATGTCCCAAACAGAACACATACAAAATAGTCTTGGTACAGCATGGTAGTAGAGCCTTATAGGAGATGATTCATGTTATATAATACCAATATTTCTTGACAAAAAAAACAACATACAGTTGAACCTGTGAACAACGGCAGGCCAAGGTAGTGGCCAAAGTGGCCGTTGTTGACAGATGGCCGTTGTTCCAAGGGTCAAACATTTTCCTGGTTTCACAACAAAGTTGGCCATGTATTTTGCATTCTATTGTAATCTATATGCATGCATAGAAAACGTCTTAGCTGTATACACTTCCACCTGACGATTCGCTATTTCACGATCATGGATAATAATGGTCATATAGTCTTTATTAAAATGATAGTCTATGTGGCGCGGCCTGTGAAAAGCAATTTTTTGGTTACGAAAACATTTCATTAAATGTGTCAAGTCGAGTAACGCAAGATAGGTGTCCAAACCGGCAGAGAACACCAGGCCTATTTGCTTTCTGTCCAATGTATATCCTGATCAAGCCCGAATATTTAAGCAGCCTGTGACGAATTGGCATTGTCCGCTGACATAATTATTGATGTTTTTAATTAGAGAATGGCGAACATTGTAAACCATGAGCAGACTACGCGAATCTACCACCTGGTCTGGCCGCTAATGCATTAAGCCGGGATTTGTCAGAGATAGAGACCCAATTCACATAAACACGTTTGTCGTGTCACATTAGACTGGTTCCTGGTAGTATTGTTTTGTTAGGCTGCGCATTCAACAGGGTACCAGTCTAGTGTCGACTACGTGACTGACGTCAGCAACCGAGTGTATTGATCTTTGATATGGCTTCATGCCTGCGGGGGGAAATTTAAACGTAGTAAAATTTGACAAGCGCGGTGTGTTTTGAAGTCTTAGTCTTGTTACTGTAGACGAATCAGCATCGTGTAAACACAGTCCAACTAATGATGGAATTTTATGACTTACGCGGAATTGCATTATGCCTATTGGAATGCACGACACGGAATACATATCGGGAAATACCGTTAATGGCGTTATGCAATATTTTTCATGGAAAAAGTCGCCAAAATGACACCGACCGATATGGGCAAGGTAAATGTTTTCAAAAGAGCGTTGTGCCAATGTATGCGAATGTAATCGATGTCTAATTGGATATGACCAGTTGCAATTCAACTGATAGCGGCCAGATTGTGATGAAAGGAAAATAGTGATTGTGGTGCTATTTTTTTGGCCGACAAAAACATGACATGGCCGCTATTCACATACAAAAATGACGGGTGGGAATGAAAATAGCTCTTATAAAAAACAAAATTGGACGGGGGGATTTTTAACTGGACATTGTGGACAGTTGGCCGCTATTCCCAGGTGGTCGTTAGTACAGGTTCGCCTGTAGTTTGACAAAAACATGATAATCGTCGTCTTAGGAGAAGATTATAATGTGCTACCAAGACATGTTTATTGGGGAAAAAAACATATTTCGATATGTGTTATTGGTTACTGCATCGCCTCGCCGGTTTTTGCTTTACCTTTTTTGGGGGGATTCTGCACCTCCGACTTTTAACTTTCGACGTCACAAGTTTATGGAATAATTATGTGCGATAATTCTAGAGCCAAATCTTACTAAATAAAGTTCTATTTTATTCCATGTGTGATAGTGTCGCAAAATGAATAAATATGTGTCGAGTAATTGATCGTAAATGTGTCTCTCTGTTGATATCGCGTCAGCATGTATCAAAGGTCAGATCGGCATGACTTTGTAACCTTTGATGTCTCACTCTCCACCACGTCACAGTCAGTAATGATTACAACCGCACGTGCATATTATGTACGATGTGATCGGACAAAACATGGCTTATTGGATATGCGACTAGCGAAAACCAAAACGTGTTCACCATCAGTAATAAAAAAAATTGTATTTGGGGGCACTAATCATACTGGCTTCTTTGGGTCGACAGTTATGTCTGGATCGATTGGCATTCTGAAATTTTAGAGTCCCTGTACTACTGTATATATGCAACCAAAATACCATTTGGTCAGCCTGTGCATTTAATAGTCTGATATTTGCTACTTAGTAGATGATACATTATTTTTGTGACTTGTGAACAGATATATATTTAGATGAGAGTATTTAGATTGTTGCAAATATCAAGCGTTTTATTTTCACATGAATTGATTCACATGGAACTAGTGGAATAGTTAACAGTCTTTAAATTTACCTTGTACATGTACATTACAATATCATCCATTATTAAATATGCTTTGTTTAATATGTTCACTTATGACTCGCAATTATATATGAGTTCGTCGGACAACTGGCTATGTCCGGTAATAGGTATGTAGTAGTATCGTGGGGATGGAAATGATACCACCTAGGTTGGAGGGTCTTATTGGGGCTGATTATAGTCCCACCTACCACAGGAAAGTCCTGTTTAGCTCACCTGAGCGAAGCTCATGTGAGCTATTGTTACCGCAATGTGTCCGTCGTCCGTCGTCGTCCGTGAACATTTTCAAACGTCTTCTCCTCGGTAACCATTGGGCCTATAGTCACCAAACTTCATGATCATGGTCCTTAGGTAGGGGGATTACAAAATTGTTAAAATGACATCATTGCGTAATCCAAGATGGCCGCCGTCTAAAAATAGCACAAATTCTTCAAAAATCTTCTTTTCAAGAACCGCCAACCGGATTTCGACAAAACTTGGTAGGAATGATCGATGTACAATGCTCCTTCAAAGTTGTTAAAATGGTGACCCTGGGGTGAAAACTGGGCGTGGCCCGTGGGGTCAAATTGTGGTCAAATTTTATTTTTGACCGAATATGGTCAAGTCATATATCGAATTGAAGGTATCAAAGAGGCGATCACTCTGGTGCATTTCTTGTCGAAATCTGATGGTTATGTCATCCAAGATGGCCGCCGAAAGGTCAAAAGGTCGTTCTTTATTAGAGATTTCAAAATTCTTCTTCACATGAATCGCTTGGCCCATGGTAGCCAAACTTAAAAGTTATGGTCCATGGGTGAAGCCTTTTCAGATTTGTTAAAATGGAGGTCATCGCTAATCCAAGATGGCCGCCATCTAAAAATAGCATAAATTCTTAAAAAGTCTTCTTCTCATGAACCGCTAGCCGGATTTCGACGAAACTTGGTAGGAATGATCAATGTACAATGCTCTTTCAAAGTTGTTAAAATGGTGACCCCGGGGTCAAAAATGGGCGTGGCCCGTGGGGTAAAATTGGGGTCAAATTTTATTTTTGACCGAATATGGTCAAGTCATATATCGAATTGAAGGTATCAAAGAGGCAATCACTCTGGTGCATTTTTTGTCGAAATCTGATGGTTATGTCATCCAAGATGGCCGCCGAAAGGTCAAAAGGTCGTTCTTTTATTAGAGATTTCAAAATTCTTCTTCACATGAACCGCTCGGCCCATGGTAGCCAAACTTAAAAGTTATGGTCCATGGGTGAAGCCTTTTCAGATTTGTTAAAATGGAGGTCATCGCTAATCCAATATGGCCGCTGTCTAAAAATAGCATAAATTCTTCAAAAATCTTCTTCTCATGAACCGCCAGCTGGATTTTGACGAAACTTGGTAGGAATGATCAATGTACAATGCTCTTTCAAAGTTGTTAAAATGGTGACCCCGGGGTCAAAGATGTGCGTTGCCCGTGGGGTCAAATTGGGGTCAAATTTTATTTGTGACCGAATATGGTCATGTTATATATCAAATCGAAGGTATCAATGAGGCGATCACTCTGGTAAATTTTTTGTCGAAATCGGATTGTTATGTCATCCAAGATGGCCGCCGAAATGTCAAAAGGTCGTTCTTTTATTAGATTTAAAAATTCTTCTTCACATGAACCGCTTGGCCCATGGTAGCCAAACTTCACAGTTATGGTCCATGGGTGAAGCCTTTTCAGATTTGTTAAAATGGAGGTCATCGCTAATCCAAGATGGCCGCTGTCTAAAAATAGCACAAATTCTTAAAAAATCTTTTTCTCGTGAACCACCAGCCGGATTTCGACGAAACTTGGTAGGAATGATCGATGTACAATGCTCTTTTAATGTTGTGAAAATGGTGACCCCGGGGTCAAAAATGGGCGTGGCCCGTGGGGTCAAATTTTATTTTTGACCGAATATGCTCATGTCATATATCAAATTGAAGGTATCGATGAGGCGATTGCTCTGGCGCAATATTTGTCGGAATCGGATGATTATGTCATCCATGATGGCCACCAAAAGGTCCATTTATTTGAGATTTTGAACGTCTTTTTCTCAGGAACCACATGGCCGATGCTGGCCATACTTCATAGGAAGTTCCGATCCTTGGGTGAAGCATTTTCAGATTTGGTAAAATGAGAGTCATCGCTTAATCCAAGATAACCGCAGTCTAAAAATAGCACAATTTTTTTAAAACACATGAACTCGATGTCACATTCTCCTCTGGTGTTCATGGAGTCAGGTGAGCGAATTAGGGCCATCATGGCCCTCTTGTTCTAATATAGGGTCTATAATTTATTTATAGGAGTGTAAAAAACTCCTATAAATTGGTGGTTAGAGATTAAAAATCGATTTTGTAGCCTTTTACCCGCGTTCTATGTTTAATGATATCGGATTTAATTTCTGCAGGAACCCCTTGGCATGCCATGAGTTTATGTATCTTTATGGTTGGCGCGCTAGCCATTGATTTTCCACAGCATTCGCACAAGACGTTGGTGGGTCTACACGAAGCCTTTCGCCTGTGTACCCCCAATCCGCGCGATGTCGCGGATTTTCTGCCACAATCGAGACAAATATATGGCTTCATATCAAACTTTGGTTTACCTATAGGTTTTGTTTGTTTAACATGAAATAGTAGCCGAAACCGAGGCCTATTATCGAAGTCCACCAAGCAGATCTCCTATTTCTCCCTCACGATCGCGTCGGTCGTAAAACGTACAAGTACGCACTGACAGTCGTTGACGTAGCGAGTCGTTATAAAGGGGCTGAGCCACTGGCCACGAAAGAGTCTAAGGAGGTGGCCAAGGCTCTTTCCCGAATATATAAGAGGAGTCCTCTCAAATGGCCTAATCTTATCCAGGTCGATCCCGGCCGCGAGTTCATGGGCGTGGTCTCTCAGCTGTTGGCTAAGCACGACGTTTCTGTCAGACGCGGCCGCGTCAACATCCACCGGGACCAGGGGATCGTGGAGCGGTTCAATCGAACCCTGTCTGAGAGGTTGTTTGGACATCAATATGCCAAAGAGCTTGTAGACCCTCATACGCGATCGACCGAGTGGGTGACCAGGCTGCCCGCCGTGGTCTCCGCACTGAATGGGGAGGTGACCAGATTGATTGGTAAAAAGCCCGTAGATGCCATGAAGTCTAAAAAGGTGGCGCACAAGCCATCCGCCGTCTTGCGCAGACGACCCGTTGGTTTAGCGGAGCAATGTCTTCCATTGGATGTTGCCGTCCGGTACATCTATCAACCGGGAGAGCTCGAAGGTGGCCGCCGCCGTGCGACTGATCCTGTGTGGTCTCTCAATGTATATCATCTAGATCGATCTATTACCAAACCCGATGAGCCTGTGCTCTACTATTTGGATGATGGTCCATCGCGCGGGTTTGTTCGCGAAGAACTTCTTGCGGTGCCTTCTGACACCCAGCTACCCCCAGATCGTCCATCGTCATAGTCGGTCAGGCTCTCGTCCTACATCAACGGCTCTGTATGAATATTATCAGACAGCACGCGCCGCTCGTCATAATAGGCGGATAGCCTAAGCTTGTGCTGGGAATATGTCTTCATAACTCCATTATTCATGCGGAATCCTCTGTTTTCCGCTGTATCATAAGATCCCTCGAGTGCGGTTTTGTACCGGTCCCAATCTACACTATTCGTTCGTTTACTCATTCCTTTGGAGGAATGCTTGGTCGTGCCTCCAACTCCGGTTGGCAAACCCACCTTCTCTACAAAGTAGCACTTGCTCGATAGCGCGATTGCTCGATCCCCTTGAAATTCCATCTTGAAAAGTCCTGGTTCGCGTCCGCTCCACTTATCCCAGGCCAACCAATTTTTTTTCTGATTTTATAAAGTCATCCATCAACTCTGGGCGAATGCATGATTTCAGATCCCTCCAACTAGTGGCTATGTACATACTATCTGTGACCATTTGTATCAATTCGAAATCGCTCTGATCCACATACTTATCTAGAAAATCATAGTAAAACTCCAACATTCTCAACTTCGCCAATTGGTACACGGCAATCCCACAGTGAAACGGTCGCTTTACGGATGATTTCGATTTTCTGCTCGATATTTCGTACACATCTCATATTTCTGTCAAATCATCGTAGAAGGCTGATCGCAAAACTTTATTAACACATTCCTCGTCTTTCGTGTAAGTCGTATTCAAATGTCTTTCCGCCGCTTCTATCATTTTCCCACAACACAAATTACCGAGTAGTTTCATTATGTCTGCGACTACAGCTTTGCTGCTACAGTCCCACCTCCCCTAACGGCCACCTCCCAGCAACGGCCACCTCTCTTCAACGGCCAATTTAAACACCCCCCGTTAGAATTTAATGTTATTTTACCTCTGTCCAACGGTCACCTCTCTTCTCCAGCCAACGGCCACAAAAAAACACAACGAAATCGTCAAAAGACCTCTCGAACGGCCAACATATTTTTGCTAACGGCCAGTTGATTTTGTCATAGAAAAGAGTCATAAGCTTCTCTGACCGGTAGGTCGTTTTTATTCTGAACGGTCAATATAATTAATCTCGCCAAACGGCCACGTCAATTAAAACATGACACGAACCACCTCTCTGAGCGGCCAACATATTTATTATTGACAAACGGCCATAAACCACGACAAAAACGGCCTGTAAACGGGCAGCATATATTTTTTTAATGGACATTTTCGTATGCAAACGTTACCGTGAATCGCGTAAAATCAATATTCCTATGTAGCCTACCGGCAGATCTAATCGAGTGTGCCGTATCTATCGGATACCTTCGGTGGTAATCGGTCGATAGAAGTTGTGTGTAAACACATGTCCAAGTTGTGTATGCGGATTTATCACCTGTCTGGCATCTGACAATGGGATTGCCGACAAGTTTGTCACCGTTTGAAGTGGATTAAACAAGCCATTTACTCAAATACTCCAACATAATCATATCAAAGGTGTTTATTAACAGGATTATGATACTCAACACGGTCTGCTGACTGAATATGACACCATGTGACACTGCAAGAAAAGTGGGCTTATTGGGTTTGTGACCAGTGTAGCTGTAAATTAGTCTGCTCAGTGTGTTCACTACATGTTTTTACACAAAATTGGATTAACATTAATGATTATAACTTTGTCACACAAATGCAGATCCGAATCCAGACTGCAAGTTATTCTGATCAGGAGCTACACATGTCAAAAACTGAATGAGCCCAGTTTGTCATTATGAATGCGTAATTGTTATTGGTCAATTTGAACATTTAACATGTTTAATAAATTGTTATTTCTCAAAATAACCATGATTACTATTTTGTCTTCTTCAATAACATACTAACAATGACAAATGTATATGTTCTATAGTAAATAAAATATAATACTATAAAACATATACAACTGAGAAGTTGATGGCTGTTCATTGATGGCTGTTCGTTGGTGACCCTCTCCACAACAGCCACCTCTCTACAACAGCCACTTTTAGTCCGTCCGGCTGCTGGCTGTTGTAGAGAGGTTGGACTGTATCTACATCGCCAGTTCGTCTAGCTGCTGTGACATCCTCCGCGAACCACTTGAAGGGTTTTCCCTAATAGTAGTTTAATAAGCGATACACTCCAGTTACTTTCAACCCTTGTTTGAGATACCAACGTAATAGTGGTTCGTACAGCAACACTTTCTGAGCCGATAGCGCCCCAACTAACTTTTTCCCATCAACGCGAGTCCGGCCTGTGGCGCTCAGATATTTCATCATGTGCTGGGGAACTTCCTCCTCACGAACAACCCTATTTATAAATAGGGGCGACATCTCCTCGAATTTATTCTTCAGGTTCTCTGGCATTTCGATGTCCACCTCGGCGAACCCGAACCACTTACCGTCCATCACTCTCTTACAGAATTGTTTGATAATAATTGGATTGTTGGGACCTTTGACCGTCATGATCGTCTCTTTTCCACACGGCATCTCTTTACTCAGTGTGGACAAATACAGAGCGTTTGCATCGTATCCCAGCACCGCGTTGCACTGTTTGCCGTGCCCTTCCGGAGTGGATCGGATCTTAGACACTCCGGCTTCCGCATACCTAGAGAATACAATGGAAGGATCTCCAACAAGAGCCCTCTGCAGCATCTCGTAGGTTTCCTCCTGTGGCACGTAAAGTTGAAGCTTGTCATTGAACGAGTTATCAGACACCGTTCCCCGCACTCCGCGAGCTGGGTGGCATCGATCAAGTGTTTACCAGCAAGTCTCGAATACCAGTGTTCTAGATCCGGCAGTCCGGGATAATCTAGTTTGTCTGGGGAATTAAACCATTCGTAGGGGAAGAAGGACTTTTGCGTTTCACAGCTGTACCCTTTAATCCACCGGTCATAACTGACTCCCGGCCCTAGGTACAGTGCAACATCCAGAAACCTGAACTCGGGTGTGAATAGAAATATCGAAGCGTTTTCCCTTGTGCCAACCATTACCTTTTTGGTTGTATCAAACAGCTCGCCAACTAAGTACTTCTTGATAAGATTTATGTCGTACCTGCTGCAATTGAACCCCGATTACCGGTACCTGACATATCCATTGCTCGATCTCCCCAGCCTGCCGCTCCCGCAGGGTGCCCATATCTGGGGGCCGGAATGTTCTACCTACCTCTTCCCTGATGGCATTCCCGCGCTTTTGCAAATCCTTCATAAACCTAGTCACCAACCGCGCGGGGTCTGTGTCGCATATGTGAGTTATTTCTGAAGACATACTATCACCAATACTCACGCTAATCGGGACATGCTCGGTTTCAAACTCGAGGGAATCTGTTTTCCTCTTGTGGCCGTCTTTGCTCAAATACGCTTCAAAGTCCTCCCACATCACCTCTAACTCATACCCAGCCTTTGTAATCATTTTCTCCCGCCTGGTGGTGTTGTCAAACTCGTCACGCTTGTTTATGGAGTGTGCTGGCATCCGTGCCAATAGCAGCCGTGATACTGGTACACTGTGTTATTTTCCCGACAGTAACCGTCTACTGGAGCTCCGGCAATCCAGCGCTCGCCACCGTGCCCGCACTGTTCGGTATGGATGTGGATGCCTTCCTTCTCAACGCGCCCCATCCATTCCAATGCGCCGTAGCTCTTCGCGCTTTTCAGGAAGAATGCCCTTTCGTATGCGGATCTAGGACGCTCCAAAATCTTACCTTCGCTGATTACTTGGGTCTCCCCTCGCATACAGGTGCGTGCGTGCCTTGTCAGGTGGCAGGCTTGTGTGAATCGTTGGGAGCACTCTTTGCAACAGTACGTGTGGGTTGATTCCTTTAAGCGTGGTTATAAGGAATGCGTGGTCTTGGAATAATCCGATGGTCATATGTTTGGTGCCGACTGCGGCGTAATGTGCTGGTTTTAACTCTCAGACGATTACTATATGTGATCCCGAGTGATTTTGCCTTTTCTCGCAATTGCAATAACTCGGAAGTTGGTGTTGGGGGTTGTGGTGTCATATTTGTCATAATACTTTTTTGTATACCTGTAGGTTTTACTTGTTCAACAAGCAAATTTCTGTCTGAGGATTTCTGATGATTTGTCATAATACCTATAGGTTTTGTTTGTTTAACATGAACATTTCTGTCATGGGTTTTCTCATAATTTGCCATAAGTTTTGTTTGTTCAGCATACAAGTTGTTTACACTTTCCTGTGGTAGGTGGGACTATAATCAGCCCCGATAAGACCCTCCAACCTAGGTGGTATCATTTCCATCCCCACTATACTACTTATGTCAACAAATTCAAACCTTCAAATGCACAGAAGAAATATGAGGTGATAATGTCCATATAGCAATGCTTTGATACAGAAAGCTCAGTAATATCAACATTGTTAAATGTATAATTAATATTGTGTTTTGGGAAGTGCTAAAGCACGAAAGTGAATTGTAATTTCTCAAAGCTTAGTAATATGGGCCATCTTTAATTTATTTATTTGTTGTGTTGTCTGTAAATGATCTTAATGTAACACAAATGTTTTTGTGATAAGAAATATTTAACATAAATTATATTACTTCAATATTTTTAGAGCAAAAATAGTTTTTTTGGCGGACATTTTGAATTTTCTACTAAAGCGCAATTTGTTTAAGTAATAATAGTATGCTTTAAATCCACCATGCTATAAGAAAAAACACATAACAACGTTTTTTAAAATATTTTCCCATGACGTAATACCGAATATATGCAAATTCCTTCTCCACCCCTCCGGTCAAGATCAAAATGTTACTGTCTCATGTGATAGCCTATCAAGTTTACTTTTAAAATGGCCACCAAAATAAAACGATCTGCCAAGTATAGACCAGTGAAAGAGTCAAATAGTGAACTTCATGTGGATGCTTTAATCCAGGCATTCAATATCAAAGATTCTAACAATACTCCATAAATATATGTGTCAAATATTCAATGAGATTTGTCATGGTTTATATTACATTTGCCAGTCAGGTATATATACATACTTCACACATATATTGCTTACTTGGAAGTTTATACACATTTGTTAAAACATACTGTGTTATACCCACATAGTCAGTATCAAAGAATCCAGCACTGTGCGAAGTAACATATGCAAATTATGTCACATACTCTGAGGTTATACAATATTTATACATGCATGCTCCTTCATTTGTGAAAATACTGCACAAGGATATGACTTAATTGAAATGTTTACACAGATGTTCGAACATACTTATAAGGAGTTGCTCACTTAACTAGGTGTCCATATACATTAAATAGGTTTACCTATGTACCCCATACCAGGGACTAATATTTTGGTTATACGACTCTGCGTATGTGCTGTATGAATGGCATGTAGAGTTCTATAGCTCTTTTGAAGGTGATGATATTTATGAAACCTGCATGGCCTAAATTTGTTTTCATCAATACAATGTACCGTATATACAAAACTATAGTATACCTAGTTACAACGATATAATCTTTTCCATACAGCGGAATTAATATTTGTGTTAAGCTGAATCTGATATACAATGCATTAAAAAAAGTAGATCAATTTCGAGAATGATATTTGCATATTGTATGCTCTTTTTAGAAGTCAGTTAGTGAGTTGAAACAAATACTGGTTATTTTAAAGGTACATGCCCACACAGTAGGTACACAATGTTCTTTATATCAGAGACCTCATCTGAGACATTTTCTGGCAAAATAAACATTCATTCACCATTGCCCTACATATTGATTGGCATTATTATACATTTTATATCATAAATTTTCACACTGATATCAGTGGTTTCCTTAAAATGTTAACAGACATTATTATTTATTCTCTGTATTTATCTTTTTATGTATAATGAACATACAAGTTTGATTGTTGAATTTAAAAGTATCAGCATCCTCGACATACTATGATATTGACATTTGATGACTTCTATTCTATTCCACACATAAAATCATTATCAATATCAATGAAAATATTGACACTTTTTGTATGCCAAATGTATTAATTAATATGTTTTAAAAGTATAATATAGCATCAAATTGTCTTGACAAATGACCTTGAAATGACATTGAACTTAATTGGAAAGAAATGGCACCGTAATTTTCTGAAAGCTGAATACAGTCAAACCTGTCTTAAGCAGCCACCCAAGGGAAGTGACAAAACTGGTTGCTTAACAGAGGTGACATCTTAATAGAGGGTTGTGTTTTCAGGTTATTTTAGGTAAATTTTGAAATGAAGATAAAGATAACATAGACATGTATGTTGACTTGATAATACAAATGTAATAAATATTAATGATTAATTTAGAAATTATAGTACCGTATTGATTAAATAGCAATATAAATGTGTATCTTTATATTTATTTAATATTTTCAAAATTGAACCTGAACATGTAATGAGTGGATTTCTTAACAAGTAACAAATATTTAATTGAATTATATCATTTAATGAAATAAAAATTCTATCAACAAATAAAAACACCAATGTTCACGTTTTTGTTATTTTACAGCCTACTGCAACTGCTAATCTGCAAGACTTATATTGTAGACAACTTATTGTACTAGATTATAGGGCATAATCGGAAATGGTGTGGGATAAGTTATGCAAACTTTTTTTCTTTTTTTTTGTCGGGTATTGGTCAAGTCGAATTTGGATTCATTTCCAATTGTGTACGTAAATAATGCATAGGTGATGTCGGCAAAAGCAGTCAATAAGTGCGACATTCGGCTCATATTCGACATATGAGGCTATTTGCTTAAATTATATTTGAGCCGGTTACACTCGGTCCTGGGCAATACACACCAATTATATCAGCTATTCGTGTTTTGTCAATTTGGTAATTGGCAATGGGCTGTTCCTTTTTACAACATTTGTGTCGGTAACCTATAGAAATTACGAATCGACGGACAAGGGTGCAAGAACCCGGATGCGATAGGCTGTTCTTTCAATAATGCGCCGATAGTTCGGGCAACACAATTTGTACCTGTGAAACATACCCTCTCAATATCGCCGACGCGGCGACGTGTTTGGTGTTTTAATTACCCGCATTGACTGCTGACATCATTGTTAATTCGCGCTTCAGTAACGACCGCCACAGGGTACATTGAAATCGGGATTAGTGGTGACCGTTTAATGAAATTGGATCACTAGTTTGGGACGATAATTAATGACCGCTGGCCACGTTAGACGAGTGACCGTTGAATGAAAGCGTTTTATATAGCAAAAATGCGCGGGGGGAATTTGAAGTGGCCGTTTAACGGCGATGACCGCTGATTAAAGGTGACCGCCCGAGCAGGTTCGACTGTAGTTATAATATAAAAAAACCACTAGAAGAAAAATTAACACGATATGCCGCATTCATGGCGATTACCCCGAACTATAATGACAATGTTATATTCATACAAAGGTGCATTAATTAATGTACTAGCCCATCATGAGCTCCACTTGTAAGAAACAAATTAAGTCCTGTTTAGCTCACCTGAGCGAAGCTCATGTGAGCTATTGTTACCGCAATGTGTCCGTCGTCGTCCGTCGTCCGTGAACATTTTCAAACGTCTTCTCCTCGGTAACCATTGGGCCTATAGTCACCAAACTTCATGGTCATGGTCCTTAGGTAGGGGGATTACAAAATTGTTAAAATAACGTCATTACGGAATCCAAGATGGCCGCCGTCTAAAAATAGCACAAATTCTTCAAAAATCTTCTTCTCAAGAACTGCCAACCGGATTTTGACAAAACTTGGTAGGAATGATCAATGTACAATGCTCTTTCAAAGTTGTTAAAATGGTGACCCCGGGGTCAAAAATGGGAGTGGCCGTGTGGTCAAATTTTATTTTTGACCGAATATGGTCATGTTATATATCAAATCGAAGGTATCAATGAGGCGATCACTCTGGTGATTTTTTTTGTCGAAATCGGATGGTTATGTCATCCAAGATGGCCGCCGAAAGGTCAAAAGGTCGTTATTTTATTAGAGATTTCAAAATTCTTCTTCACATGAACCGCTTGGCCCATGGTAGCCAAACTTAAAAGTTATGGTCCATGGGTGAAGCCTTTTCAGATTTGTTAAAATGGAGGTCATCGCTAATCCAAGATGGCCGCCGTCTAAAAATAGCATAAATTCTTTAAAAAATATCTTCTCATGAACCGCTAGCCGGATTTCGACGAAACTTGGTAGGAATGATCGATGTACAATGCTCTTTCAAAGTTGTTTAAAATAGTGATCCCAGTGTCAAAAATGGGCATGGCCCGTGGGGTCAAATTGGGGTCAAATTTTATTTTTGACCGAATATGCTCATGTCATATATAAAATTGAAGGTATCGATGAGGCGGTTGCTCTGGTGCAATATTTGTCGGAATCGGATTATTATGTCATCCATGATGGCCGCCAAAAGGTCCATTTATTCAATATTTTGAACGTCTTTTTCTCAGGAACCACATGGCCGATGCTGGCCAAACTTCATAGTAAGTTAAAATCCTTGTGTGAAGCATTTTCAGATTTGGTAAAATGAGAATCATCGCTTAATCCAAGATGACCGCCATCTAAAAATAGCACAATTTTTTTAAAACATATGAACTCAATGTCACATTCTCCTCTGGTGTTCATGGAGTCAGATGAGTGAATTAGGGCCATCATGGCCCTCTTGTTTGTTGTGACTGGTGAAAAAATTAACATTATGTTGCAGATCTCTAGAGATATAATTATGTTCTAGGGTAATAACTTAATGATGTATGACTATACACCATACTGTTATAGCAGTACTACAAAGGAAAAGTTGCCATTTTCCTTTGGTGACCTTGAAAATATATACTGCTTTGGATATAGGCTGAAAAATTTGCCCTACCCCTACCCAGAGTTAAACTTTATGAAACATATCTATTCTTATAGGAAATTCATCGTCATTACGCAAACATTGTATTAGCGAACATACCTCACTATACCCCCAGTTAGCTATGTAAACAGAGGGTATGATGAGGTACCCGCAATAGGTAATGCGGTCAAATAGGTCACGATGCAGTGACTATTTTCGATCAATAACTTATGTTGTAAGCGATTGTAATGTGTATTTTCAATATTTATATTATTAAAATGTATCATATCGATACCCCTTTAAGTAATATTTGTATATTTTAAATGTATTGATGTTGTCATGAAGCGCATGAATATAAGTATTAATTAATCCAGCTTATATTGAGGCAAATCACACAGCCTTAAAACATAGTGCTGGAGTATAAACCATAGTATCCTATATTATTCATAAGTATATCACTATTAAACATTAATTACAATATGTATGCATATTATTAAAACAGTAGATGCTACCTTTGTTTCGCTATATGTGATATTTATAACAAAATATTTTTTTTATTCGTCCGCGTACGGATTTCTGTCACGCAAAGCGCCATTTTCAGTTCGATTCCGCACAATGCTCGATTCCGTCCAATTCAAATTTCTCTGCAGAATGTTCAGACTAACTACATAAGTAATGCTGCTAAATAAAGTGTTAACGGCTGGAACATGGTCATCACTAAAAGGAAGAAACCACAGTCGTATTATTGAAAAATAAGATTTACCCGAGACCTCATGGGGGACGCCATTAATCCAGTGTAAATAATAGACCGTGTGATCCCATTCCCTGAGTAGCCGCCGCTTAATGAAACGGTGTGCTAATCATGATATTATGTTCCCCAATAATTGGAAACGGTTTGAATTTCTCGGTAAAAACTACGAAAGTCATAAAAAATAACGATGTATATTTAACATTGGATACGCGTAAATGGTATTACTCTCTCATCTGATCGTCAGTTGTCGTCGATAGCGATTTAACGTACTGATCTGGTCTTAATTTATTGTCAACTTTCAACGCCATTTACAGAATATATGGCTAATTTTGGAAATAAATAACGGCAAATTACAATGACGTCTGCTCTAAAATATCTGTCAACTTGCGGACGTAATTTAAGGAAATCGATTATATTTTAAGGCTACATCTGTGACTAATTACGAATTTATGTATGGTCTTTGGCTACACCCGACACATTACACAGATCTAGTTGTAAATACACGTCGCTTTGTGTGGGGGGAAAAAATCGATAATGCGCAATCGTGTGTGACGAGGTGTTGATCTGACCACACAGCTGTAGCCTGGAGGCAATGTTTTGAAATTGATGTGTCGTTTTGATGTGTGCCGCAACACCTCACTGTCGGAGACAACATGACAATTAATGATATACTCTCGATTATACACAGATCTATTAGACGGCTGGTTATTTAAAATAAAGAATAGTTCAGTACACCTTCGCCGATATTGTTTTTAGAAAATCAGTAATATTTTCCGTAAATGGTGTTGAAAAGTTGACACAATTCTATCACCGTATTTAGTTGTGCCGATATTGTTTTAAAAAATCAGTAATTATTTTCCGTAAATGGTGTTGAAAATTGACACAAAATATATAGCCGCATTTGTCCGATATTCGTTTAGAAAATCACCAATATTTTCTGTAAATGGTGTTGACACAAAATGCAGCGTTCACGCGGAATTCAAATAAAATAAAAAAATAATAATTTAATAAATAGACGCCGAAGGCTACTGTGTTTGCGGCCAGTGAATTCTGATCATGGTAGCCACATGCGCAGTTCGAACAGTGTTGTGATCAGATGGAGGACAATAATTATTTCAAATTAATAAAAAAATGTTTGCTGTCCGAAAATTAATTAATTGTGACAGCCAAAAAAATAGATTTTGGGACAGTAAAACATTATATGGTATAGACAGTACTTCAAACTTAAAAAAACAACTATCTGTGTATATCTTACTTAATTTAAAAAAAACAGTAACAAACTGTCTGTGTATATATTACTGAAAGACGGACACTTTCATCGTTGGTAAGTTTCTATCAATTTATAGATATTTTTATTAAAATCATAAAATTGTGAAAATATTAAAATCATAAAAAATAATATACATGTATATGGAAAAAAAAGAAATATACCAAGTCGAGGTTTGAACCCCCGACCCTTTCGGGAATCGGTAATTGAATCATAGAAGTCGGCGACCTTAACCTCACGACTATTGCGCCATTTACGACGATTACATTTATACAGAAGTGCTATCAGTATTACGCAACCATTTCAACGTAATAATTATTAAATTATTTGCAACTCCATCTACAACGATACCGTTACAGAGATACGCTATTGAAACAACATGTATTAGTACCCATAACATAACAAAGTAATGTATCATTATATATCACAGGAGATAGATTAAAACTATATATACTAATAAACAGAACAATCCGCTTGGCTCGTATGAAAATAGTTCGCGTGATATTGATTATCTCCCTTGCCGAAAGTAGTTCACTGATTTATTAATTCCAAATAAGACGTGTTTGTGTAATGGTAGAATTCGAATCTGCGTGTTAAAATTGCGAAAACCGCGGCTGAATATCAATTTGTTGCTGATTTCCATTAAACAAGAAAGTACAAATATTTATAATGTCAGCCAGAATGTAACTATCCGTTCAGCTATTCGTGTTGAAAGCAAACTTTCGCATTTTTCTGCATTTTTCTGCATTTTTCTGCATTTTTCTGCATTTTTCTGCACCTTTATCATGTTTATGTTGCAGGGAAATAAAAAAAATAGTCTGGTGTAGGTTTTTCAAAACCAAGATGGCCGCCAATTCCAAGATGATCACCGTGCCTGAAAATGACAGAACACACATTATATCACTTTCAGCAGATAAAGATATTTACTGAAGCCCTGAATCATGAGCAGAGAAAATCGAAGATCAGATTCGTCATTTTTTTGTTTCAAAATGGCCACCATGAAACATAACTGTCAGTCGACAGATAATATCTTGCAACAACCGGATTTTCCATATTTCAACACAGCATGATACCAATAACTATCACAGATGTAAACATGTTATTGATAATAAAATCCAATGAGCAATTAATAAAATCCAATAAGCAATAAACCAAGTAATTCAGTCACTTTACTTTTAAAAATGGCTGACGTGAAGCATCTTGCCATTTCTATTTGATATATATGTTAGCGTTCAGTAGCAGCAAAGTATCTTCATTTTCTAACAAATTAAGTTCAGAAGATATCAATATGTGACTCTTTTAATTGCATACATATACGAGCAACACAATCCGTCCGTCAAGCAATTTTATTTTCAAAATGGCCGCTATAAAGCAAATTGTAGAAGCTCTTCGATAAACGTTGATACTCCCGTCTTATTTGAATTAAAATGCATCCTGTTATACAGTTTTATGTGTGTGTGATGTCGATAACTATTTTTAAGTGTTATATTGGTCACGACCTGGGAAATTTGACCAGCAGACTCTGATAAGGGCATACACTGGTCTTTTTTTTTTTTTTAAATTTTGTTTTGGTTTTAAAATATTTATTTTCCCCGTAATAGGTTTGTGGTGGGTCAGGGCCATCCCCCACAAACCGTACATAATATACATGTAATAGTCAGATACAAATACAAAATATACAATTACAGATATTCACCCTCTTTTGCTCTAGCAGTACTGGGTAGAAATCACTGTTCTATTAAGACTTCATGGTTGAGTGGTACATTAGAATCGTCATTAATGAGAGACCTGAATTTTTAATAAAAAACTTGCACGTGTTATTAAAAAAAGACAGTAATACTTATAATAAACCCGCAGATGACAATGTCACTCTCCAGCGCTGCAAGAGCCAAAGTTTGATTTAGCATATGTAATACATGTAATTGATTATATGTTATCATTCATATAACCCATGATCCAACTGAACCAGCCCCACTCTGTAAAAAGTGAAGTTCAATCCTACTGTGCATCTACATGTTTAAATCGTGTATTAACCCTTTCAACACTACAGCTGTTTATATAGGTGTTTTTAGCTCACCTGAGCGAAGCTCATGTGAGCTATTGTTACCGCAATGTGTCCGTCGTCTCCGTCGTCGTCCGTCGTCGTCCGTCGTCGTCGTCGTCCGTGAACATTTTCAAACGTCTTCTCGGTAACCATTGGGCCTATGGTCACCAAACTTCATGGTCATGGTCCTTAGGTAGGGGGATTACAAAATTGTTAAAATGACGTCATTACGTAATCCAAGATGGCCGCCGTCTAAAAATAACACAAATTCTTAAAAAATCTTCTTCTCAAGAACTGCCAACCGGATTTCGACAAAACTTGGTAGGAATGATCGATGTACATTGCTCTTTCAAAGTTGTTAAAATGGTGACCCTGGGGTCAAAAATGGGCGTGGCCCATGGGGTCAAATTGGGGTCAAATTTTATTTTTGACTGAATATGGTCATTTCATATATCAAATTGAAGGTATCAATGAGGCGATCACTCTGGTGCATTTTTTGTCGAAATCGGATTGTTATGTCATCCAAGATGGCCACCGAAAGGTCAAAAGGTCGTTCTTTTATTAGAGATTTCAAAATTCTTCTTCACATGAACCGCTTGGCCCATGGTAGCCAAACTTAAAAGTTATGGTCCATGGCTGAAGCCTTTTCAGATTTGTTAAAATAGAGGTCATCGCTAATCCAAGATGGCCGCCGTCTAAAAATAGCATAAATTCTTAAAAAATCTTCTTCTCATGAACCGCTTGCCGGATTTCGAGGAAACTTGGTAGGAATGATCGATGTACATTGCTCTTTCAAAGTTGTTAAAATGGTGACCCCGGGGTCGAAAATGGGCGTGGCCCGTGGGGTCAAATTGGGGTCAAATTTTATTTTTGACCGAATATGGTCATGTCATATATCAAATTGAAGGTATCAATGAGGCGATCACTCTGGTGCATTTTCTGTCGAAATCGGATTGTTATGTCATCCAAGATGGCCGCCGAAAGGTCAAAAGGTCTTTCTTTTATTAGAGATTTCAAAATTCTTCTTCACATGAACCGCTTGGCCCATGATAGCCAAACTTAAAAGTTATGGTCCAAGTGTGAAGCCTTTTCAGATTTGTTAAAATGGAGGTCATCGCTAATCCAAGATGGCCGCCGTCTAAAAATAGCATAAATTCTTAAAAAATAAAAAATCTTCTTCTCCTGAACCGCTAGCCGGATTTCGACGAAACTTAGTAGGAATGATCGATGTACAATGCTCTTTCAAAGTTGTTAAAATGGTGACCCCGGGGTCAAAAATGGGCGTGGCCCGTAGGGTCAAATTTTATTTTTTGACCGAATATGGTCATGTTATATATCAAATCGAAGGTATCA
This sequence comes from Conchocele bisecta, assembly GCA_029237695.1. Taxonomy (NCBI): domain Eukaryota; kingdom Metazoa; phylum Mollusca; class Bivalvia; order Lucinida; family Thyasiridae; genus Conchocele; species Conchocele bisecta. The sequence goes on along the minus strand of CM055267.1, from coordinate 125,924,272 downwards.
ATGAGGCGATCACTCTGGTACATTTGTTGTCCAAATCGGATTGTTAGTTCATCCAAGATGGCCGCAGAAATGTCAAAAGGTCGTTCTTTTATTAGAGATTTCAAAATTCTTCTTCACATGAACCGCTTGGCCCATGGTAGCCAAACTTAAAAGTTATGGTCCATGGGTGAAGCCTTTTCAGATTTGTTAAAATGGAGGTCATCGCTAATCCAAGATGGCCGCCGTCTAAAAATAGCATAAATTCTTAAAAAAATCTTCTTCTCATGAACCGCTAGCCGGATTTCGACGAAACTTGGTAGGAATGATCGATGTACATTGCTCTTTGAAAGTTGTTAAAATGGTGACCCCGGGGTCAACAATGGGCGTGGCCCGTGGGGTCAAATTGGGGTCAAATTATATTTTTGACTGAAGATGGTCATGTCATATATCAAATTGAAGGTATCAATGAGGCGATCACTCTGGTGCAATATTTGTCGGAATCGGATGATTATGTCATCCATGATGGCCACCAAAAGGTCCATTTATTCAAGATTTTTAACGTCTTTTTCTCAGGAACCACATGGCCGATACTGGGTGAAGCATTTTCAGATTTTGTAAAATGAGAGTCATCGCTTAATCCAAGATGACCGCTATCTAAAAATAGCACAATTTTTCTAAAACACATGAACTCAATGTCACATTCTCCTCTGGTGTTCATGGAGTCAGGTGAGCGAATTAGGGCCATCATGGCCCTCTTGTTAAACAATGCAGATCCAGATGATCATCAGGATCTGCCCTCTTTGCAAGCGATTTTCATATTTGTTAAAAAAAAAATTAAAAAATAATAAATCGATTATTTGAAATGTATTTTGTGTTGAATGGAATTGACCGAAAATTAACATATTATATATAATCCATTCCAGTTATTTAGGGCTGAAAGGGTTAAATGTGAAAGTTGTTGGTAACATTATGTATTGACAAGCCAATGTACAATCTGTTCCGATCCCCACACTGGTTATAAAACAAAACGCGGCTGGCTCCGTCAGATCATGGTCTTTGCTTGAACCTGTATTACTCTGTGTTTATTATATTATTCTACTAGATTCATATTTATAATGTCTTTATTTCCCAAACCTATACTATGAGGTGGAATGGGGGGTGGGGAGGGGGTGGGGACGGGGTTAAATCAAAGAAAGGAAAAAAAGAAAACGCACAAACGCAGAGATTTATTTATTAATTTTTATTATAATGAATTTATCACACCACCACAGCCATTTTGGCTATGATAATGTAATAAATTCAGTATAATAATTCTGCATACAAGAAAAGAAGAAAAAAAGTGTGATGCAATTATCAATCAAGTAAAAGACACTGGTCATGATTTAACCAAATTGACGCTGTTTATTTCCCTGAACAACAAATTATTACCAATCTAACCATTGCACGACGATTCCAAATGATGATCTATGCACAACAGATGTATGTTACACGCTTCTTGAGCAACCGGCGCAATATGTAACTTGGCTTTTTGTTTTATTTTCAATATACACATGGAACAGTCATGTAGCTTTTAATTGTCGGCGGATACTATTTTAAAGCATCTAAATCATGAGTGCAATGTGAGAACCTGTGCGATATAACATTATTCTATCGTCTGTATAAAGCCTTAATTTGTGGGATCCGTTGTAGCTAATAAACTATGCTACCGTATCATAGAAGGGGATATAAATTAATAGCTTGAAGAAAATAATCATGGCTAATGTACAATTTATTCATCATGTAGTTTCCCAGTTGGTACTGGATGTGCCCATAACATATCAAGATTTAAATAACAATAATAAAATGATTGTCACTTTAATCGATTGGATACAAATCAAACATTTGTTTTGAGAACACATGACATACAACATGCTACATGTATAAATTTCTCAATGAATGAGCATATACCCATTTATAGCCCATACATGCGACTTTCATGCCCACTGTCAAGGTCAAATAGACAGGAAATATGAGTGTGGTTACATGTCATTAGCGAACATATCCGTAGGTCTGCTGGTGATAAATGCGATTGTTTTGTTATTACATGTATCATTATGTGTTTATCATATCAAACTTATTGTGCGTGGCAGAAACATTCTGATATTTCCACAGAACTATTTTCGAATACACTGTGATATGTTCTGGCATAATTATATTTTGTTTGTTGATCAATGAATGTAAGTATAACTTATAGTATAACAACACACTGTATCCGTTGTTGTTGGTGGTTAAAGACATGTTTATGTCATTGCTAATATGTTAAACATACATGTATTTGATATAAAAAAAAGTAATTGGTGATGTAGATAGGTTGTTAAACAATTGTACATATTGTGGTGCATTGCTGAAAGCTGCCAATAGTACACATGGGCCAATGCGATTTCCAGGAGAAGAATTCACATAAGAGTAAAACGTGTTTTCTAATCCAAGTGTTTGTATGGAATAAAGTAGTATTTTACTTAAGTAAATATGGTCATTAATTGACACGTAGTCTGTAAGACACACATTAGTAGACACTAATGATTGAGTTGTGGTAATATAAACGGTTATAGATGTACGGCATGTTCAGCATATTTATTTTTTGTACACAAATGTTTTCGAAAACACATTTAGTTACATTAAATATAACAATAGTGTACACGTTATACTAACATTGGAAGTGGTATGTGACGGTATCATTGTACAATGCAGTATGTTTTGATAAACTTGATTGTGCTGGTGAGCTACATGGACATGTGTGACTCCTAATGGGACCGTGCACAGAAATCGATTGAGCCGCGATTACAAGATTTCCACTGCTATTATTATTAGCCGATCTATTTATAGATCGGCTAATATGTTGGTTATCCATCGAATTCTGAAAAAGTTTGTAGCAACCCTTTTCTCCGCTATTCGGTAATCTACGAACGCGAATTTTTCTGTATCACTTCCAAATTGCATCAACCGATAAAGTTTGCATTTTTAGCAATTATCTCCGTTTAAAACTTTACTTATAGCCAAATAACACAATTTTGAATACTTAATGAGCTGAACGCCTGAAGAGATTTAACCCGGAAGTTATTGTTGTTGAAGTCCATAGTTGGCTCTAATGGCCATATACGCCAACATACGCCGATTATTGGGCTAATTTAAATAAAGCTTTTATTTATTAAACAGAACAAGTTTCAGCCACGTATAATCGCGTAAAATGTGTTTATTCGGCTAATTTATAATCGACCTCTGCTCAAAATCTCCTTACTAGTAACCCCAGCATTTTCGGGTTTATCCCAGCATCTCGGGTTTATCCCATTGGATCGCGTATGCGCGTCATTTGACGCTAGTTAATATTCACAAAATTTTCCACCAATCAAAACGAAGAATTGCCCTTCATAGCCAACTTTGATTTGTTTACGTATCATGCAGGGATGGCAGGGATGCATCCAGCATGCGCGATTGCGGCAATCCCCCTTAATTATTGTCAATGCCGCAAATTATTGATTGTCTTGCGCCCGACATCGCGCAAAAAATCACGGATGGGGCACATTAGGCCAATCTGGGCATGTGCCTGAATACGCAGGAGCTTGCGTCTATTTTTAGATGACACTGTAACCGCTAGATATATATAGCCCTGGTAGCTCCGCCCACTCGCATGCTGCCACAGAATTCGGACAAACACACACACAGTGACTTCAACTTTGTGTATTGCGGAGTGTAATTTGTAGATAAATAGAGCATACAGTACAGGTGTTACGCTGGAATATTTCGCAACATAATGGTGACAACAAAACATTGCTGCTATGGCATTGCTGCTATTGGATGGATTTGGGAACGGGTTTCCAAAACCTGCACAAAATCGAGAAAAATGTCAACGCTGGGTACAGAACTGTGGTCGAAAATAGTTTACCATTGACAATGTTACCAGAGACACCTGCATATGTTCGATGCACTTTACCCTGATTTGATCGGCTAATAACATCATGCTCTGCATGACTTTTCATTTGTTTATCTGTATGTTCATTATCAGATATGGTACTGTGTGCTAAAGGTCATAAATGGTTTTAGTACATACATTAGATTTATTATGACATTTCATATGAGTGAGCATTATTAATTGAAGTGAACAACATTAATCGGTCGCATATTTATATTCACCTCCAGGTTAACGCAATAACTGCGCTTTCTCATAGCTGTTAGGAATTACAGCTTATCTTGTATATTAAATCAATGTATTGTGCATGCGAAATGAATATTAATCATATACAGGCAACACGTGTACACAGTTACATATTTGATACACTCGTGAAATAATTTGAGAAAAAAAACGTCACTATATCAAATGTGCCAGTCTACTCCATGCTGACATTATTTGTTTGTAGATGTATAATATTAATATCAAGTTTTGTGCTTCTTGTAGAGTGAAATCCGTTACACTCGATGCACTTTTATATAGAAACATACAAGATTTAATTGTAATACAGTCGAGCACCAGTATCTCTAAGTCGAAAGGAGATCGTATTTTAGTCGAGACAGGACTAGGTTCGAGATACCGAGGAAGTGACATTGTCAAATATTTTCGCAAAATAATATCAAATCATTTTACCCATCACATCACGAATAAACACAGGAATAAGGAAACAAAACATGTGTTGCTTTTATTATTAATCACCATCAGATTGAATAATTAATACACGCTGAATTTAATTAAAGAAAAAAAAATTAATTAATTTACTGACGAATTGCTTAAATGACCAGCGTGATATGCTTAATGAATCGTGTCAAACACTCAAACAAATCGAGGTGGACCAATTAAGCAAACAACTCGTGGCAGGTGTGAAATTGATCTTGGCAGCCAGGCGCTTAGGTGATTTACCCAAGCGTTTATGTGATCGAGATAGCGAAGTGATATTTAACATATTTTTATACGAAGGGGACAGAATGAACAGTTGAGATAGAGAACATGTTCAAGATAGGGCATGTTCGAGATAGCCGAGGAAATTTACATTAAACAAATACGGATATCATTCGGGACTTTAGCGAATCATTGAGATAGGGGATACCATCGAGATACTGACGTTCGAGGTACTGGTGCTCGACTGTATGTTAAACTGATAAAAGTAGTAAACATTTGTAAATGAACAAATGAATTTGCATAATTGCGTAATTAATTGTCGATAACTGTTAAATGATGTAAAGAGGACAAATAGCAGAACATTACATTATACATGAACATGCAATATTCTCAAAAGATGGGAGCCATTTTTAATCTCTCTAATATGTAATAGGAACGATGGACAACAAGGAAAAATAGCACATGATAAATACTATGAATCTATGAACAGACACATATGATAATAAATCAAAGTACATATGCAGTCGGATGTTTAGCTCTTGATAGAACAATCATTTAGCGGCCATTTTGTTTTTCTTAATTTTGTTATTATTTACCGAATCAGCATACAAAAGTTGCACTGGTTGCTGCCTATGTGTTACCATATTATGGTACCCCATTATTTAAGATAGGCACAAGTTTCAGGTTTGTAAATGCATATGTGATGATGTGTCTTGTATACCAGTTCAATTCAAAGGGGAGTAATTCACTAAGTACTAAGTGCACATTGTAAACATTGTAAGGTTCTGAACTCCAATAGCATACACATTCTTATTTTAAATATCAGTATTTAGGTAGATATGTGTTTTAAATAAATAAGAATACGTTATAATAAAGACCTGGAAGCTCCATTAATTAGCAAACTGTTGTTCATTGGTTACACTATCGGTTGCTATGGTTATGCCAGATTTTGCGTAATTTATGACATTAACCTATAAATATTAGCCCGAGTCAAATATATATGCATCCTATTAATGAAATCATACTTCACAAGTTTATTGAAAGTAATCACTGTAACAGCTGTTCACATTGTGTCTGTATTTATTCCACATAGAATTCACGATTACAATGGAAATGTCCAAAATTGTGGCACTCGGCCGCGGTTTACGTAATTTTAACATGCGTATTCGGTTTCTACGATAAATTTTACATAAAGATAGATGCATTTCATAAAGTTCTACTCTGTGTATGGAAAATAAACGTCGTAAAGAAGGCTGTCCAGTGAAATAGTTACTGATTTGTTAGAATATCGGTTGCTATGGTTACCACAATCTTTCGAAATGTACGTATAAATATAAGCCCGAGTCAAATATAAATGTATCCTGATAATAAAATCATATTATCACATGCTCATTGACGATAATAACTACAACAACTGTTCATATAGTGTCTGTACTTTTTCCACAGAAAATATACGGTTACCATGGAAATGTCCAAAATTACGGCATTCGGCCGCGGTTTACGCAATTGTAACACGCGGATTCGGTTTCTACGATGAATTTCACATAAAGATAGGTGGGTGGTGGTCAGGCGAACGCGGCGGCGTAAATTAACGGTAGGGTTCCTCCTTATAGGAATAACGATTTGCCTCAGGTACGTTTTTATCTTTGGCTCTTTTGTTACCTGGGAGTTGAATTGGGTTATTGCCCATTATAAAAGTAGTAAGATTATTACTGATCTTACTGCTTTTGGGAGGGGCCAAATGATTCTGGTGTGGCGAGGACCTGGCATCAGATCAGGATTATTCTGATTTCAGGGCTGAATATATAGTTTTGTTATTGTAAATATTCAGTTCTGATTTTGGGATTTTCCCCCCATTTGTATATGTACTTGAACATGTACATGTACTTGTACAGGTAATATATGGGATTTAGTACTAAACCCATTGACCCGGCCTTAAATGACCTTAGCTGTTGATAGGCCGTTAAACCCCAACCAACAAACACATAAAGATAGATGTATTTCATAAAGTGCTACTCTGGGTAGGGGTAAATAAGCATCGTACAGAAGGCTGTCCAATAGGGTAATAGTGTTGTGACCTTGATTGTTTTTAGCCAGGTTTTTTTTTTAAAAATCCAGGCTATTGGATTGGCGAAAGCCGGGCGGGCGGGCGGCGGGCGGGCGGCGGCGGGCGGCGGGCGGCGGGGCGGCATCCACAATCAATGTTAAGTTTTCGTGTTTGAGTCCATTTCTTTGGTACTGTACCACCTAGGACCACCAAACTTTCACAGCTTCATAATCAAGGGGTGCCCACCACATATCACTATCCAACATGTTACTTTTTTTTTTAACTTGACCCATTTTTTCCGCGCAGTTGACTTAGCCATTTTCAATGTTAAGTTTTCGCGTTTACAATGTTAAGTTTTCGTGTTTAAGTCCATTTCTTTGGTACTGTACCACCTAGGACCACCAAACTTTCACAGCTTCATAACCAATGGGGTGCCTACCACATACAACTATCCAACATGTGACCATTTTTTTCATTCTCTGCCCAACCAGTGTGGCCCCTGTGTCCAATGTCAAGGTCAAATTATGGGTTAAAGCTTTTTTGCATTAAAACTTTTGTTAGTACAGGTCATTCTCGTTATCTCGAAGTCGAATGGACTGCTGCAATTATATCGACATATCCGAACTTCGAGATAACAATTTATAAGAGGCACAGTCTATTCACTCAGTAATGACGGGTCAATCAGTTGGTGAACTGTTTAATGAATGTTAATTTGGCGTTAATAAATTTAAATTTGACCACCTTAGTTCAATTGTTATACCACTCATTAATTGGTTAAAATCAGGGCTTGAATTTATTCTAAGCTGTTTTCGTAATTAACAGACGATTTACTTAAATTGCTACACCGTTTAATTATTTTTTCTGTTAAAAGAGATTTGATATCACATTAAGTTTAATTGATTAATTATGGCTTTACATGAACTGCTTTAACTGGTCATGCAAGTGGCGGCAGTGTCTTTGGTTTCTTTAGACGTGTGAAAACTTATCTGAGATAATCGCGCTGATTCAGACTTGGTGGTGCCGGGTGCTTAATTTTCGCATCGACATATCAGACTACAAATGTGAAGGAAACATACTATCGGGACTCGATTTCCACTTCGACTAACCGATATATTGACATATCCGATATCGAGTTATCAGGAGTAAAATATATGATCTATATAGGGAATTCTGCCGGGACCCGGGACGTATATCGAGATAAGCAGGTATATCGAGATAAACGATATCGAGATAACGAGATTCAGCTGTACTATTAAATGCCTCGGCGTGTGCGACATGCGGGTCGTTGCCATCTAGTTCTGATTTTGGTATCCACCCCCACCCCCTCACCCCCCCCATCACAGCAGGTGAAATATGGGATTTTATCCCATTAATTTGGCCTAAAATGACCTTAGCTGTTGACAGGCTGTTAAAAGCCATTAAATAAATAAAGTGTACCCCCTCAGATCTATTTCAATGCCGATTTCCTGATTTTCAATGCTGATTTACCCCCAAAATATGCCCTGTGTTAACTGCGACAGTGGATGATCTGGAGAAGGATATAAACGAGAACGAAGACAGCCACAGCCTCAATGCTGAGAACCTCCAGAAGATGAACACAGGGAAACATGAGGTGCCTACGAAGCAGAGCCTGCTTTCCGACGACAAGATGAAGAGTATCATGGCGTTCCTCGACGAAGTTCAGGTCTCCGAGAGACTTAGCACCGTAGACCAGGTAACAAATGATTCTGGTGATGGGTTGATGCCTCAAACAGGGATATTACAAGTAAATGTGTCAGTGCACTTTTTTTTAGCTCACCTGAGCCAAAGGCTCAATTGAGCTATTGTTACCACTTGTCGCCCTTCGTCCGTCCACAATTTACAACGTCTTCTTCTCCGGAACCGCTGGACCGATGTTGGTCAAACTTCACACACATGGTACATAGGTAGGGGGATTACACATTTATTAAAATGGAGGTTGTCATTAATTCAAGATGTCCGCAGTCTAAAAATGGCACAAATTCCTAAAAATCTTCTCACGAACCGCCAGATGGATTTCGACGAAACTTGGCAGAAATGATTGATGTAAAATTCTCTTTCAAAGTTGTTAAAATGGTGACCCCGGGGTCAAAAATGTGCATGGCCCGTGGGGTCAAATTTCATTTTTGACTGAGTATGGTAATGTCATATACCAAATCAAAGGTATTGACGAAACGATCGATGTGGTTCATTACTTGTCAAAATCGGATGATTACGTCATCGTCAAACTTTACAGGGATGTTGTATTGATGAAACCTTTTCAGAATTGTTAAAATGGAGGTCGTTGCTAATCCAAGTACATGTTTTCCTATATAATGACTCGTTTGCTCAAAGTTTTGTTAACTCAACGTATTTGCCTTGGTACCATGGACTTTGAGTAAACGAGTGCCAACTGTATATGATCAAATTTCATCATCATGTGATGATGTGTGTTGATTCTAATAGAGGATGAGAGAGTATTCATCTCTTAACGGTGAAGGTCAGCCTTACCAAGATTCATACCGAGATCCTGTTATTGTCGTGCCCGGTTGCGGAGAGCACGGTATAGTCTGCACATTGGCGTACGTACGTCCGTCCGAGTTAATGTTTTTGGTTAAAGTTTGTTTTTGTTTATTTTTGCTATACTAGCAAAGCCTCGGTGGGTGCGACATGCGGGCCGTGGCCATCTAGTATATGAGGCCAAGTGATCTTGGTGTAGTGTACTTGTGTATTCCCGTCTGTACATGACTTTGTTAAAGGTGAAGCGGACATAGAACTGAAAATCAATCTAATGGAGGATGGAAGAGCATGCGCAATGGTGAAGTCTATCCTTATCATCGGGATTCACACATGGTCTGATATGCTGGGATTTTTCTCTCTGAGAATTAGATCCGTGATATGTGGTGCCAAGTAATCTTGGTTGGGTAAGGGCACCAGATCAGGATATTCTGTTTTCAATGCTGAATGGATTTTGTAATCTTGGTGCAAGCCAGTGGTGTCCCCCACCCCCTCCCCCATACACGTATATTACTTGGTTAAAACTAAAACGGAAGTAAACCTCCATTAAATAAATTGCTTCTGATACCATTTGAGAAAAGATGTACATGTATTGTGATAAAAAGTAGGCTAGAAGCATCCTGTTGTGGTCTCCAAACCTCGCGAAGTTGTGTAAGATATATCTGTACATATAGTGAGATAACTCCTACCCACAGGTGGAAGACTCGGACCTACGACACAAAAAAAATGCCTATTAAAAAAATCCCATTACCCCACCCACTTGGTCTCGTACAATACCATATTCTATTTATAAAGGTGAGTATCAATATGGCTATTATAGAAAGAGCCCTCTCTTTTTCGGCTCGCACAAACACAATACACATCGATTAAATGTATGACTTCTGTCTCTGGCAATCGATAAAGGTATTAGGTGTGTGAATATATTCACTTCAAATCGCTGTTTCCAGCATTTATTCAGTTATTCGCATTTTGTATACCCCATCCAAAGCGAAATTTGCGTGTATGAAAGAATCTCACACAGAATCGGAGGCCGTCCGGCGTGGATTATCGGTCATATTTGACCAATAACTGATCGCCAGCTCAAACTAAAGTCGTGCACCATGACCATATACATTAGCAACTCCAACCATACAAACTTCGTCCAATTGTGATCGTTCACCGATCTAGAAAACACATTCGATCGCGGTTTGAAATCTTGGACCCCGACCACCGCGTTATAATGGAGCTGCAGTGTAGAGCCTCAGAATAATATAATGTTTATAATCTATATTGCGATTTATACAACCAAGCAAGCGATTGGCCCGTTTAGCGGATTCAGCTCAATGCATAGACGGTTTAAGGTTATCAGATATGGTTATACATGTATCATTTCACCCTAACTCTCCATGGCAACTAACATATGTACTTTAAACATCCGTGGACTAGGATCTAAGTTAAAACGGACTCAAATAGGATAACAATTATGCGATATGTCACAAAATACGCCCGTCAAGGCAAGGCCAGTCAACAAGGGGAGATAACTCACTGAAAATCAATAGGCTTCTTCATCTTGCCGTGATAAACATGTATATTTGGTTACGATCGGTGAAGTAGAACTTGAGTTATTGCGTCGACAAGGATACAGAGTGGGAAAAATTAAAATCCCCCCACCCCGTGCTCCCGCCCGTACAAGATGAATACATAATACGTCCCGTTTTTTCAAACAGGCATATAAAAAGAGTCGGAAACTGACTGGGGGGCACATTACGCAAACATTGTATTAGCGAGCCAACCTCACCAAACCCCCGGTTACCTATGTAAACAGGGGGTTTGATGAGGTTGCCGCGCAATAGGTAATGCGGTCAAATAGGTCACGTTGCAGTGACTATTTTCAATCAATAACTTATGTTGTAAGCGATTGTAATGTGTATTTTCAATATTTATATTATTAAAATGTATCATATCAGTACCCCTTTAAGTAATATTTGTATATTTTAAATGTAATGATGTTGTCATGAAGCGCATGAATATAAGTATTAATTAATCCAGTTTATATTGAGGCAAATCACACAGCCTAAAAACATAGTGCTGGAGTATAAACCATAGTATCGTATATTATTCATAAGTATATCACTATTAAACATTAATTACAATATGTATGCATATTATTAAAACAGTAGATGCTACCGCTGTTTCGCTGTATGTGATATTTATTACAAAATATTTTTTTTATCGTCCGCGTACGGATTTCTGTCACACAAAGCGCCATTTTCAGTTCATATTTTGACCTGTGCATATGAACCAGACTAAGTTTAAACAACGCTCGATTCCGTCCAATTCAGATTTCTCTGCAGAATGTTCAGACTAACTACATATTAAGTAATGTTGCTAAATAAGTGTTAACGGCTGGAACATGTTTATCACTAAAGGAAGAAACCACAGGTCGTATTATTGAAAAAATAAGATTTACCTGAGACCTCATGGAGGCCGCCATTAATCCAGTGTAAACAATAGACCGTATGATCCCATTTCCTGAGTAGCCCCCGCTTAGTGAAACGATGTGCTAATCATGATATTATGTTCCCCAATAATTGGAAACGGTTTGAATTTCTCGGTAAAAACTACGAAAGTCATAAAAAAATAACGATGTATATTTAAACTTGGATACGCTTAAACGGTATTACTCTCTCATCGGATCGTCAGTTGTCGTTGATAGCGATTTAACGTACTGATCTGGTCTTAATTTATTGTCAACTTTCAACGCCATTTACAGAATATATGGCTAATTTTGGAAGTAAATAACGGCAAATTACGATGACGTCTGCTCTGAAATATCTGTCAACATGCGGACGTAATTTAAGGAAATCGATTATATTTTAAGGCTACATCTGTGAATAATTACGAATTTATGTATGGTCTTTGGCTACACCCGACACATTACACAGATCTAGTTGTAAATACACGTCGCTTTGTGTGGGGGAAAAAAATCGATAATGCGTAGTTGTGTGTGACGAGGTGTTGATCTGATGACACCACACAGCTGTGACCCTTAGGCAATGTTTTGAAATTGAAGTGTCGTTTTGATGTGTGCCGCAACACCTCACTGTCGGAGACAACATGACAATTAACGATATACTCTCGATTATACACAGATCTATTAGACGGCTGGTTATTTAAAATAAAGAGTAGTTCAGTACACCTTCGCCGATATTGTTTTTAGAAAATCAGTAATATTTTCCGGAAATGGTGTTGAAAAGTTGACAAAAATTCTATCACCGTATTTAGTTGTGCCGATATTGTTTAAAAAATCAGTAATTTTTTTCCGTAAATGGTGTTGAAAATTGACAAAATATATAGCCGCATTTCTCCGATATTCGTTTAGAAAATCACCAATATTTTCTGTAAATGGTGTTGACACAAAATGCAGCGTTCACGCGGAATTCAAATAAAATACAAAATAATAATTTAATAAATAGACGCCGATGGCTGTGTTTGCGGCCAGTGAATTCTGGTCGTGGTAGCCACAGGCGCAGTTCGAACAGTGTTGTGAGCAGATGGAGGACAATAATTATTTCAAATTCATAAAAAAATGTTTGCTGTCCGAAAATTAATTAATTGTGACCGCCAAAAAAAAAAGATTTTGGGACAGTAAAACATTATATGGTATAGACAGTACCTCAAACTTAAAAAAACAGTAACAAACTGTCTGTGTATATATTACTTAAACTTAAAAAATCAGTAACAAACTGTCTGTGTATATATTACTAAAATTACTTAAAAGACAGACACTTTAATTGTTGGTATGTTTCTATCAATTTATAGGTATTTTTATTAAAATCCTAAAATTGTGAAAATATTAAAAAATATTAAAATCACAAAAATAATATATATGGAGAATTTTTTTTTATACCACGTCGAGGTTTGAACCACCGACCCTTCCGGGAATCGGTAATTAAATCATTGAAGTCGGCGACCTTAACCTCACGACTGTTGCGCCATTTACGACAATCACAGTTATACAGAAGTGCTATCAGTATTACGCCACCATTTGAACGTAATAATTATTAAATTATTTGTAACTCCATCTACAACAATACCGTTACAGAGATACGCTATTGAAACAACATGTATTAGTACCCATAACATAACAAAATGTATCATTATATATCACAGGAGATAGCTTAAAACTATATACATGTATACTAATCATAAACAGAACAATCCGCTTGGCTCGTATGAAAATAGTTCGCATGATATTGATTATCTCCCTTGCCGAAAGTAGTTCAGTGATTCCAAATAAGACGTGTTTGCGTAATGAGAAGCGTTCTTTAGTGGAAATTCCTGTAACTCTGAAGGAGTTTATTTCTAATTTAACATGTAATATTCTTAAATACACAGAAATAATTTCTCGTAGAATTCAGGCTATTGCAATTGAAGTAAACAATAAACAGATTCTGCTAATCAATGTACATGTATATGGGTCAAATATCAAAGATAAAACATTTTTTTTAAAAAATAGAATATTTTATTTCTGAAAATGAAAATTCGCGAATTATTATAGGTGGGGATTTCAATGTTGTCCTAAACTTTGATTTGGATAAAAGAGGTGGGTTACAAAGTACAAACAAACACGGTAGAACAGAGAAATAATGTTAAATATTACATAAAAATATGATTTTCCTTCTATATGGAGGCAAAAACATGGAACAAACAAAAAATGTACATGGAATTCTAATTCTAGACCACCTATCTTATGTAGACTAGATTATTTTTTACTATTGAACAATTTTGTGAATACTGTTTCTAAATGTGAAATAAAAAGAAGAAAAAACAGATCATTCATTGGTAAAAATCAAAGGCCCAGGATATTTTAAATTGAATAATTAAATTCTGTTTGAAAATGATTACAAAACAATTATTAAAAACAATATAGCGGAAATGCCAACATAAACCATGAAGCAAACACTTTATGGGAGTTAATTAAAGGAACAATCAGAAATGAAACTATCAAATATACTACCAAACGTATTAAAAAAGATGAAACAGACGAAAATAAATTACAGGAGCACATTGATCTATTAAAGGTCACATTACAAACTATCACTTATTTTCTTCAAAACGCGCTAAAAACAACAACGGCGACCCTATTAACCGATTTCCGGTTCGTTTGTATTTTTCGTGATATTGAGATTTCTCATATCGCACCTTATCTGACACCTATACAGAGCCATGCAATGGATTGGTCATCGCTTATCTCTCCTGTTACTGCGACCTACTGGCGCGAGGTGGCGCTGTAAAAATAACCGCTATGACGTAGCAGTAGAACAGCTTACCTGATTGGTGGATGAAGGTTTCTTATATAATATCTTTTGGATTTACGGACATCATGTATTTGTTGCATAATTTCTTCGTTTTTGTCGTTTAATATATACATTATGTTTTCCTTCGCCTAGTTATACTTGGATTATTTATACGTTGGTTGCAATCGTCGGCGACGACTATCTGTGCGGAAATCGGTTGTAATTCACGGTCAAACAGACAGCAGAGCCAGAATCAGAAAAAATGTGAAATTAAATGTTATATTTCTGTTTTTATTTTACAAAATGCTAATCTCCGACATTTCGTATAATTTGATTCTGCAATGCTTGAATGTTACTTCAGCATACTTGTGCTTTGACAATTTCGAGTTGAAATAATCAGTGACATGCGTGTGTAGCTATGTTCAAACGGATGCCACCGGAGGTCATTAATAGCAAACAACTTATCTGATGATTTGACCGCAGGCAAATAGGGAAGTGGATCTTGGGACAGGTGTATTCTGAATTCAATGAAGTCACACCTATTCTATGCTGATTGGTTGAATCCATTTTGTTTATCTGTCCTAGTCAGTGACAGACGTGTGAAGCTACTTTCAAATTGATGTCAACAATAATGCGGCAGGTGTATATTGAATCCTCGAGGTCACACCTATGCCAAGCTGATTGGTTGAGTCCAATTTGACAGACATGGTAGAATAGATACACTAGCTGTGCACATCAGGGTGCTTTCTACAGTTCCGAAAATCCAATCTTGATGTGTTTGGTTTTATACATGGATGAATGTTATATTGCAGGACTAACATTGTGAAACTTGAATGTGGACTCGCTTATTTTTCCATAAATACTGTTTTTGAATACTAAAATATAACTAAATCACATATTTTGTTCGTTGACAGATAAAAAGAATTAACAGTATATATTCAATTTTCACATGTATAGTAAATTCGTTACTATTTCTAATCTATTTTCCTACTGACTTGTTTCAAATAAATAGAAAATGTTTGGACTTGATGTTAAAAACAAAAGATGTTTTCCAGAAGTAAATCCTTGTTGTGTCAAATGGGGGTTACGTCGAAGCTTGGTCCTATATGTGGCTGTGACTGGAGAAATGGGGTTTGTGTGATTTGTGACTAGTGTATGTCCTAATCAAATATAACACTCTAGATTGCATGTCAGTGTGTTTTATTGAAAGCATGTGCGAATGTACAGGCTGAACTGGATCTACACTGGTCGCAAACGCCCTATAAGACCCGTGTTGTGTTTGGCTTATTGCACCTTCTCAGTCGCAGTGCACAGCGGATGTTGACACAATCTTCAAACAACACCCCCACCCCCGTGGCAATTAGAGCGACTAATTTTCCCACTGCTGTCACCCCGGGCTTCCTTAATTGACCCCAATTGTCCTTAATTGACCCCATGTACAACATTGTTTCATTGTAAATGGACAATGGCCTACAAGAATGACGTTATGACCGTTTGACCAGCATACCACCAGATCCATCTATGCACCTGACAGCTCTGATAAGTGTCTACTCTGTTGCCCGTCTGATTTAGCATTATATATAAGTACTATCGGGGAAAACATAGATTGTAACCTGACGATGTAAATATAAATAAATGTATATGCAGACTGGTATCCTACAGCTGTTGAAAATTGCACAGTATGTCCATTTTGTCACGCACTGTCGCATTTCAGTATGTAGTTTGTAACTAGGTCATTCGTATATTTTTAGCTCACCTGAGCGAAGCTCATGTGAGCTATTGTTACCGTGATGTGTCCGTCGTCGTCCGTTGTCGTCCGTCGTCGTCCGTGAACATTTTCAAACGTCTTCTCCTTGGTAACCAAACTTCATGGTCATGGTCCTTAGGTAGGGGGATTACAAAATTGTTATAATGACATCATTACGTAATCCAAGATGGCTGCCGTCTAAAAATAGCACAAATTCTTCAAAAATCTTCTTCTCAAGAACCGCCAACCGGATTTCATCAAAACTTGGTAGGAATGATCGATGTACAATGCTCTTTCAAAGTTGTTAAAATGGTGACCCCGGGGTAAAAAATGGGCGTGGCCCATGGGGTCAAATAAGGGTCAAATTTTATTTTTGACCGAATATGGTCATGTCATATATCAAATCGAAGGTATCGACGAGGCAATCACTCTGGTGCATTTTTTGTCGAAATTGAATGGTTATGTCATCCAAGATGGCCGCCGAAATGTCAAAAGGTCGTTCTTTTATTAGAGATTTCAAAATTCTTCTTCACATGAACCGCTTGGCCCATGGTAGCCAAACTTAAAAGTTATGGTCCATGGGTGAAGCCTTTTCAGATTTGTTAAAATGGAGGTCATCGCTAATCCAAGATGGCCGCCGTCTAAAAATAGCATAAATTTTTAAAAAATCTTCTTCTCATGAACCGCTAGCCGGATTTCGACAAAACTTGGTAGGAATGATCGATGTACAATGCTCTTTCAAAGTTGTTAAAATGGTGACCCCGGGGTCTAAAATGGGCATGGTCTGTGGGGTCAAATTGGCGTCAAATTTTATTTTTGACTGAATGTGGTCATGTCTATATCAAATTGAAGGTATCAAAGAGGCGATCGCTCTGGTGCGAAATTGGATGATCATGTCATCCATGATGGCCGCCAAAAGGTCGTTCTTTTATTAGAGATTTTAAAATTCTTCTTCACACGAACCACTTGGCCCATGGTGGCCAAACTTCACAGTTGTGGTCTATAGGTGAAGCATTTTCAGATTTGTTAAAACGGAGGTCGTCGCTAATCCAAGATGCGGCCATCTAAAAATAGCACAATTCTTAAAAAATCTTCTTCTCATGAACCGCCGACCGGATTTCGACAAAACTTGGTAAGACTGATCGATGTACAATGCTCTTTCAAAGGTGTTAAAATGGTGACCCTGGGGTCAAAAATGGGCGTGGCCCGTGGGGTCAAATTGGGGTCAAATTTTATTTTTGACCGAATATGGTCTTGTCATATATCAAATTGAAGGTATCAACGTGGTGATCACTATGGTGCATTTTTTGTCGAAATCGGATGGTTAGGTCATCCAAGATGGCCGCCGAAAGGTCAAAAGGTCGTTCTTTTATTAGAGATTTCAAAATTCTTCTTCACATGAACTGCTTGGCCCATGGTAGCCAAACTTAAAAGTTATGGTCCATGGGTGAAGCCTTTTCAGATTTGTTAAAATGGAGGTCATTGCTAATCCAAGATGGCCACCTTCTAAAAATAGCATAAATTCTTAAAAAATCTTCTTCTCATGAACCGCTAGCCGGATTTCGACGAAACTTGGTAGGAATGATCGATGTACAATGCTCTTTCAAATTTATTAAAATGGTGACACCGGGGTCAAAAATGGGCGTGGCCCGTGGGGTCAAATTTGGGTAAAATTTTATTTTTGAACGAATATGGTCATGTTATATATCAAATCGAAGGTATCAACGAGGCGATCACTCTGGTGCATTTATTGTCGAAATTGGATGGTTATGTCATCCAAGATGGCCGCCGAAAGGTCAAAAGATCGTTCTTTTATCAGAGATTTCAAAATTCTTCTTCACATGAACCGCTTGGCCCATGGTAGCCAAACTTAAAAGTGGTCCATGGGTGAAGCCTTTTCAGATTTGTTAAAATGGAGGTCATCGCTAATCCAAGATGACCGCCGTCTAAAAATAGCATAAATTCTTAAAAAAATTTCTTCTCATGAACCGCTATCCGGATTTCGACGAAACTTGCTAGCAATGATCGATGTACAATGCTCTTTCAAAGTTGTTAAAATGGTGACCCCGGGGTCAAAAATGGGCGTGGCCCGTGGGGTCAAATTGGGGTCAAATTTTATTTTTGACTGAATATGGTCATGTCATATATCCAATTGAAGGTATCAACGGGTGAAGCATTTTCAGATTTGTTAAAATGGAGGTCATCGCTAATCCAAGATGGCCGCCATCTAAAAATAGCATAAATTCTTAAAAAATCTTCTTCTCATGAACCGCTAGCTGGATTTCGACACAACTTGGTAGGAATGATCGATGTACAATGCTCTTTCAAAGTTGTTAAAATGGTGACCCCGGGGTCAAAAATGGGCGTGGCCTGTGGGGTCAAATTGGGGTCAAATTTTTATTTTTGAACAAATATGGTCATGTCATATATCAAATTGAAGGTATCAACGAGGCGATCACTCTGGTGCATTTTTTTGTCGAAATCGGATGGTTAGGTCATCCAAGATGGCCGCCGAAAGGTCAAAAGGTCGTTCTTTTATTAGAGATTTCAAAATTCTTCTTCACATGAACCACTTGGCCCATGGTAGCCAAACGTAAGAGTTATGGTCCATGGGTGAAGCCTTTTCAGATTTGTTAAAATGGAGGTCATCGCTAATCCAAGATGGCCGCCGTCTAAAAATAGCATAAATTCTTAAAAAATCTTCTTCTCATGAACCGCTAGCTGGATTTCGACGAAACTTGGTAGGAATGATCGATGTACAATGCTCTTTCAAAGGTGTTAAAATGGTTACCCCGGGGTCAAAAATGGGCGTGGCCCGTGGGTCAAATTTTATTTTTGACCGAATATGGTCATGTTATATATCAAATCGAATGTATCAATGAGGCGATCACTCTGGTGCATTTTTTGTCGAAATCGGATGGTTATGTCATCCAAGATGGCCGCCGAAAGGTCAAAAGGTTGTTCTTTTATTAGAGATTTCAAAATTCTTCTTCACATGAACCACTTGGCCCAATGGTAGCCAAAAACGTTTAAGATTATTGGTCCATGGGGAAGCCTTTTTTCCAGATTTGTTTAAAAATGGAGGTATCGCTAATCCAAGATGGCCGCCGTCTTAAAAATAGCATAAATTTCTTAAAAAATCTTCTTCCATGAACCGCTTGCTGGATTTCGACGAAAGGAAAGGAGGAATGATCGATGTTACAATGCTCTTTCAAAGTTTTTGGTTAAAGGTTGGGTCAAAAATGGGGTGGCCCGTGGGGTCAAATTTTATTTTTGACCGAAATATGGTCATGTTTTATATTCAAATCGAATGTATCAAGAGGCGAATCCACTCTGGGCATTTTTTGTCGAAATCCGGATGGTTTATGCATCCAAGAATGGGCCGCCGAAAGGTCAAAAAATTTTTTTTTATTAGAGATTTCAAAAATTCTTCTTCACATGAACCGCTTGGCCCATGGTGGCCAACTTAAAAGTTATGGTCCATGGGTGAAGCCTTTTTCAGATTTGTTAAAATGGAGGTCGTCGCTAATCCAAGATGGCCGTCGTCTAAAAATAGCACAAATTCTTAAATCTTCTTTCATGAACCGCTAAACGGATTTCGATGAAATTGGTAGGAATGATCGATTTGTTACAATGCTCTTTTCAAAAATTTGTGAAAATGGTGACCCCAGGGTCAAAAATAGGCGTGGCCGTGTGGGTCAAATTTTATTTTTGACCGAATATGCTAATGTCATATATCAAATTGAAGGTATCGATGAGGCGATTGCTCTGGTGCAATATTTGTCAGAATCGGATGATTATGTCATCCATGAGGGCCGCCAAAAGGTCATTTATTCGAGATTTTGAACGTCTTTTTCTCAGAAACCACATGGCCGATGATGGCCAAACGTCATAGTAAGTTAAGATCCTTGGGTGAAGCATTTTCAGATTTGGTAAAATGAGAGTCATTGCTTAATCCAAGATGACCGCCATCTAAAAATAGCACAATTTTTTTAAAACACATGAACTCAATGTCACATTCTCCTCTGGTGTTCATGGAGTCAGGTGAGCGAATTAGGGCCATCATGGCTCTCTTGTTTGGTTAAAGTTTTTGGTTAAGTTTTTTGGTTAAGTTTTTTGGTTAAAGTTTTTCGTTATACTATATCTCTGCATCTGCTTTGCCCATTACCTTGAAACTTCACATGGGTGTTTATCATCATCTATATTTTCATTCTACCCCTCCGTGCAGGCCCCTGTGCCCAATGTCAAGGTCAAATTACTTTGAAGTTTTTGGTTAAGTTTTTTGGTTAAAGTTTTTGGTTTAGTTTTTTGGTTAAGTTTTTTGGTTAAGTTTTTGGTTAAATGTTTTTTGTTATACTATATCTCTGCAACTGCTTTGCCCATTACCTTGAAACTTCACATGGGTGTTTATCATCTCTATCATTTTCATTCTATTTTCCCATTCTACCCCCTCCCGTGCGGCCCCTGTGCCCAATGTCAAGGTCAAATTACTTTGACTTTTTTTTGAAGTTTTTGGTTAAGTTTTTTGGTTAAAGTTTTTGGTTAAGTTTTTTTGGTTAAGTTTTTTGGTTAAAGTTTTTCGTTATACATATCTCTGCAATTGCTTTGCCCATTACCTTGAAACTTCACATGGGTGTTTATCATCATCTATATTTTCATTCTACCCCCCTCCCTGTGCGGCCCCTGTGCCCAATGTCAAGGTCAAATTACTTTGAGTTTTTTGGTGGTTAAGTTTTTTGGTTAAAGTTTTTGGTTAAGTTTTTTTGGTTAAGTTTTTTGGTTAAAGTTTTTCGTTATACTATATCTGCAACTGCTTTGCCCATTAACCTTGAAACTTCACATGGGTGTTTATCATCATCTATATTTTCATTATACCCCCCTCCCGTGCGGCCCCTGTGCCCAATGTCAAGGTCAAATTATTTGAAGTGTTAAGTTTTTTTGGTTCAAGGTTAAATTTTTACTTTTTGAAGTTTTTGTTGGTTAAGTTTTTTCGGTTATGTTCTTTTTTTTGGTTTAGTGGTAAGTTTTTTGGTTTAGTGCCCAATTTTTTTGTAAGTTTTTTTGAAGTTTTTGAGTTTTTTGTTTAACGTAAAGTACTGGTTAAAGAAGTTTTTGGTTTAAGTTTTTTGGTTAAAGTTTTTTTGGTTAAGTTTTTCGTTATACTATAATCGCTGCAACTGCTTTGCCCATTACCTTGAAACTTCACATGGGTGTTTATCATCATCTATATTGTTTCATTCTAACCCCCCACCCTCCCGTGCGGCCCTGTGCCCAATGTTCACGGTCAAATTACTTTGTTAAGTTTTTGGTTAAGTTTTTGGTTAAAGTTTTTTTTTGGTTAAGTTTTTTGGTTGTTTTTTGTTAAGTTTTTCGTTATACTTTATCTCTGCAACTGCTTTGCCCATTACCTTGAAACTTCACATGGGTGTTTATCATCATCTATATTTTTCATTCTACCCCCCTCCCGTGCGGCCCCTGTGCCCAATGTCAAGGTCAAATTACTTTGAAGTTTTTGGTTAAGTTTTTTTGGTTAATGTTTTTGGTTAAGTGGTTAAGTTTTTTGGGTGAGTTTTTTGGTTAAAGTTTTTCGTTATACTATATCTCTGCATCTGCTTTGCCCATTACCTTGAAACTTCACATGGGTGTTTATCATCATCTATATTTTCATTCTACCCCCCTCCCGTGCGGCCTCTGTGCCCAATGTCAAGGTCAAATTACTTTGAAGTTTTTGGTTAAGTTTTTTGGTTAAAGTTTTTGGTTAAGTTTTTTGGTTAAGTTTTTTGGTTAAAGTTTTTCGTTATACTTTATCTCTGCAACTGCTTTGCCCATTACCTTGAAACTTCACATGGGTGTTTATCATCATCTATATTTTCATTCTACTCCCGTGCGGCCCCTGTGCCCAATGTCAAGGTCAAATTACTTTGAAGTTTTTGGTTAAGTTTTTTGGTTAATGTTTTTGGTTAAGTTTTTTGGTTAAGTTTTTTTATTAAGTTTTTTGGTTAAAGTTTTTCGTTATACTATATCTCTGCAACTGCTTTGCCCATTACCTTGAAACTTCACATGGGTGTTTATCATCATCTATATTTTCATTCTACCCCCCTCCCGTGCGGCCACTGTGCCCAATGTCTAGGTCAAATTACTTTGAAGTTTTTGGTTAAGTTTTTTGGTTAAAGTTTTTGGTTAAGTTTTTTGGTTAAGTTTTTTGGTTAAAGTTTTTCGTTATACTATATCTCTGCAACTGCTTTGCCCATTACCTTGAAACTTCACATGGGTGTTTATCATCATCTATATTTTCATTCTACCCCCCTCCCGTGCGGCCCCTGTGCCCATTGTCAAGGTCAAATTACTTTGAAGTTTTTGGTTAAGTGTTTTGGTAAAGTTTTTGGTTAAGTTTTTTGGTTAAGTTTTTTTGGTTAAAGTTTTTCGTTATACTATATCTCTGCAACTGCTTGCACATTACCTTGAAACTTCACATGGTGTTTATCATCACTATATTTTCATTCTACCCCCCTCCCGTGCGGCCCCTGTGCCCAATGTCAAGGTCAAATTACTTTGAAGTTTTTGGTTAAGTTTTTTGGTTAAAGTTTTTGGTTAAGTTTTTTGGTTAAGTTTTTTGGTTAAAGTTTTTCGTTATACCATATCTCTGCAACTGCTTTGCCCATTACCTTGAAACTTCACATGGGTGTTTATCATCATCTATATTTTCATTCTACCCCCCCTACCCCGTGCGGCCCCTGTGCCCAATGTCAAGGTCAAATTACTTTGAAGTTTTTGGTTAAGTTTTTTGGTTAAAGTTTTTGGTTAAGTTTTTTGGTTAAAGTTTTTCGTTATACTATATCTCTGCAACTACTTTGCCCATTACCTTGAAACTTCACATGGGTGTTTATCATCATCTATAT
The DNA here is from genome assembly GCA_029237695.1 of Conchocele bisecta. Lineage (NCBI taxonomy): Eukaryota > Metazoa > Mollusca > Bivalvia > Lucinida > Thyasiridae > Conchocele > Conchocele bisecta. The sequence goes on along the minus strand of CM055267.1, from coordinate 125,900,940 downwards.
TTTCATTCTACCCCCCTCCCGTGCGGCCCCTGTGCCCAATGTCAAGGTCAAATTACTTTGAGTTTTTGGTTAAGTTTTTTGGTTAAAGTTTTTGGTTTATTTTTTGGTTAAAGTTTTTTCGTTATACTATATCTCTGCAACTGCTTTGCCCATTACCTTGAAACTTCACATGGGTGTTTATCATCATCTATATTTTCATTCTACCCATGCCGTGCGGCCCCTGTGCCCAATGTCAAGGTCAAATTACTTTGAAGTTTTTGGTTAAGTTTTTTGGTTCAAGTTTTTGGTTATGTTTTTTGGTTAAAGTTTTTTGTTATACTATATCTCTGCAACTGCTTTGCCCATTACCTTGAAACTTCACATGGGTGTTTATCATCATCTATATTTTCATTCTACCCCCCTCCTGTGCGCCCCTGTGCCCAATGTCCAAGGTCAAATTACTTTGAAGTTTTTGGTTAATTTTTTTGTTTTTTGGTTAAATTTTTGGTTAGGTTAAGTTTTTTGGTTAAAGTTTTTCATTATACTATATCTCTGCAACTGCTTTGCCCATTACCTTGAAACTTCACATGGGTGTTTATCATCATCTATATTTTCATTCTACCCCCCTCCCGTGCGGCCCCTGTGCCCAATGTCAAGGTCAAATTACTTTGAAGTTTTTGGTTAAGTTTTTGTCGCGCCCGCTTGCGGAAAGCGCGATATAGTCGGCCGTTTGGCGTACGTACGTACGTACGTACGTACGTACGTACGTACGTACGTGTGTCCGGTTAAAGTTTTTGGTTAAGTTGTTTGGTTAAGTTGTTTGGTTATGTTGTTTGGTTAAAGTTTTTGGTTAAGTTTTTTGGTTAAGTTCTTTGGTTAAGTTGTTTGGTTAAGTTTTTTGGTTAAAGTTTTTGGTTAAGTTCTTTGGTTAAAGTTTTTGGTTAAGTTTTTTGGTTAAAGTTTTTCGTTATACTATATCTCTGCAACTGCTTTGCCCATTACCTTGAAACTTTCACATGGGTGTTTATCATCATCTATATTTTCATTCTACCCCCCTCCCGTGCGGCCCCTGTGCCCAATGTCAAGGTCAAATTACTTTGAAGTTTTTGGTTAAGTTTTTTGGTTAAAGTTTTTGGTTAAGTTTTTAGCTCACCTGAGCGAAGCTCATGTGACATTACGCAAACACGTCTTATTTGGAATTAATAAATCACTGAACTACTTTCGGCAAGGGAGATAATCAATATCACGCGAACTATTTTCATACGAGCCAAGCGGATTTTTCTGTTTATGATTAGGATATATAGTTTTAAGCTATCTCCTGTGATATATAATGATACATTACTTTGTTATGTTATGGGTACTAATACATGTTGTTTCAATAGCGTATCTCTGTAACGATATTGTTGTAGATGGAGTTGCAAATAATTTTAATAAAATATTACGTTCAAATGGTGGCGTAATACTGAAAGCACTTCTGTATAGCTGTGATTGTCATAAATGGCGCAACAGTCGTGAGGTTAAGGTCGCCGACTTTCATGATTTTAATTACCGATTCCCAAAGGGTCGGGGGTTCAAACCTCGACGTGGTATAAAAAAAAATTCTCCATATATATTTTTGTGATTTTAATAATATTTTTTAATATTTTTCACAATTTATGATTTTATAAAAATACCTATAAATTGATAGAAACTTACCAACAATTAAAGTGTCTGTCTTTAAGTAATATATACACAGACAGTTTGTTACTGATGTTTTAACTTTAAGTAATATATACACAGACAGTTTGTTACTGTTTTTTAAGTTTGAGGTACTGTCTATACTGTCTATACCATATAATGTTTTTACTGTCCCAAAATCTATTTTTTTTGGCTGTCACAATTAATTAATTTTCGGACAGCAAATACATTTTTTTATGAATTTGAAATAATTATTGTCCTCCATCTGCTCACAACACTGTTCGAACTGCGCCTGTGGCTACCACGATCAGAATTCACTGGCCGCAAACACAGTAGCCATCGCGTCTATTTATTAAATTATTATTTTGTATTTAATTTGAATTCCGCGTGAACGCTGCATTTTGTGTCAACACCATTTACAGAAAATATTGGTGATTTTCTAAACGAATATCGGAGAAATGCGGCTATATATTTTGTCAATTTTCAACACCATTTACGGAAAAAAGATTACTGATTTATTAAAACAATATCGGCACAACTAAATACGGTGATAGAATTTTTGTCAACTTTTCAACACCATTTCCGGAAAATATTACTGATTTTCTAAAAACAATATCGGCGAAGGTGTACTGAACTACTCTTTATTTTAAATAACCACCGTCTAATAGATCTGTGTATAATCGAGAGTATATCGTTAATTGTCATGTTGTCTCCGACAGTGAGGTGTTGCGGCACACATCAAAACGACACGTCAATTTCAAAACATTGCCTAAGGGTCACAGCTGTGTGGTGTCATCAGATCAACACCTCGTCACACACAACTACGCATTATCGATTTTTCCCCACACAAAGCGACGTGTATTTACAACTAGATCTGTGTAATGTGTCGGGTGTAGCCAAAGACCATACATAAATTCGTAATTAGTCACAGATGTAGCCTTAAAATATAATCGATTTTCCTTAAATTAAATTACGTCCGCATGTTGACAGATATTTCAGAGCAGACGTCATCGTAATTTGCCGTTATTTATTTCCAAAATTAACCATATATTCTGTAAATGGCGTTGAAAGTTGACAATAAATTAAGACCAGATCAGTACGTCAAATCGCTATCGACGACAACTGACGATCCGATGAGAGAGTAATACCGTTTAAGCGTATCCAATGTTAAATATACATCGTTATATTTTTATGACTTTCGTAGTTTTTACCGAGAAATTCAAACCGTTTCCAATTATTGGGGAACATAATATCATGATTAGCACATCGTTTCACTATTAAGCGGGGGCTACTCAGGAAATGGGATCACACGGTCTATTGTTTACACTGGATTAATGGCGGCCCCTCCATAGGTCTCAGGTAAATCTTATTTTTTCAATAATACGACTGTGGTTTCTTCCTTTTTAGTGATAACCATGTTCCAGCCGTTAACACTTATTAGCAACATTACTTAATATGTAGTTAGTCTGAACATTCTGCAGAGAAATCTGAATTGGACGGAATCGAGCGTTGTTTCAAACTTAGTCCGGTTCATATTCACAGGTCAAAATATGAACTGAAAATGGCGCTTTGTGTGACAGAAATCCGTACGCGGACGAATAAAAAAATATTTTGTTATAAATATCACATACAGCGAAACAGCGGTAGCATCTACTGTTTTAATAATATGCATACATATTGTAATTAATGTTTAATAGTGATATACTTATGAATAATATACGATACTATGGTTTATACTCCAGCACTATGTTTTTAGGCTGTGTGATTTACCTCAATATAAACTGGATTAATTAATACTTATATTCATGCGCTTCATGACAACATCATTACATTTAAAATATACAAATATTACTTAAAGGGGTACCGATATGATACATTTTAATAATATAAATATTGAAAATACACATTACAATCGCTTACAACATAAGTTATTGATTGAAAATAGTCACTGCATCGTGACGTCGTCGTCGTCGTCGTCGTCGTCGTCGTCCGTGAACATTTTCAAAGGTCTTCTCCTTGGTAACCATTGGGCCTATGGTCACCAAACTTCATGGTCATGGTCCTTAGGTAGGGGGATTACACAATTGTTAAAGTGACGTCATTACGTAATCCAAGATGGCCGCAGTCTAAAAATAGCACAAATTCTTAAAAAATCTTCTTCTCAAGAACCGCCAAACGAATTTCGACAAAACTTGGTAGGAATGATCGATGTACATTGCTCTTTCAATGTTGTTAAAATGGTGACCCTGGGGTTAAAAATGGGCGTGGCCCGTGGGGTTAAATAGGGGTCAAATTTTATAACATATAGCAAATTGAAGGTATCAATGAGGCGATCACTCTGGTGCATTTTTTGTCGAAATCGGATTGTTATGTCATCCAAGATGGCCGCCGAAAGGTCAAAAGGTCGTTCTTTTATTAGAGATTTCAAAATTCTTCTTCACATGAACCGCTTGGCCCATGGTAGCCAAACTTAAAATTTATTGTCCATGGGTGAAGCCTTTTCAGATTTGTTAAAATGGTGGTCATCGCTAATCCAAGATGGCCGCCGTCTAAAAATAGCATAAATTCTTAAAAAATCTTCTTCTCATGAACCGCTTGCCGGATTTCGACGAAACTTGGTAGGAATGATCGATGTACATTGCTCTTTCAAAGTTGTTAAAATGGTGACCCCGGGGTCAAAAATGGGCGTGGCCCGTGGGGTCAAATTGGGGTCAAATTTTATTTTTGACCGAATATGGTCATGTCATATATCAAATTGAAGGTATCAATGAGGCGATGCATTTTCTTTCGAAATCGGATTGTTATGTCATCCAAGATGGCCGCCGAAAGGTCAAAAGGTCGTTATTTTATTAGAGATTTAAAAATTCTTCTTCACATGAACCGCTTGGCCCATGGTAGCCAAACTTAAAAGTTATTGTCCATGGGTGAAGCCTTTTCAGATTTGTTAAAATGGTGATCATCGCTAATCCAAGATGGCTGCCGTCTAAAAATAGCATAAATTCTTAAAAAATCTTCTTCTCATGAACCGCTGGCCGGATTTCGACGAAACTTGGTAGGAATGATCGATGTACAATGCTCTTTCAAAGTTGTTAAAATGGTGACCCCGGGGTCAAAAATGGGCGTGGCCCGTGGGTTCAAATTTTATTTTTGACCGAATATGGTCATGTTATATATCAAATCGAAGGTATCAATGAGGCGATCACTCTGGTACATTTTATGTCCAAATCGGATTGTTATGTCATCCAAGATGGCCGCCGAAATGTCAAAAGGTCGTTCTTTTATTACAGATTTCAAAATTCTTTTTCACATGAACCGCTTGGCCCATGGTAGCCAAACTTAAAAGTTATTGTCCATGGGTGAAGCATTTTCAGATTTGTTAAAATGGAGGTCATCGCTAATCCAAGATGGCTGCCATCTAAAAATAGCATAAATTCTTAAAAAATCTTCTTCTCATGAACCGCTAGCTGGATTTCGACAAAACTTGGTAGGAATGATCGATGTACAATGCTCTTTCAAAGGTGTTAAAATGGTGACCCCGGGGTCAAAAATGGGCGTTACCCGTGGGGTCAAATTGGGTCAAATTTTATTTTTGAACAAATATGGCATGTCATATATCAAATTGAAGGTATCAACGAGGCAATCACTCTGGTGCATTTTTGTCGAAATCGGATGGTTAGGTCATCCAAGATGGCCGCCGAAAGGTCAAAAGGTCATTCTTTTATTAGAGATTTCAAAATTCTTCTTCACATGAACCGCTTGGCCAAATGTAGCCAAACTTAAAAGTTATTGTCCATGGGTGAAGCCTTTTCAGATTTGTTAAAATGGTGGTCATCGCTAATCCAAGATGGCCGCCGTCTAAAAATAGCATAAATTCTTAAAAAATCTTCTTCTCATGAACCGCTAGCCGGATTTCGACGAAACTTGGTAGGAATGATCGATGTACATTGCTCTTTCAAAGTTGTTAAAATGGTGACCCCGGGGTCAAAAATGGGCGTGGCCCGTGGGGTCAAATTGGGGTCAAATTTTATTTTTGACCGAATATGGTCATGTCATATATCAAATTTAAGGTATCAATGAGGCGATCACTCTGGTGCATTTTCTTTCGAAATCGGATTGTTATGTCATCCAAGATGGCCGCCGAAAGGTCAAAAGGTCGTTATTTTATTAGAGATTTAAAAATAAAAACTTCTTCACATGAACCGCTTGGCCCATGGTAGCCAAACTTAAAAGTTATTGTCCATGGGTGAAGCCTTTTCAGATTTGTTAAAATGGTGATCTTCGCTAATCCAAGATGGCCGCCGTCTAAAAATAGCATAAATTCTTAAAAAATCTTCTTCTCATGAACCGCTAGCTGGATTTCGACGAAACTTGGTAGGAATGATCGATGTACAATGCTCTTTCAAAGTTGTTAAAATGGTGACCCCGGGGTGAAAAATGGGCGTGGCCCGTGGGTTCAAATTTTATTTTTGACCGAATATGGTCATGTTATATATCAAATCGAAGGTATCAATGAGGCGATCACTCTGTACATTTTGTCCAAATCGGAATGTTTATGTCCATCCAAGATTGGCCGCCGAAATGTCAAAAGTCGTTCTTTTATTTACGATTTCAAAATTCTTTTTCACATGAACCGCTTGGCATGGTAGCCAAACTTAAAAGTTATTGTCCATGGGTGAAGCATTTCAGATTTGTTAAAATGGAGGTCATCGCTAATCCAAGATGGCTGCCACTAAAAATAGCATAAATTCTTATCTTCTTCTCATGAACCGCTAGCTGGATTTCGACAAAACTTGGTAGGAATGATCGATGTACAATGCTCTTTCAAAGGTGTTAAAATGGTGACCCCGGGGTCAAAAATGGGCGTTGCCCGTGGGGTCAAATTGGGTCAAATTTTATTTTTGAACAAATATGGCATGTCATATATCAAATTGAAGGTATCAACGAGGCAATCACTCTGGTGCATTTTTGTCGAAATCGGATGGTTAGGTCATCCAAGATGGCCGCCGAAAGGTCAAAAGGTCATTCTTTTATTAGAGATTTCAAAATTCTTCTTCACATGAACTGCTTGGCCCATGGTAGCCAAACTTAAAAGTTATGGTCCATGTGTGAAGCCTTTTCAGATTTGTTAAAATGGAGGTCATCGCTAATCCAAGAATGGCCGCCGTCTAAAAATAGCATAAATTCTTAAAAAATCTTCTTCTCATGAACCGCTACCGGATTTCGACGAAACTTGGTAGGAATGATCGATACAAGTCTTTCAAAGTTTTTTAGACGGGGGGGTCAAAATGGGTGGCCCGGGGGTCAAATTTTTTTTTTGAGAAATGGATGTTATATACAAAACGAAGGTATCAATGAGGCATCTCTGGTACTGTCCAAATCGATTTTTTATGTCATCCAAGATGGCCGCCAAATGTCAAAAGGTCGTTCTTTTATTAGATCAAAATTCTTCTTCACATGACCCCGTTGGCCCATGGTACCAAAACTTAAAAGTTGGTGGTCCATGGGTGAAGCATTTTCAGATTTGTTTTAAAATGGAGGTCCGCTAATCCAAGATGGCTGCCATCTAAAAATAGTTATAAATTCTTAAAAAATCTTCTTCTCAATGAACGAGCTGGATTTTCGAACAAAATTGGAGGAATGATCGTGACTAATGCTCTTTTCAAAGGTGTTAAATGGTGGACCCCGGGGGTCAAATAATGGCGTTGCCCGTGGGGTCAAATTGGGTCAAATTTTATTTTTGAACAAATATGCATGTCATATATCAAATTGAAGGTATCAACGAGGCAATCACTCTGGTGCATTTTTGTCGAAATCGGATGGTTAGGTCATCCAAGATGGCGCCGAAAGGTCAAAAGGTCATTCTTTTATTAGAGATTTCAAAATTCTTCTTCACATGAACTGCTTGGCCCATGGTAGCCAAACTTAAAAGTTATGGTCCATGGTGTAAGCCAAAATTTTCATGATTTGTTAAAATGGAGGTCATCGTAATCCAAGATGGCCGCCGTCTAAAAATAGCATAAATTCTTAAAAAATCTTCTTCTCATGAACCGCTAGCCGGATTTCGACGAAACTTGGTAGGAATGATCGATGTACAATGCTCTTTCAAAGTTGTTAAAATGGTGACCCCGGGGTCAAAAATGGGCGTGGCCCGTGGGGTCAAATTTTATTTTTGACCGAATATGGTCATGTTATATATCAAATCGAAGGTATCAATGAGGCGATCACTCTGGTACATTTTTTGTCCAAATCGATTTTTATGTCATCCAAGATGGCCGCCGAAATGTCAAAAGGTCGTTCTTTTATTACAGATTTCAAAATTCTTCTTCACATGAACCGCTTGGCCCATGGTAGCCAAACTTAAAAGTTATTGTCCATGGGTGAAGCATTTTCAGATTTGTTAAAATGGAGGTCATCGCTAATCCAAGATGGCTGCCATCTAAAAATAGCATAAATTCGTAAAAAACTCTTCTCTGAACCGCTAGCTGGATTTCGACAAACTTGGTAGGAATGATCGATGTACAATGCTCTTTCAAAGGTGTTAAAATGGTGACCCCGGGGTCAAAAATGGGCGTTACCCGTGGGGTCAAATTGGGTCAAATTTTTAATTTTTGAACAAATATGGCATGTCATATATCAAATTAATCAATCGGATTTTTGAAGGTATCAACGAGGCAATCACTCTGGTGCATTTTTGTCGAAATTCGGATGGTTAGGTCATCCAAGATGGCCGCCGAAAGGTCAAAAGGTCATTCTTTTATTAAGAGATTTCAAAATTCTTCTTCACTGAATCCGCTTGGCCAAATGTAGCCAAACTTAAAAGTTATTGTCCATGGGTGAAGCCTTTTCCAGATTTGTTAAAATGGTGGTCATCGCTAATCCAAGATGGCCGCCGTCTAAAAAAAAATAGCATAAATTCTTAAAAAATCTTCTTCTCATGAACCGCTAGCCGGGATTTCGACGAAAACTTGGTAGGAATGATCGATGTACATTGCTCTTTCAAAGTTGTTAAAATAATTGACCCCGGGGTCAAAAATGGGTGGGCGTGGCCCGTGGGGTCAAATTGGGGTCAAATTTTATTTTTGACCGAATATGGTCATGTCATATATCAAATTTAAGATATCAATGAGGCGATCACTCTGGTGCATTTTCTTTCGAAATCGGATTGTTATGTCATCCAAGATGGCCGCCGAAAGGTCAAAAGGTCGTTATTTTATTAGAGATTTAAAAATTCTTCTTCACATGAACCGCTTGGCCCATGGTAGCCAAACTTAAAAGTTATTGTCCATGGGTGAAGCCTTTTCAGATTTGTTAAAATGGTGATCTTCGCTAATCCAAGATGGCCGCCGTCTAAAAATAGCATAAATTCTTAAAAAATCTTCTTCTCATGAACCGCTAGCCGGATTTCGACGAAACTTGGTAGGAATGATCGATGTACAATGCTCTTTCAAAGTTGTTAAAATGGTGACCCCGGGGTGAAAAATGGGCGTGGCCCGTGGGTTCAAATTTTATTTTTGACCGAATATGGTCATGTTATATATCAAATCGAAGGTATCAATGAGGCGATCACTCTGGTACATTTTATGTCCAAATCGGAATGTTATGTCATCCAAGATGGCCGCCGAAATGTCAAAAGGTCGTTCTTTTATTACAGATTTCAAAATTCTTTTTCACATGAACCGCTTGGCCCATGGTAGCCAAACTTAAAAGTTATTGTCCATGGGTGAAGCATTTTCAGATTTGTTAAAATGGAGGTCATCGCTAATCCAAGATGGCTGCCATCTAAAAATAGCATAAATTCTTAAAAAATCTTCTTCTCATGAACCGCTAGCTGGATTTCGACAAAACTTGGTAGGAATGATCGATGTACAATGCTCTTTCAAAGGTGTTAAAATGGTGACCCCGGGGTCAAAAATGGGCGTTGCCCGTGGGGTCAAATTGGGTCAAATTTTATTTTTGAACAAATATGGCATGTCATATATCAAATTGAAGGTATCAACGAGGCAATCACTCTGGTGCATTTTTGTCGAAATCGGATGGTTAGGTCATCCAAGATGGCCGCCGAAAGGTCAAAAGGTCATTCTTTTATTAGAGATTTCAAAATTCTTCTTCACATGAACTGCTTGGCCCATGGTAGCCAAACTTAAAAGTTATGGTCCATGTGTGAAGCCTTTTCAGATTTGTTAAAATGGAGGTCATCGCTAATCAAGATGGCGCGTCTAAAAATAGCATAATTCTTAAAAAATCTTCTTCTCATGAACGCTAGCGGATTTCGACGACTTGGTAGGAATGATCGATGTACAATGCTCTTTCAAAGTTGTAAAATGGTGGACCCCGGGGTCAAAAAGGGCGTGGCTGACCGCCGTGTCATTTTATTTTATTGACCGAATATGTTCATGTTATATATCAAATCGAAGGTATCAATGAGGCGATCACTCTGTACATCGTCCAAATCGATTTTTATGTCATCCAAGATGGCCGGCCGAAATGTCAGTCAAAGTGGTCTGTTATTACAGATTTCATTCTTCTTCTTTCATGAACCGCTTGGCCCATGGTAGCCAAACTAAAAGTTATGGTCCATGGGTTGAAGCATTTTCAGATTTGTTCAAAATGGAGGTCATCGCTAATCCAAGATGGCTGCCATCTAAAAATAGCATAAATTCTTAAAAAAATCTTCTTCTCATGAACCGCTAGCTGGAATTTCGACAAAACTTGGTAGGAATGATCGATGTACAATGCTTTCAAAGGTGTTAAAATGGTGACCCCGGGATGTCAAAAATGGGCGTGCCCGTGGGGTCAAATTGGGTCATTTTATTTTTGAACAAATATGGCTGTCATATCAAATTGGCATGTTATATCAAATTCGAAGGTACATTTTTGAAAGAGGCGATCCAAACTCTGTTTAAAACATGTTCCATCCGATATGTCCTCAGATTTGCGCCGAAAAATGACAAAAAGTCCGTTTACTTTTAGGTACCGATGGACAATCAAATTTCTCCCTCACCATGGACGCTGCATGGTAGCACCTTAGTAGTGTCATGTTGAGCATCCAAAGATTTGGTAAGATTTTGAGGTCATCGCTAATCCAAGAGGCTGCCATCTAAAAATAGCATAAATTCTTAAAAAATCTTCTTCTCATGAACCGCTAGCTGGATTTCGACAAAACTTGGTAGGAATGATCGATGTACAATGCTCTTTCAAAGGTGTTAAAATGGTGACCCCGGGGTCAAAAATGGGCGTTGCCCGTGGGGTCAAATTGGGGTCAAATTTTATTTTTGAACAAATATGGCATGTCATATATCAAATTGAAGGTATCAACGAGGCAATCACTCTGGTGCATTTTTGTCGAAATCGGATGGTTAGGTCATCCAAGATGGCCTCCGAAAGGTCAAAAGGTCGTTCTTTTATTAGAGATTTCAAAATTCTTCTTCACATGAACCGCTTGGCCAAACGTAGCCAAACGTAAGAGTTATGGTCCATGGGTGAAGCCTTTTCAGATTTGTTAAAATGGAGGTCACCGCTAATCCAAGATGGCCGCCGTCTAAAAATAGCATAAATTCTTAAAAAATCTTCTTCTCATGAACCGGTAGCTGGATTTCGACGAAACTTGGTAGGAATGATCGATGTACAATGCTCTTTCAAAGTTGTTAAAATGGTTACCCCGGGGTCAAAAATTGGCGTGGGGTCAAATTTTATTTTTGACCGAATATGGTCATGTTATATATCAAATCGAATATATCAATGAGGCGATCACTCTGGTGCATTTTTTGTCGAAATCGGATGGTTATGTCATCCAAGATGGCCGCCGAAAGGTCAAAAGGTTGTTCTTTTATTAGAGATTTCAAAATTCTTCTTCACATGAACCGCTTGGCCCATGGTAGCCAAACTTAAAAGTTATGGTCCATGGGTGAAGCCTTTTCAGATTTGTTAAAATGGAGGTCGTCGCTAATCCAAGATGGCTGCCGTCTAAAAATAGCACAAATTCTTAAATCTTCTTCTCATGAACCGCTGGCCGGATTTCGATGAAACTTGGTAGGAATGATTGATATACAATACTCTTTCAAATTTGTGAAAATGGTGACCCCAGGGTCAAAAATTGGCGTGGCCCGTGGGGTCAAATTTTATTTTTGACCTAATATGCTAATGTCATATATCAAATTGAAGGTATCGATGAGGCGATTGCTCTGGTGCAATATTTGTCGGAATCGGATGATTATGTCATCCATGATGGCCGCCAAAAGGTAATTTATTCGAGATTTTGAACGTCTTTCTCAGAAAACACATGGCCGATGATGGCCAAACTTCATAGTAACTTAAGATCCTTGGGTGAAGCATTTTCATATTTGTTAAAATGAGAGTCATTGCTTAATCCAAGATGACCGCCATCTAAAAATAGCACAATTTTTTTTAAAACACATGAACTCAATGTCACATTCTCCTCTGGTGTTCATGGAGTCAGGTGAGCGAATTAGGGCCATCATGGCCCTCTTGTTTGGTTAAGTTTTTTGGTTAAAATTTTTGGTTAAGGTTTTTGGTTAAGTTTTTTGGTTAAAGTTTTTCGTTATACTATATCTCTGCAACTGCTTTGCCCATTACCTTGAAACTTCACATGGGTGTTTATCATCATCTATATTTTCATTCTACCCCCCTTCCGTGCGGCCCCTGTGCCCAATGTCAAGGTCAAATTACTTTGAAGTTTTTGGTTAATTTTTTTTCGCCCTCGCTTGCGGAAAGCGCGATATAGTCGGCACTTTGGCACGTAAGTTTTTGGTTAAGTTTTTTGGTTAAAGTTTTTCGTTATACTATATCTTTTTTTTTAGTGTCCATGCCTCGCCACAAGGCGTGATATGCAGGCCGCGGACATCTAGTTCAAACTACTTGTGTATCTGGGGAGGGGGATACACATGCGCTTGTCGACAAGCGTCCATTTCTAGTTTTAATAGACATCATCGTATTTTGCCAATATTGATATTCCTCCGTAAATGACGCTGAAAGTTGATAGAAATTTCAGAGCAGAGCGGCCGAAATTTATACAGCGATCAGATTCTTTCGCGATCTGGTGACTTGGCTCCCAATCATCGCGGTATATTAGAGCTACAGTGGCTGCTCCTGATCGGGCCCAAATATTTAAGCAGCCTATAGCTATGACGAATTTGCATTGTCATCTGACGTAATTATGATGTTTTTAATTGGAGATTGGCGAACATTGTAAACCATAGGCAGACTACGCGAATACACTGCCTGGTCTGGCCGCTAATGCAATAAGCCGGGATTTGTCGGAGATAGAGACCCAATTCACATAAACACGTTTGCCGTGTCATAAATAGACTGGTTCCCGGTAGTATGGCACGCATCAGACAGGGTACCAGTCTAGTGACGAATACGAAACTGACGTCAGCAACCGCGTGTATTGATCTTTGATATTGCTTTGTGCACTTGGTAAATCTTGACACTCGGTGTGTTTGATGTCGGCCAGCTAACCTAGGCTTGCCACTTTGGATGAATCAGCATCGTGTGAACACACAGTTTCAAAACTAATGATTGAGTTTTATAACTTACGTGGAATTGCATTATGCATATTGGAATACATGACACATAATACATATCGGGATTTACCGTTAATGGCGTCATGCAATATTTTTCATGGCAAAATGAGACCAACCGATATGGGCCAGGTAAATATTTTCAAAAGAGAATTCAAATGATAGCGGCCAGATTGTGATTCTGCAGAGAAAATGTCGACCGAATGTGACACAGCGTCGAAACCACAGGCTTTCGGCGTGTTTCGGCTTTCGTCGGTATAACTCTTTATATACGTAGTTATACCGATGAAAGCCGAAACATGCCGAATGCCTGTGGTCAAAATGAGTAAGGCGGGAAATGTTTAGAATACGAATCTGAGGCTACTTTTCCAATTTCAAGTGGATCTTACCGCAAAGACCAACAACAACAACAAATATCGGAACAAATCTTTATTTTATTAATTTTTGGTCATTTTTATGCCCCACCACGATAGTGGAGGGGGCATTTAGTGTTACCCTTGTCCGTCCGTCCCGTCCGTCCGTCCGTAACGAGAGCTACATTGTGAGGTTAACCACACAGTGATGGACTTGTTAAGAGATGCTGATTCCATTTTTAACCCCGTTATGAATTGCTCTTGTGGGGTTATTTACTCTTATGGGGTTGTTTTTTATGTCTGGTTGATCTTTACGGGGTCTGATTTAGGATAGGTTAGGGTTAGGAACCCCACAATGTAGCTCTAGTATGTACGTCCGTCCGTCCGGGCAGACATTCAGGTACTTATGTGGCTAGCCCCACAGGGTTATGGACTTGTTAAAGGATAGGGTTGGTTACAATTAGCCACCTAAGATATCGTTTTATGTGGCTAAAAGTGGTTTTATGTGGCTAATATTTAACATGCGATAAGCCACATAGTTACCTGAAAGTAAGAACGTCCGTCCGTCCGTCCATCCGTCACAAAACTTTAACGCTCGGGTAAATGTCTCAGAATTTCTTCATCCTTCGACTGATCTGCTTCATATTTCATATACACATTGCTCTAATGGTCCTCTACGCCTGTTGCCCAAATCCTCGTTCGTCCTGCCCCGCCAAGCCCCCAGGGTCAAGGTCACATACTTAGTGCTTCAAAAACTTTAACGCTCAGGTAAATATCTTATAATTTCTGTTTTCTTTCACGGATCAGCTTCATACTTCATATACGCATTACTCTAATGGTCCTCTACCGCCCTGTGCCAAATCCACGTTCGTCCTGCCCCCGCCGAGCCCAGGGTCAAGGTCACATACTTGGTGCTTTAAAAACTTTAACTCTCGGGTAAATATCTTATAATTTCTGTTTGTTTTCACGGATCAGCTTCATATTTCATATATGCATTGCTCTGATGGTCCTCTACTGTCCTGTGCCAAATCCACGTTCGTCCTGCCCCCGCCTTCGTCCTGCCCCCGCCAAGCCCAGGGTCAAGGTCACATACTTAGTGCTTCAAAAACTTTAATTCTCAGGTAAATATCTTATAATTTCTGTTGTCTTTCACGGATCATCTTCATACTTCATATACGCATTGCTGTAATGGTCTTCTACCGCCCTGTGCCAAATCCACGTTCGTCCTGCCCCCGCCGAGCCCAGGGTCAAGGTCACATACTTGGTGCTTCAAAAACTTTAACGCTCGGGTAAATATCTTATAATTTCTGTTTGCTTTCACGGATCAGCTTCATATTTCATATACGCATTGCTCTGATGATCCTCTACTGTCCTGTGCCAAATCCACGTTCGTCCTGCCCCCGCCAAGCCCAGGGTCAAGGTCACATACTTAGTCCTTCAAAAACTTTAACGCTCAGGTAAATATCTTATAATTTCTGTTGTCTTTCACGGATCATCTTCATACTTCATATACGCATTGCTGTAATGGTCCTATACCGCCCTGTGCCAAATCCACGTTCGTCCTGCCCCCGCCGAGCCCAGGGTCAAGGTCACATACTTGGTGCTTCAAAAACTTTAACGCTCGGGTAAATATCTTATAATTTCTGTTTGCTTTCACGGATCAGCTTCATATTTCATATACGCATTGCTCTGATGGTCCTCTATTGTCCTGTGCCAAATCCACGTTCGTCCTGCCCCCGCCAAGCCCAGGGTCAAGGTCACATACTTAGTGCTTCAAAAACTTTAACGCTCGGGTAAATATCTTATAATTTCTGTTGTCTTTCATGGATCATCTTCATACTTCATATATGCATTGCTGTAATGGTCCTCTACTGCCCTGTGCCAAATCCACGTTTGTCCTGCCCCCGCCGAGCCCAGGGTCAAGGTCACATACTTGGTGCTTCAAAAACTTTAACGCTCGGGTAAATATCTTATAATTTCTGTTTGCTTTCACTGATCAGCTTCATATTTCATATACGCATTGCTCTAATGGTCCTCTCTGTCCTGCCAATCCACGTTCGTCCTTCCCCTGCCAACCCAGGTCAAGGTCCACATACTTATGCTTCAAAAACTTTAACGCGGGTAAATCTTTAATATTTTCTCTTCACGGATCAGCTTCATTTATACGCATTGCTCTAATGGTCTCACCGCCCTGTGCCAAATCCACGTTTCGTCCTTCTGCCAAGCCCAGGGTCAAGTCACACTTAGTGCTTCAAAAATTTAAAGCTCGGGTATATCTTATAATTCTATTTTCTTTCAGGACAGCTTATCTTCATATACGCATTGCTCTAATGGCCTCTCCGCCCTGTGCCAAATCACGTTTCTGCGCCCGGGTCAAGGTCACTACTTGGTTCTTCAAAAACTTTAACGCTCGGGTAAATATCTTATAATTTCTGTTCTCTTCCACGGATCAGCTTCATACTTCATATACGCATTCCTATAATGGTCCTCTACTGCCCTGTGCCAAATCCACGTTCGTCCTGCCCCTGCCAAGCCCAGGGTCAAGGTCACATACTTGGTGCTTCAAAAACTTTAATGCTCAGGTAAAAAAAAAATTTGACTTGGAATTTGGCCTCATTTATTATCAAAGCGATATGTGGGGCATCCGTGTTATAGGAACACATTTTCTAGTTGTCGATATTTCGGGGTGGAAAAAAATGCTCTGATATCCAAACGTGTGTATAAGACGCAGGGGCTTTGTGGGATGAAAATCTGGGTAAAAAAAAGTGTGTCTAATACATGGCAAAATATGGTAATAGTAATAACGATTACCTAAAATACTTCAAACTGATTTTGTGCATTCCTCAAGACTGGAGAACACACGTTAAAAATGAAAGAATAAACACGATAAATACAAAGATACTATTAATGGAACAAATAAAAACCATGACAGAATGTAATAAGAAGCTAATAGCTATATAACATGTTTCTTAATCAACAGAAACCGCTTGTGCATAAAGCCAAGACAAAATGGGATGACGAATTCGCTGATAAAAATATAAATTGGAAGGTAGTCTACACAAACCATTTTACAAACACTATAAGTTCTAAACTTACGAATTTTCAGTACAAATTTTTGATGAGAATTGTCGCTACAAACGATTATTTACATAAGTGTAACATTGTCAGCTTCAATTTGTGTGATTTTTGCGCCATAGCTCCAGAAACAAAGAAGCACCTTTTTTGGGAATGCACTATAAGCGAACAATTTTGGTCACAGCTGAATACCTTTTTAAACAATAATAATATTGTTTGTAATTTTGATTGGCAAACTGTTTGCTTCAGGCAATATGAGCAAGACAACAAGTTTTTCAACTTTTGTATCAGTCTAGGAAAATACTTTATATATACATGTACATGTAAATTACGAAACACAGAACTTAAATTTCCAGAGTTTATGTCTTACCTAAAGGCAACACAAAATATTGAAAAAGAAATTGCAATGAATAGAAATAAGCTCATAGTTCATGAACGAAAATGGAATGTTATCCAATTAGACTAACACTCATTTGGAGATACTGATTTGGAGATACACGTACCTTCTGATCATACATATGAATATTACAGTTAGTTATAACAGCATATACCATAATCGTATCGTATCGTGTTGTGTTGCTGAATTATTATTCACTAAACCATCTTCACCGTATTTTAACATACTATTTCGACCCTAACCCATCTACATAACATTCTTAAATAAATCCAACATAACCATGTGTGAACAGAACAATACGTTACATTCTATAATTATTTACAATACTATCAGTGATTGTAAACAAGGATTGTAACCTATAAATACATGTTGTTAAACTGCCTATAACTCATGTATCGTTTGTATATGACTATGTATGGAAATAAAACATTCAAACTTAAGATTATCAGATATGATGACTCCTAAGTCTCTTTCAGAGGATGTAGTTTCAAGAACCGTACCATTCATGGTGTAATTAGCTTTCCCATTGTTATGACCAAAATATATTACCCTGCATTTAGCCTCATTGAAAACCATTTGCCAGTCTTTGGACCACTTACATAGGTTTTGAAGATCACTCTGTAATTTATCTACATTTGCTTTATTTTTGACATTTAGTTCATATTCATATTTTACAGTCATCTGCAAATTTACACCATGTGCTCTCAGCTTTAGTAGAAGTCTTTGTCTAGGTACCTTATCGAATGCTTTTGAAATGTCTATAAATATATTGCATCAACAGGTTCACCTTTATCTAATGCTAATGTAGCATGTTCCAGGAATTCCAACAGATTAATCAAGCACAATTTTTAGTGGGGTTTATAAAAAAAAGGCCGGCTATTGGATTGGCGAAAGCCTGCGGGTGGCCCGGCAGCCAGGCGGTGGGCGGCGTCCAATTCCAATGTTAAGTTTTTGTTTTTGTTCATTTCTTTGTTGCTATAGCACCTAGGACCACCATGACCTATTTTTTCCGTGTAATGACATAGCCATTTTCAATGTTAATTTTCGTGTTTAGGTCCATTTCTCTGTTGTAGTCCCACCTAGAACCATCATACTTGCACAACTTCATAACCAACAGATACCTACCACATACCACTATCCAACATCCTTTTTATGCCCCACCACGATAGTGGAGGGGGCATATAGTGTTACCCTTGTCCGTCCGTCCCGTCCGTCCATCCGTCCGTCCGTCACGAAACTTTAACGCTCGGGTAAATGTCTCATAATTTCTTCATCCTTTGACCGATTTGCTTCATATTTCATATACACATTGCTCTAATGGTCCTCTACCGCCCTGTACCAAATCCACGTTCGTCCTGCCCCCGCCAAGCCCAGGGTCAAGGTCACATACTTAGTGCTTCAAAAACTTTAACGCTCGGGTAAATATCTTATAATTTATGTTTCCTTCCATAGATAAGCTTCATACTTCATATACACATTGCTCTAATGGTCCTCTACTGTCCTGTGCCAAATCCACGTTCGTCCTGCCCCCGCCAAGGCCAGGGTCAAGGTCACACATACTTAGTGCTTCAAAAACTTTAACGCTCAGGTAAATATCTTATAATTTCTGTTTTCTTTCACGGATCAGCTTCATACTTCATATACGCATTGCTCTAAATGGTCCTCTACCGCCTTGTGCAAATAATCCACGTTCATCCTGCCCCGCCAAGCCCAGGGTCAAGGTCACATACTTGGTGCTTCAAAAACTTTAACGCTCAGGTAAATATCTTATAATTTCTGTTCCCTTTCACGGATCAGCTTCATACTTCATATACGCATTGCTCTAATGGTCCTCTACCGCCCTGTGCCAAATCCACGTTCGTCCTGCCCCCGCCAAGCCCAGGGTCAAGGTCACATACTTGGTGCTTCAAAAACTTTAATGCTCAGGTAAATATCTTATAATTTCTGTTCCCTTTCACGGATCAGCTTCATACTTCATATACGCATTGCTCTAATGGTCCTCTACTGTCCTGTGCCAAATCCACGTTTGTCCTGCCCCCGCCAAGCACAGGGTCAAGGTCACATACTTGGTGCTTCAAAAACTTTAACGCTCAGGTAAAAAAAAAATTCACTTGGAATTTGGCCTCATTTATTATCAAAGCGACATGTGGGGCATCCGTGTTCTATGTACACATTTTCTAGTTTTTTTACCATCGCCTATTTCTTTCCACGTAATTGATTTGGCAATTGTCAACATTAAATTTTCGTGTTTAGATCGGTTTCTCACTTTTTGTACCACCTAGTACCACCATACTTGCACAGCTTCATAACCAATGGGTGCCCACCACCTACCACTATCCATTATGTGATATATTTTTTTTATCATTGCCTATTTTTTCTGCGTAATCGACTTTTCAGTGTTCAGTTGGACTACACTCATCACACAGCACAGATGTTAACTTGTACTAATACATGCATGCTAGCCTGCAACTGCATGTAGTTTTTCTCATTCACTGGCTTCTTTTGCCATCTTAGGTCACTGACAGTTGTCACTTCCAATCATGGTTATACCATTAATAGCCAAGTATCTCTATGCCTTGAAGAAAACCTGGCCTTCGTGTGGCTTTGTCTCATCTCTTGTTCTTTAGTAAATCCATGTTGTGATGAATTCATAAGGTTATATTTATCTAAGTGCAGGCATATGTGGTCCTTCATAATTGATTCTGTGGGTGGTTGGTCGGATGAACGCGACGGCGTAAATTAACGGTAAGGGAATCCTTATTGGAATCACGATTTGCCTGATTTGGCCCTCAGGTACATTTTTATCTTTGGCTCTTTTGTTACCTGGGAGTTGAATTGGGTTATTGCCCATTTTAAAAGTAGTAAGATTATTACTGATCCTAATGCTTTTGGAAGGGGCCAAGTGATTCTGGTGTGGCTAGGACCTGGCATCAGATCAGGATTATTCTGATTTCAGGGCTGAATATACATGTATATATTTTTTATTGTAAATATTCAGTTCTGATTTTGGTGATTTTCCCCCCATTTGTACATGTAAGATATGGGATTTAGTACTAAACCCATTGACCCGGCCTTAAATGGCCATAGTTGTTGATAGGCCATTAAACCCCAACAAACAAACAAACAAACATAATCGATTCAAGCAGTTACAAAACTGTGACGTTAAACTAACTGGACGATAATTACCACAAGCAAATCGCGAACCTTTCTTCTTATAAATTGGTGTAACATTAGCCAACCTCCAACTAATCAGTACATATTGCTCTTGTAGACAGGTGTCTTTGAAAGCACGCTACTCCAAAGGTGTCGTCAGGAGAGGTTCGATGGGTACGATGTTATGAGCCCCCTTTTTTGGAGCTAGCAGGATTTCTTTATATATAAATGAGGTCTGCGATAGCCATTTTAAGTATATGAAAAAGCAGGCATTATAATTATTATTCAAATGCCCTAACAATACAGTCAAGTGACACCAAACAATTTTCAGATCGTTCGTTTACCCCAGGATTTATATGTCTCTGGCTTACCAAAGCACACAAATTTAATTAAAATATAGAAAAACAATATGTGATACATTAGTCAGTACATGTATATGCAACAAAACTGAATTTGTATGGTATCATGATAATATAGTACAGTCAGAATTCGTTACAACGGCATAGTTCGTTTGAGATGAATCTGCCGTTATAACGAATCTGCCGGTATAACGAATCGGGGATTTTTTCCGTCCGATTCCGGTAATTGTTATCTGTCGGGAATTGGTATCTGTCGGGAATTGGCTACCACGCATTGTAGCGATGTTATTTGTTGTCAATTTATGCTAGCGTAATTCGGCATTATCGGCGCGATATGTGCTGAATTAAATACTTATTTGTCACCTCGTTGATAAATCAATGCATATGTATACAAATTTATATCAATGAAACAAACAACATTCAATAATAATCCGATGTTTGACAAGGTCAAGGTTGCATGCGAACCTCGTGTGATAATTGGTAATTACGTAGACACGTGACTACCGGATTATATGTGAACGTTGTTTCTTTATTGTTAGAAATTCGCAAACAAGTGCATAAAGAAAAGAAACACATTTAAATGAACAGTTTGTTTTTATTTACATGCTAACATTTATGAAAATACGAAACAATAACATACAGAGTTGTATCCCTTTCAGTATTTCATTTCGCCCCAACGAGAACTCGGCCCAGAGACTATGTTGCACATTTTAACATGTTTAATAAACAGTTTGATTTTATTTACATGCTAACATTTATGAAAATACAAAACAATAATGTACAGAGTTGTATCCCTTCAATATTTCATTTCACCCCAACGAGAACTCGCCCCAGAGACAATGTTGCATGATAAATGTGTTCACACTCGTGTGGCAAAATAATACATCACCGCAATAATCCTTAATTATATGTGGACAAAGGCACGCGGTCGAGTATTTGTGACAATATACAGACCGACACGTTGTTAATTGACGCGATTTATGACATCGTGTCAGGGTTAATCAGCCGTGAAATTGTTTAGCGACTGGTTCCCGAACATCGGTGATGCCGGATAACTGAGCTGGGTCACAGTCCTGGTACCAGATACACAGGTTACCGGCGCCGTTATAGCGAACATTAAATACGACTTAAATTGTGTATTCGTTTGCGGGATTTCTCTGCCGGTGCCGGAAGCCGAATTTGCCGGTATATCGAACAGATTAAAGAGCGTGCCGATTCGTTTGGCGGCGTATCGTGCCGGAAGGCGAATATGCCGTTGTAACGTGTGCCGTTGTAATGAATTCTGACTGTATACTAGTGGGCAACTTTTACTAATTGCGGACGATTTGACCAAATAGTGGACGATATGACTTGCGTACGATTTGACTTGCTGACGATTTTACTTGCAGACGATTTGACCAAATAGCGGACGGTTTGACTTGTGGATGGTTTGACTTGTGGATGTTTTGACTTGCGGACGATTTGACTTGTATTCTGTCCAAATGTTGAATATCTCTATAGTCGGATCATGACCAAAATTCATCAATAGCTTCCTCACATTCATTATAGCTATCCATCTAGTGTCATTCGGGTGACATTTGACCTTCATGTCAATAATTTTGGATGTACATCCAAATGTTGAATATCTCTTGATCATCTCCAAATTTCATCAATAGCTTCCTCATATTGATGGATATATATCAGTGGAATTGACCTTGGTGACCTTCACGTGGTGTCATCAATTTTTGACTATGTCCAAATGTTGAATATCTCTTGATCCGTTTGTCATATCCTTACCAAACTTTATAAATAGCTTCCTCACATTGATAGCTATCCAATTGGTGTAATTCCGGTGACCTTGGCAGTCACCTTGACTTTCGTATCAATAATTTTGGATGTATGTCCAAATGTTGAATATCTCCAATATTACCAAACTTCACCAATAACTTACTCACTTTGATGGCTATCCACCCAGCGTCATTTGTGTGCGTGTCATTAATTTTGGACTTCCTCATATTGTGACCATGACCTTGGTGACCTTGACCTTCGTGGCGATCGCCTTGTTTAGTGGGTGTGGCACTCCAACTTTTTGCAGGCGATATCACAGTTAGCAGTTGACCTTGACTGACCCCTGTTGCTGGGCCTCAAATTGTGAATATTGTTTATATAATCAACTGTTTGCAGGAGATATCGTAGTTATGCCCCCTATACGATAGCAAGGGGGGGCATATTACATTGCTCTTGAGGTTCCATCCGTCCACCCGTCCGTCCATGTATATTTATGTCAAAAAGTTTGCAAGAGTTTCTCCAACATGTAATATCTTCAATTGTACGTGAAGGATTGCTTCGATACTTGGACAATTGAATCACCTGAACATTTGTCACACACTCGTGCCACCATCAACGTGACCTTCGTCACCTTCGATATGTCGCTGTAACACTTTGCCATTTTGTTGCGTAAAAAAGTTTGTAAGAGTTTCTCGAACATGTAATATATACAGTTTATTTAACCAGGTGAGCTGATTATCGTGAAATAATGCACGAGTAATTGGGTCCTTACGTGAAACAAACAAGTGAGCGTAACGTAGGACCCAATCACGAGGGTATTATTTCAAGATAATCAGCTCACCTAATTAAATAAACTTTTTCTTACCTTTCATACATGATTCATACAATATGGCCAAGAGTTATGTGAATTAATTTTCGGAGGCGGGTCGTAGGGACGGTGTCCGAGAACACAATTTGATTGGTCAAAGGAACTCTTCATTACAACGTTACTGACGTCATATCTCCAAATATGGTAAACACGAGAGTGGTGTAAACTACTGCTGCCCAGTGGTGTATTTGTGTCAACTACTGGCTGAAATGTAAGAAATTCAATATTACGCGACGGATTGCTTTGTTACTTGTACACTTGAATCACCTGAACGTTTGTCACACACTTGTGCCACCATTGACATGACCTTGACCTTGGTCACCTTGATCACCTTGGAAATATCGCTGAAACACATTGCCATTTTGTTGCGTGGAAAAGTTCATTCATCTGAATATGTGTGATGCAATCACACCACCTTTATGACCTTCAAAATGGTGCTGAAACACCATTTTCTTACGTCAACAGTTTGTAAGACGTTCTCAAATGACTTGTGTAAGTTTAAAGTTGTCTTTTTTTTTTACACACAATCTCTAGTTAGACTCCAGTATGCCACGAGGGCATGTCCATGTTTTACCAACATAATGTTTAGTTAGCAGTTGACCTTGACTGACCCCTGTTGCTAGGGCCTCAACTATAGAATATCATTTACACCATCCATGTTTCAGGAGATATCGTAGTTAACAGTTGACCATGACTGATCTCCATTACTGGAACCTTAAATAGAGAATATCGTTTATACAATCAACTGTTTCAAGGAAATATCGCAGTTATAGTCCGTCTTGTTATGTATATATTTTCGTCAGATTTTCTTTGGGATTTGTTGCTCTATACATTTTGTAAATGGAAATTGAACGAGGAATCTGAAAATCGATGTTGCGATTTGCGGAAATAACGTTTTTGACCTCCATTTTGAAATTCAAAATGGCCACCATATTTTACCTAGTTTTGCTATATATCTGCACGTAAGTAACACATACTATTTGTTTAAAATGTGAAAATCACATACTTTTAGTGATAATACTTTAGCATGAAGTGAAATATAATATAAGAGAGAGAAGTTTGTAAACTAGCCACCATTTTGAAGATGGCCACCACGTTATACATATATGTAATTGTGGGCATATCAGTTGAACAATGGTTGAAGAATTTGATTATATGTTTTACAACGTACATCGCCATTGTAACTACAACATACTATAAGTGCATTTAGTATACATATATACATGCTGTGAAATGTATAATCGCACATATATACGTATACAATAAGTATGCACATGAAGAAAACGTGTCCCTTGGATCGTAACACATGGAATATGATATACTATCTTCAATTACCTTTGGTATATGATATTTTAGGATACATTTGCACCTCACATAACAACATACACCTGGCTATATCATTTATTAGCTATATTGTTAAATACACATGTGGCGAGGACGATGCTCACAACAGCATGTATGAATGTAGAATATATAGACAATTCAAGTGTTCCGATAATGTATTTTCGGTGCAGGTTTAACATTACATATACATGTATACACTACAAACGTTCATGTTGTTCAATGGTTCTATTCATCATAATCACATCAGATGAAATGGCATTCTCAAGATGAGTGTCGTCATCATTCTCCGGTCTGTACTACACTTACAAAGATCTGTGCATGCCAATGCGTTGTGCTTGCATGAACATTTTTGTGTTGCACACTTAGTGTTGCATTGTCATCTGATCATTTCAACAATTGCCATATGTGCTGGGGAAACTTCCGATGTGTGTGGATGTATGCGACCATCAATGTCCTGATAATATCCATGTCCAACAGGAGCAATGTGTATCTGCTGAGCAATTGTAAGTTGTCCTCATATTCTGGTCTGCTCGGGTATGTGGGTAATGTTGACACCCTTTGGAAGATAGGCTCGGCAGACAAATTCAACCAACGTGTCGAATGTTAGATCTGAGACAGAATCACAGTCAAGCAACATCTCGAAGGCATATACGACACCTTCTTCCTGATAAAAATACAATTTGAACCACTTTCCAACTCTCTTTCCATTTGCAGAGTCGATCACAACTCTCTGTTTCGGAACTGTGCGCTATGAGTTTTATTTGCCAAGCAGGTTGTCAGGTCTTCCTTCGTCTTACAATGCGACAGGACTCGTTTCATGGAGGTGTGCTTAAGTTTTGAGCCATCGTTAACCTGGTACTGTACATGTGGCTGTCCTTTCCTTCTAATTTCTCTGGTTGCAGTTTTCATGAAGTCTTCCTTGTATACACGTGACATGTATAATGGTTTATCACATCTTACATTAGCCTATTGACTAAACATTTGCTGAGATCTTCGACTGTCTGTATTGTTGCCGAGTACTTTTCCAGCTTTTGTACAGTTATCATTCCATCGAAAATGGCAATTTTGCGTTAGTTGGCAGCTCTTGAGGTGCGTGTATCAACTTCGAGTTGGCATTGCATGGGAGTGACCTTGGAGTCAGTGTAAACCCATGCTCTCCAATAGCCTTCCTCATATAAACATCCCTTACTCGACTTTGTTAGTATCATTAGCCGTTCATACATATATTTTGTTTCTTTTAATCAATTGATTTATCTCTAATGTATATCGTCTGTTTCCTATTTCCCAATGCGTGCATCTTCAATATTTGCGGTACTTATTCTTGAGGGACATGCATATGATGCTCAGAGAATTTCCTTGAACACTTCAAGATTTGTCTTGTAGTTACTGGTTCATACACATCTGCTTATAGCCATGCATCATCGATTCCGGAGTTTTAAATTGAAGATTCTACGGCTCGTAGAGTAGCCATAACGACATGCAACTCTCCCAGTCGTGTATTAACCTGTTTCTCCATATTGGGGTGCGAATCAATGATCTTCACTATCTTTTCGACAGGGCCATATCACATGAGGCCACTGATGGATCGTCATTTTCAACAACTAATTGGTTCATTAGAGTTGATCATTCATGTGCTACTTCCGGCAAAAGAGGCATGGCCCCAATTTGTGTCAATGATCGAGCTCCGGAGACTAATTAAAAGTATCCTGCCCAGCCAGGAATCAGATCAGGTGCGCATTCGTTACTACAATGGAGACGAGATTATATGTAAGAGATAAAGCAGGCAAACTGTTTTGTGTCATCAATACCAGTAGCACTGACTTTGAACAAAGTAGTTCAGCCTCTGGTGTTGACGGTGGCTGTGGTTTATGCTTACTACACTGTACGATTGGTGTGTGGTATGGGGTACCGTTATGCTACTTTCATCCTGTATGCACACGGGTGGTGCGATCGGATCCCCTGAGCACTGTCCTTCTGAAATAGCAAGGTTATTGTAGCATGTGTAGTTCTTTTACCACTAGGTGTGTCTTCCAGAAAGACATCATTGTCAACTGCAAAACACACAAATATACCTGTGGTATATACAGTCCACCAAACTGGATTATGTTGTCAACCACAGCATTTGCAAGTGATATTTCATGACTGAGTACTCGGCAGTGAGGTATACAGCAGTTATTTGCTTGTAGAAGATTGAGAACATTCTTGCTTGCGCCCTCTACCTTTCTGGAATTCAGCAGAATCATTTGTTGGTTTATGATGTGCCTGCCTATCAGTTTTAAGATCATACACCTTGCTTTGGTGTACCATGAGCACAGTTGTCAACCATATGTGTCCATGCTACATTTTCCACGTCACTGAGGGTGCCCACTATAAACCACCTGAATGAAGTTCAACAGACACGTCTTCAGTGGTGCTGGTTACAGGAATACTTTGATCAACAATTCTGCTTGTGAATCTAGACATACGTTCGCCTTGCATATATTGTTCAAGGAGTTTATGTTTTCTTTATCAGTTTCAAGAGCAATATTTGTCGAGTCCTCATCACATGCATTTGGTGAATAGAAAACGGCAGACTTTCGTCTGTCCTTTTGGATACATACATGTATTTCAAATGGAGCAACCCATGCATAACTATCTATTTGAGCCATTTTCTGTTGTATTTAGGACAATGTTTCTACAATGATTGCAGTATAGCATGTGCATTAGCAGCTGTATATTTAGTTTACAAGCAAATTTAGTGAACAGGGACTGTGCCAAACCTTGTAAAATTAGGATTCTATACGGGTAGGTAATGCCATTTAAATTGTTGAATTGGCAATTTATTTTGAGAAAATATCTCCTATAAAAGTGATATAATGAGAAACACAATTTTTTTATGGCGGCCATTTTAAAATTCAAAATCGAGGAATCAAGTCATTTCCGCAAATCGCAACATCGATTTTCGGATTCCTCGTCCAATTTCCATTAAAAAAATATATAGTGTACCTAATCCCCAAAAGAATCCGACAAACAAATTATGTTTAACATACTACAACGGACTATTAGTGGTTTATTTTCATTGCTGGGGCCTTAAATAGGGAATACTGTTCCATTTGATTCCAGGAGATATCACAGTTAACAGCTGACTTTGACTGACTTCCGTTTCTGGGGCCTTACATGGGGTTAAAATCATTCATTTAATTAACCGTTAGCCATTGACATTGACTGACCTCCATTGCTGGGGCCTTAAATAGGGAGTATACTTCATTTGATTCCAGGAGATATTGCAGCTAGCAGTTGACCGTGACCGGCATCAAATAGGAAATATTGTTCATTTAATTCCAGCAGATATCACACTTACTGATTGACCTTGACTGACCTCCTTTGCTTGGGCCTTAAATAGGGACTATTGTTAATTTAATTCCAGGAGATATCACAGTTAGCGGTTGATTTTGACTGACCCCCGTTGCTAGGGCCTTAAATAGGGACTATTGTTAATTTAATTTCAGGAGATATCACAGTTAGCGGTTCATTTTGACTGAACCCTGTTGCTAGGGTCTTAATTAGGGACTATTGTTAATTTAATTCCAGGAGATATCACAGTTAGCGGTTGATTTTGACTGACCCCCGTTGCTAGGGCCTTAAATAGGGAGTATACTTCATTTGATTCCAGGAGATATTGCAGCTAGCAGTTGACCTTGACCGACCCCCGTTGCTGGGGTATCAAATAGGAAATATTGTTCATTTAATTCCAGCAGATATCACACTTACTGATTGACCTTGACTGACCTCCTTTGCTTGGGCCTTAAATAGGGACTATTGTTAATTTAATTCCAGGAGATATCACAGTTAGCGGTTGATTTTGACTGACCCCCGTTGCTAGGGCCTTAAATAGGGACTATTGTTAATTTAATTTCAGGAGATATCACAGTTAGCGGTTCATTTTGACTGAACCCTGTTGCTAGGGTCTTAATTAGGGACTATTGTTAATTTAATTCCAGGAGATATCACAGTTAGCGGTTGATTTTGACTGACCCCCGTTGCTAGGGCCTTAAATAGGGAGTATACTTCATTTGATTCCAGGAGATATTGCAGCTAGCAGTTGACCTTGACCGACCCCCGTTGCTGGGGCATCAAATAGGAAATATTGTTCATTTAATTCCAGCAGATATCACACTTACTGATTGACCTTGACTGACCTCCTTTGCTTGGACCTTAAATAGGGACTATTGTTAATTTAATTCCAGGAGATATCACAGTTAGCAGTTGATTTTGACTGACCCCCGTTGCTAGGGCCTTAATTAGGGACTATTGTTAATTTAATTTCAGGAGATATCACAG
Organism: Conchocele bisecta; assembly: GCA_029237695.1. Taxonomy (NCBI): domain Eukaryota; kingdom Metazoa; phylum Mollusca; class Bivalvia; order Lucinida; family Thyasiridae; genus Conchocele; species Conchocele bisecta. The sequence continues at coordinate 125,872,108 of CM055267.1, read as the reverse complement.
TTAGCGGTTGATTTTGACTGACCCCCGTTGCTAGGGCCTTAATTAGGGACTATTGTTAATTTAATTCCAGGAGATATCACAGTTAGCAGTTGATTTTGACTGACCCCCGTTGCTAGGGCCTTAATTAGGGACTATTGTTAATTTAATTCCAGGAGATATCACAGTTAGTGGTTGATTTTGACTGACCCCCGTTGCTAGGGCCTTAATTAGGGACTATTGTTAATTTAATTCCAGGAGATATCACAGTTAACGGTTCATTTTGACTGACCCCCGTTGCTAGGGCCTTAATTCGGGACTATTGTTAATTGAATTCCAAGAGATATCACAGTTAGCGGTTGATTTTGACTGACCCCCGTTGCTAGGGTCTTATTTAGGGACTATTGTTAATTGAATTCCAGGAGATATCGCAGTTAGCGGTTCACCTTGACTGACCCACATTGCTGGTACCTTAAATAGGTAATATTGTTTATTCAATCTTCCCTGTTTCCAGGCGATATCACAGTTAGCGGTTGACCTTGACCAACCTTCATTGCTGGAGCCTTATATAGGTACTATTGTTCATTTAATTCCAGGAGATATCGCAGTTAGCGGTTGACCTTGACTGACCTCCATTTCTGGGGACTCGGTTAGGAATTATAGTTTATATAATCAACTGTTTCCAGCAGTTGACCTTGACCGATGCCCGTTTTGGGGGCCTCAAATAGGAAATATTGTTCATTTAATTCCAGGAGATATCACAGTTATCGGTTGACCTTGACCGACCCCCCTTTGCTGGGGCCTTAAATAGGGAATATTGTTAATTTATCATTTAGTTCCAGGAAATATCACATGTAGCGGTTGACCTTTGGGGCCTCAAATAGGGAATATCGTTGAAATAATTAACTGTTTCCAGGAGATATCACAGTTAGCAGTTGACCTTGACCGACCCCCATTGCTAGGGCCGTCAGTGGAGGACATTGCTGACCTGGAGCAGGCAAATGCAGCAGCGTCTGAGATCACAAATAAGGTCCTCTCGCAGAGGCTCGAACTCGACGAGAAATCGCGCACTGTCGGCATGCTGCAGAAGGCATTGGTAGGTGATATGTGGCCGTGACTGGAGAAATGGGGCTTATGGGATTTGTGACCAGTGTAGCTCCTGATAAAATAACACACTCCTGTAGCCTGATAACGATCTTGTTAGAAACATGCCATTGATGGAATGGCAAACAGTGCAACTCCTGATCAGACTGTGGTTTCACAGGCTGACCAGGATATACACTAGTTGCAAAAACATAAGTCCCATTTCTCCAGTCACAGTCACAAATAAACTTGACAAATATGGGGCTTATGGGATTTGTGACCAGTGTAGCTCAGGATCAAATATTACACTCCTGTACCCTGATAACGATCTTGTTAGAAGCATGATTGGTATTATAAAGTTGACACATCTACTGCAAGTCGCCATGATAAAGATGGCACTTTTGTAACCAGTACACACCCAGATCTGCATGTGCTTCCAGATTGAGTAAATTTTAAGTGTCTATATTGTTAGTTTCCTTTTAATCCATTGCAAGCAAATTTGATATGCAACTTTACTTTATCATAATACACCTGCTTTCCAAAAATAATTCTGGTCCATGATTTTATTGTTATTAATTTTTGTTTCGCCTGCTTTAGCAGAAGGTGCGACTATAGTCGCCACTGTTTCCGTCATTGTTGTCGTCCGCATCGTTGTCGTCCGAAATGTCAAAAAGTTTGTACAAGCTTTGCCATCATGGTATATAACTTTAATGTTACTTTACCGATTGCTTCAATATTTAGACACTTGATACATGTGAGCATTTGGAACACACTCGTGTCGCCATTAACATGACCTTCACTTTTTTTGCGGAAACACTTGGCCATTTTTTTTGTGTCAAAAAGTTTGTACAAGTTTCTTCATCATGATAAATAACTTTAATATTACTTAATGGATTCCTTCAATATTTGGACACTTGATACATGTGATATTTTGGAACACCCTCATGCCCCCATTAACATGACGTTGACCTTTTTTGTCTTCACATATTTGCAGAAACAATTAGCCATCTTTTGGTGTCAAAAAGTTTATACAAGTTTCTTCATCATCATATAACATTAATATTACTTGACATATTGCTTTAATATTTGGATACATGTGAGCATTTGGAACACACTCATGTCCCATTAACATGACCTTGAACTTTTGTACCTTCACATTTTTGCGCAAACATGCTGCCTTTGCCTTTTTACCTTCATATGGTTGTGGAAACACTTAGTCATATTTTTATGTCAAAAAGTTTCTTCAACCTCAACATTTTTTTCGTGTTTTAAGCATGCACTTCTCTGACTGTTTTTGTGATGCTTACTTTAGCACATGCCCATGATCATTTTACGTGTCAAATGTCTCGGCCGGCGCAACATCGCTTTCGTGGCACAATTCTTGTTTGTCAGCCTTTTAAAACCACCGCCTTCATGGATTTGCCTTATGTCTTGCCGAATTATCGAATAATCTAAGATTATCATGTAATAGTCAATGTTTTATATTTATCAATGAAAGGGTTAAGCACCAACCAATTAATCAATCAATAAATCCATCAATATACCAACTAAGAAACCAACAATCTCAATGAACCACCCAACCAACCAATCAATGAAACAGTCAAACAACTAACCAACCTTCCAACCAGCCGACTGACTGCTCACCAAATCAACACCCCATTCAGTCGCCAACCCAACCAACCACAAACCTGCCCACCACAGCCCATCCAAATCGACCAAACACCCACCCAACTCCCATCCACCCAACCAATCACCATTGCAGCTGACCAACCAACAACCAACAAACTACCAGCCAAGCAAATGATCAATCAACTAACCTACCTTACCCACCCACAAACCACAAACCTGACCAACCACAAACCTGTCCACCCATCCAGTAAATCAACCAACTGACCAATCAACCAGCCAACCAACGAACCCATCAACCAGCCAACCAACAAACCCTTCAACCAAACAACCAACGAACCCATCAACCAAACAGCCTACGAACGCATCAACCAAACAACCTACCGGCCAATCAATTGATCAATCTACCAACCAACCAGCCTTAATAATAACACCCACCCACCGAACCGGCCAACCACCCAACCAAAAATAAAACAACCACCCACCTCCGCAGCGTAAGTTGACAGTTGACCACACCCACCCAACCGGCTAACAAAAAGAAAATCCATCACCCACTCACTACAGCCACCCAGGAGCCATCTATTTCTGTGTAGAACCAGCAGCGGGAGTTGACAGTGCGTCACGCCCGGGAGACAGACAAGGAGATGAAGAAAAGGCTTGACGTCCAGAAGGACGAATACGAGGAGACGATAAAGAGACACCTCTCGTTTATTGATCAGGTACACAGCAGAAATGGTCCAATATAAAATAATAAATTTGATAAAGAGGCACCTCTCTTTTATTGTCTCACCCACGATAGTGGAAAGTGTACGGAACCCCGTTCCCACGAAATAACAATTCGTTCCCATGAAATAACAATTCGTCCCAAATTTCTCAGTGTCATTTGGGTGACCGTGACCATGGTGACCTTTACCTTCATGTCAATAATTTTGAAGCACGTCCAAATGTTGAATATCTCTTGATCCATTAGTCGGATCATCTCCAAACTTCATCAATAGCTTCTTCACATTGATGGATATCTACCAGTGTAATTCGGCTGACCGTGACCTTGGTGACCTTCAGCTTGGTGTCAATAATTTTGGACATACATCCAAATGTTGAGTATCTCCTGGTCTGTTAGTCATATCATTACCAAATTTCATATATAGCTTCCTCACATTGACAGCTATTGATCCACTGTCATTCTGGTGACCTTGACTGTCACCTTGGTGACCCGCTAAATGGTTCATTACCAAACATCACCAATAGTTTCCTCATTTTGTGTGACCTTCGTATCAATAATTTTGGACTTCCTCATATTGTGACCTTGACCTTGATGACTTTGACCTTTGTGGCCATCGCCTTGTTTAGTGGGTGAAACACTCCCCGGTGATCGCCTTGTTGATCAGTACAGAGCAGAAATTGTCCAATATGAAATAATAAATTTGATAAAGAGGCACCTCTCATTTATTGATCAGTACCGTATTTTGCCATGTATCGGTCGCAAGAGTGTATAAGACGCACCCCTATTTTCATTCCAAAATCTGGGGGGAAAATGTCTACATGAGAATATAAGACGCACCTAATTTTCCTAACAGAATGAAAAAAAAAATAAAAAAATTGCCAAGTTGTTGTTATTTATTCCCCCCTTACTGTTTTTTTATCATACCATGGACGTGTGTCAACTATTGAACACCATTTACTGTCAATCGGTGCAATTTCAAAACATAGCCTAAAGGTCAAAGTTTACAGTCTTGTGCTGAATGATTTCAACATGGCTGAGCGTTATCGATTTTTTACACAGAGCAACACACAAATTTCCTGGGTGTAATCGCGGATTCAGAAATTATTGGGAATTTAGCGAATTAATTTGTGGCATATATTAAAATTCAATCAACTTCTATGTGCGACCAGCATAGCCCCGGATTCACATGCGCATACACTGATAAGGGGCTATGCTGGAGTCGTGTATTCAGGTAGTACCGTATTATATTAATAGCAGCGACCGTTAAGTGTATTTTTAAACCTAATCAATAAAAAGCACACTATCTGTACCTACGTATGTCCACAGTGTGTCCACAGTGTCAATAGTTGGCTGGGGGGAATTGTTTATGACCCGTTTCTCATGTGCAGGTCACTAATAGTGTTATTTTAATAGACATCATCGTATTTTGCCGATATTGATTTTCAAAATCTGTCATATCCTCCGTAAATGACGCTGAAAGTTGATAGAAATTTGAGAGCAGAGCGGCCAAAATTTATACCGCGATCGGATTCTTTCGCGAACTGGTGACTTAGCTCCCAATCATCATGGTATATTAGAGCTACAGTGGCTCCTCCTGATCGAGCCCAAATATTTAAGCAGCCTATAGCTATGACGAATTTGCATTGTCAGCTGACGTAATTATGATGTTTTTAATTAGAGATTGGCGAACATTGTAAACCATGGGCAGACTACGCGAATCCACTGCCTGGTCTGGTCGATAATGCAATAAGCCGGGATTTGTCAGAGATAGAGACCCATAAACACGTTTGCCGTGTCATAAATAGACTGGTTCCCGGTAGTATTGTTTCGCTAGGCACGCATCAGACAGGGTACCAGTCTAGTGACGAATATGAAACTGACGTCAGCAACCGCGTGTATTGATCTTTGATATAGCTTTGTGCACTTGGTAAATCTTGACACGTGGTGTGTTTGATGTCGGCCACTGCCTCAGGCTTGCCACTTTAGACGTATCAGCATCGTGTAAACACACAGTTTCAAAACTAATGATAGAGTTTTATAACTTACATGGAATTGCATTATGCATATTGGAATACACGACACATAATACATATCGGGATTTACCGTTAATGGCGTCGTGCAATATTTTTCATGGCAAAATGACACCGACCAATATGGGCCAGGTAAATGTTTTCACAGATGCTCTAAGCCCCATTTCTCCAGTCGCAGTCGATATGGTCTCAGTGAATCAACCAACCTGTTTCACCCTTACAGTCGATATGGTCTCAATGAATCGACCAACCTGTTTCACCCTTACAGTTGATATGGTCTCAATGAATCAACCAACCTGTTTCCGCCTTACAGTTGATATGGTCTCAATGTATAGACCAACCTGTTTCTGCCTTACAGTCGATATGGTCTCAATGTATAGACCAACCTGTTTCCGCCTTACAGTTGATATGGTCTCAATGAATCGACCAACCTTTTTCCGCCTTACAGTTGATATGGTCTCAATGAATCGACCAACCTGTTTCCGCCTTACAGTTGATATGGTCTCAATGTATAGACCAACCTGTTTCCGCCTTACAGTCAATATGGTCTCAATGAATCGACCAACCTGTTTCCCCCTTACAGTCGAAATGGTCTCAATGAATCAACCAACCTGTTTCCCCCTTACAGTCGATATGGTCTCAATGAATCGACCAACCTGTTTCCCCCTTACAGTCGAAATGGTCTCAATGAATCAACCAACCTGTTTCCCCCTTACAGTCGAAATGGTCTCAATGAATCGACCAACCTGTTTCACCCTTACAGTCGATATGGTCTCAATGAATCGACCAACCTGTTTCCCCCTTACAGTCAACATGGTCTCAATGTATAGACCAACTTGTTTCCCCCTTACAGTCGACATGGTCTCCATGAATCGACCATCCTGTTTCCCCCTTACAGTCGACATGGTCTCAAAGAATCTACCAACCTGTTTCCCCCTTACAGTGGACATGGTCTCAATGAATCTACCAACCTGTTTCCCCCTTACAGTCGACATGTTCTCAATGAATCGACCAACCTGTTTCCCCCTTACGGTCGATATGGTCTCAATGAATCGACCAACCTGTTTCCTAATTACAGTCGATATGGTCTCAATGAATCGACCTACCTGTTTCCCCCCTTACAGTCGATATGGTCTCCATGAATCGACCAACCTGTTTCCCCCTTACAGTCGAAATGGTCTCAATTAATCGAGTGACCTGTTTCCCCCTTACAGTCGATATGGTCTCAATGAATCGACCGACCTGTTTCTCCCTTACAGTCGATATGGTCTCAATGAATCGACTTACAGTCAATATGGTCTCAATGAATCGACCAACCTGTTTCACCCTTACAGTCGATATGGTCTCAATGAATCGACCGACCTGTTTCCCCTTACAGTCGATATGGTCTCAATGAATCGACCGACCTGTTTCCCCCTTACATTCGATATGGTCTCAATGAATCTACCGACCTGTTTCCCCCTTACATTCGATATGGTCTCAATGAATCTACCAACCTGTTTCCCCCTTACAGTCGATATGGTCTCAATGAATCGACCAACCTGTTTCACCCTTACAGTCGATATGGTCTCAATGAATCGACCAACCTGTTTCCCCCTTACAGTCAACATGGTCTCAATGTATAGACCAACTTGTTTCCCCCTTACAGTCGACATGGTCTCCATGAATCGACCATCCTGTTTCCCCCTTACAGTCGACATGGTCTCAAAGAATCTACCAACCTGTTTCCCCCTTACAGTCGACATGGTCTCAATGAATCTACCAACCTGTTTCCCCCTTACAGTCGACATGTTCTCAATGAATCGACCAACCTGTTTCCCCCTTACGGTCGATATGGTCTCAATGAATCGACCAACCTGTTTCCTAATTACAGTCGATATGGTCTCAATGAATCGACCTACCTGTTTCCCCCCTTACAGTCGATATGGTCTCCATGAATCGACCAACCTGTTTCCCCCTTACAGTCGAAAGGTCTCAATTAATCGACTGACCTGTTTCCCCCTTACAGTCGATATGGTCTCAATGAATCGACCGACCTGTTTCTCCCTTACAGTCGATATGGTCTCAATGAATCGACTTACAGTCAATATGGTCTCAATGAATCGACCAACCTGTTTCACCCTTACAGTCGATATGGTCTCAATGAATTGACCGACCTGTTTCCCCTTACAGTCGATATGGTCTCAATGAATCGACCGACCTGTTTCCCCCTTACATTCGATATGGTCTCAATGAATCAACCGACCTGTTCTGTTTCCCCCTTACAGTCGATATGGTCTCAATGAATCGACCGACCTGTTTCCCCCTTACAGTCGATATGGTCTCAATGAATCGACCAACCTGTTTCCCCCTTGCAGTTGATAGACGACAAGAAAGGGCTCGGTGAGAAATGTGAGACGTTGGTGAAGGAATTGAAGACCGTGGACAAGAAATACCAGGATAAGATCAAGGCCATGCATGAGCGGTACGGTGAAATAAACGTTATTTATTTTACAGCGATTACAATAAATGCGAGAGCACTTGTACTAATGTTTTTGGTGACACAGATGGAGATGAAAGGGAGGTTCATTATTTTCCAATTTTAGCAACAATGGAAATGCCAAACTATGTTCTTATTGCGAAAAATGACAAAATTTGAAACAACAGCAGACAACAATTTTTGTTTCCCGTATTCCAAGGGTTAACATGGGAGGAAACGAGAGTCATGGAGAAAACCCACACGTCCGGTATGGCAATCACCATACCATCTCGCATACTGTCCCGGTCGAGGATCGAATCCTGGTGGCATTGGTGAGAAGTGCACTTAGCAATTGCCCTAACCAGACGACGTTACATTCTGCAGTTGTCCATTATAAATAGACAATCCATTGCATTTGGAATACACTTGTATATACATACAAATATTGAAATTATTTATGTTCTATTTTTAGCTCACCTGAGCCAAAGGCTTAAATGATCTATTGTTACCACTTTTCGTCCGTCGTTGGCCTTTGTCCGTCCACAATTTCAAAAGTATTCTTCTCTGGAACCGCTGGGCCGATGTTGGTCAAACTTCACACACATGGTACATAGGCAGGGGTATTACAGATTTATTAAAATGGAGGTTGTCACCAATCCAAGATGGCCCCCATCTAAAAATAGCACAATTTTTTTAAAAATCTTGACACGAACCGCCTGATGCATTTCGACAAAACATGGCAAGAATGATCGATGTACAATGATCTTTCAATGTTGTTAAAATCGTGACACCGGGGTCAAAAATGGGCGTGGTCTGGGGGGTCAAATATGGGTCAAATTTCATATATCATATATAGATCATATATCAAATGACGGGACGATCGCTCTGGTGCAATTTTCATCGAAATTGGATGATTATGTCAAATAAGATGGCTGCCGAAAGGTCATCATTTTATTAGAGATTTCAAACGTCTTCTTCACAAGAACCGGTTGGCCAATGCTAGCCAAACTTTGCAATTATGGTCCTTGGGTGAAGTATTTTCAGATTTGTTACAATGGAGGTCGTCACTAATCCAAGATGGCCGCAGTCTAAAAATAGCACAAATTCTTAAAAAATCTTCTCGCAAACTACCGGACGGATTTCGACCAATGCTCTTTCACAGTTGTTCAAGGTGCATGCCCACTCAGTAGGCACAACATGTTCTTTATATCAGAGACATCATCCGAGACATTTTATGGCAAAATAAACATTCATTCACCATTACCCCACATATTGATTGGCATTATTATACATTTTATATCAGACTTAAATTTCCACACTGATATTAGGAGCGATAATGGTGTTTCCTTCAGATGTTAACGGACATATCTATTTATTCTCTGTATTTGTTTTTTGATGTGCAATGATCATACTTAAAATATGTCGAAAAAATAAAAGGTGACGCATTTAATTAGTATAAATAATGAAAAAAATATTGTGCCTCATTTGCATATGAAAATAACCTGATACCACCGCGAGTCGCTATCAGTAAAACATATATTACTAAATGATTATATCTGTATATTAATATTTATAACTGGTGACACAATTACACACTTATTTAATTTCTATAAAGAACATTTTGTGCCTACTGAGTGGGCAAATAGGTGTAAAATTTGGTTGCATCATAAATCAAATCAAAGATATCGCTCGAAAGACGATCGCTCCGGTACAGTTTTCAGCAAAATCGGGTGATTACGTCATCCAAGATGACCGCCGAAATGTCAAAACGTCATCCTTTTATTTGAGATTTTAAACATCTTTACCAATGGTGGCCAAACTTCACAATTATGGTCCTTGAGTGAAGCCGTGTCCGATTTGTTAAAATGGAGGTCATAGCTAATCCAAGATGGCCACCGTCTAAAAATAACACAAAGTCTTAAAAAAATTTCTCACGAACCGCCGGACGGATTTCGACAAAACTTGGCAGAAATGATCGATATACAAGGGTCAAATAGTGGTCAAATTTAATTTTTGACTGAATATGGTAATGTTATATACCAAATCGAAGGTATTGACGAGTCGATCGATGTGGTGCATTTCTTGTCAAAATCGGATGATTATGTCATCCAAGATAGCCTCCGAATTGCCATAAGGTCATCCTTTTATTACAGATTTCAATTGTCTTCTTCTCGCGAACTGCTGGGCGATGTTGGTCAAACTTTACAGGGGTGATGTATTAGTGAAGCCTTTTCAGAATTGTTAAAATGGAGGTCTTCGCTAATCCGAGTACATGACTCTTGTTCGCTCAAATTTTCGTTAACTCAACGTATTTGCCTTGGTACCATGTCGACTGTATATGATCGAATTTCATTCTAATAGAGGTTTAGAGAGTATGCATCTCTTAACGGTGAAAGCCAGCCTTACCGAGATTCACACCGAGATCCTGTAATATATGAGGCCAAGTGATCTTGGTGTAGTGTATTTGTGTATTCCTGTCTGTACATGACATTGTTAAAGGTTAAACGGACATGGAACTGCATTCAAAATCTAATGGACGATGGAAGGGCATGTGTAATGGTGAAGTCCATCCTTATCAGGATTCCACATGGTCTGCTGGGATTTTTCTCTGAGAATTAGATCTGTGATATGGGGTGTCAAGTAATCTCGGTTGGGTAAGGGCACCAGTTCAGGATATGCCACACATCTCGTATTATAAACGTATATTGCAAAAAATACTTTCTCTGCTTGGATCGCGTTGTTCTTTTCTGAGCACGCCTGTATTGGTTTATTGTTTCCTCTTTTGATTTTAGTTCTTTTTTCAAGGGTTTTAATGTGCTTTTCACACATGTTCAGATTATTGCCGAGTGTGTGCATTTCGCATGTTACTGATTCGTAAACACGTTTTTGTCGCTCCTGTTTTAGCAGAAGCCGCTTTTCTGTCATCACCGTCGTCATCGTCCGTAATGTCAAAAAATGTTTACAAGCTTCGTCATCATGGTATAACATTAATATTACTGGACGGATTGCTTCAATATTTGGACACTTGATTCATATGAGCATTGGGAACACACTCATGCCGCCATTAACATGACCTTAACCTGTTTTTACCTTCATATTTTTGCGGAAAGCCATTTTTATGCCCCACCACGATAGTGGAGGGGGCATTTAGTGTTACCCTTGTCCGTCCGTCCCGTCCGTCCGCCCCGTCCGTCTGTCCGTCCGTCCGGGCACACATTAGGGTACTTATGTGGCTAGCCCCACAGGGTTATGGACTTGGTAAAGGATAGGGTTGGTTACAATTAGCCACCTAAAAAATCCTTTTATGTGGCTAAAAATCGTTTTATGTGGCTAATATTTAACATGTGATAAGCCACATAAGTATAGTACTGTAAGAACGTCCGTCCGTCCGTCCGTCCGTCCGTCCGTCCGTCCGTCCGTCCGTCGTCCGTCCGTCCGTCCGTCCGTCCGTCCGGGCACACATTAGGGTACTTATGTGGCTAGCCCCACAGGGTTATGGACTTAGTAAAGGATAGGGTTGGTTACAATTAGCCACCTAAAAAATCCTTTTATGTGGCTAAAAATCGTTTTATGTGGCTAATATTTAACATGTGATAAGCCACATAAGTATCCATTTGTAAGAACGTCCGTCCGTCCGTCCGTCCGTCCGTCCGTCCGTCCGTCCGTCCGTCTGTCCGTCCGTCCGTCCGTCCGTCCGTCCGTCCGGGCACACATTAGGGTACTTATGTGGCTAGCCCCACAGGGTTATGGACTTGGTAAAGGATAGGGTTGGTTACAATTAGCCACCTAAAAAATCCTTTTATGTGGCTAAAAATCGTTTTATGTGGCTAATATTTAACATGTGATAAGCCACATAAGTATAGTACTGTAAGAACGTCCGTCCGTCCGTCCGTCCGTCCGTCCGTCCGTCCGGGCACACATACAGGGTCTTAGGTGGTTAGAGGCGTGGCCTAAGACAAAAGAATACAATAGATTTATTCCGTTGACCACTTAAGCCTATTGTTCCTTAGGTGGTCATTCCTTTGATCTTTTATATAGTAAAAACCACCTAAGGGATGTCACGTAAGGACGTCCGTCCGTCCGTCCGTCCGTCCGTCCGGGCACACATTAGGGTACTTATGTGGCTAGCCCCACAGGGTTATGGACTTAGTAAAGGATAGGGTTGGTTACAATTAGCCACCTAAAAAATCCTTTTATGTGGCTAAAAATCTTTTTATGTGGCTAATATTTAACATGTGATAAGCCACATAAGTATAGTAATGTAAGAACGTCGGTCCGTCCGTCGGTCCGTCCGTCGGTCTGTCGGTCCGTCCGTCGGTCCGTCCGTCCGTCCGTCCGTCCGTCCGGGCACACATTAGGGTACTTATGTGGCTAGCCACAGGGTTATGGTTGGTTGGGTAAAGGATTTTAGGGTTTGGTTACAATTAGCCACCTAAAAAATCTTTTATGTGGCTAAAAAATCGTTTTTATGTGGTAATATTTTAACATGTGATAAGCACATAAGTATAGTACTGTAAGAAAGTCGTTCCGTCCGTCCGGGCACACATTTGGGTACTTTTGTGGGCTAGCACCAATGGACTTGGTAAAGGATAGGGGTTGGTTTACAATTAGCCACCTAAAAAATCCTTTTATGTGGCTAAAAATCGTTTTATGTGGCTAATATTTAACATGTGATAAGCCACATAAGTATAGTACTGTTAAAATGTCGTGTCCGTCCGTCCGTCCGTCCGTCCGGGCACACATTTTAGGGTACTTATGTGGCTAGCCCACAGGGTTATGGACTTGTTAAAAGGATAGGGTTGGTTACAATTAGCCCACCTAAAAAATCCTTTTATGTGGCTAAAAATCGTTTTATGTGGCTAATATTTAACATGTGATAAGCCACATAAGTATATACTGTAAGAACGTCGTCCGTCCCCGTCGTCCGTCCGGGCACACATTAGGGTACTTATGTGGCTAGCCCCACAGGGTTATGGACTTAGTAAAGGATAGGGTTGGTTACAATTAGCCACCTAAAAAAATCTTTTATGTGGCTATCGTTTTATGTGGCTAATATTTAACATGTGATAAGCCACATAAGTATGAGACGTAAGTACGTCCGTCCGTCCGTCCGTCCGTCCGTCCGGGTCGGGCACACAAATTAGGGCTAGTACTTTAGTGGCTAAAAAGCACAAGTTATGACTTAAGTAGGATAGGGTTGGTTACAATTAGCCACCTAAAAAATCGTTTTATGTGGCTAATATCGTATGTGGCCGCCGTCCGTCCGTCCGTCCGTGGGCACACTAAGGGTACTTAGTGGCTAGCCCCACAGGGTATGACTTGATAAGGCCATAAGTGGTTATCAATTAGTAGGGCAATAGCCACCTAAAAAATCCTTTTATGTGGCTAAAAATCGTTTTATGTGGCAATATTTAACAGTATAAGCCACTGTATTATCTGAGTCCGTCCGTCCGTATCCGTCCGTTCCGATTTAGTAAAACCAGTCAAGCCCCACAGGGTATGACTTAGTAAAGGATAGGGTTGGTTACAATTAGCCACCTAAAAAATCCTTTTATGTGGCAAAAATCGTGCTAATACGTGATTAACCATAAGTATACCTTTGTAAGAACGTCCGTCCGTCCGTCCCCGGTCAGTCACACATTAGGGTTGGTATTATGTGTATTGCCCCACAGGGTTATGGACTTGGTTAAAGGATAGGGTTTGGTTACAATTAGCCACCTAAAAAATCCTTTTTATGTGGCTAAAAATCGTTTTATATGTGGACTAATATTCAACATGTGATAAGCACTAAGTTATAGGGTTATGGACTTAGTAAAGGTTATAGGGTTGTGGTATCATTAGCCACCTAAAAAATCCTTTTATGTGGCTAAAAATCGTTTTATGTGGCTAATATTTAACATGTGATAAGCCACATAAGTAGTACCTGTAAGAAGTCCGATCCGTCCGTCCGTCCGTCCACGTCCGTCGACACACTGGAGGGTGGGTTACTTATGTGGCTAGCACAGGGGTATGGACTTAGTAAAGGATAGGGTTGGTTACAATTAGCCACCTCCTCCTCCTATGTGGCTAAAAATCGTTTTATAAATGTGCCTAATATTTAACGTGCCTAAGCCACATACGGGTCAATTGGGTACTTGTAGACGTTCGTCCGGTCCCGTCCAATTAGCACCACTTTTATGTACTTATGTGGCTAGCCAGGGTTTATGGACTGTAAAGATAGGGTTGGTTACAATACCACTAAAAAATCCTTTTATTTTTGTAGTATCGTTTTATGTGGCTATTATGCAACATTGTTGGATAAGCCACCATATAGTATAGTTATGGACTTTAGTAGGATAGGGTTGGTTACAATTAGCCACCTAAAAAAATCCTTTTATGTGGCTAAAAATCTGTATGTGGCTAATATTTACAATGTGTAAGCCACATAAGTAAAGTACTGTAAGAACGTACAGTCCGTCCATCCGTCCATACCGCCACACATTTAGGGTAACTTATGTGGTTAGCCCCACAGGGTTATGGACTTGTAAAGGTAAATAGGGTTGGTTACAATTTGCCAACCTAAAAAACCTATCCTTTTTATGTGGCTAAAAAATCAATTTTATGTGCTAATATAACTTGTGTGATAAGCCACATAAGTATATACTGTAAGAACATCCGTCCGGTCCGTCGTCCGTCCGGGCACACATTAGGTACTTATGTGGCTAGCCCACAGGGTTATGGACTTAGTAAAGGATAGGGTTGGTTACAATTAGCCACCTAAAAAATCCTTTTATGTGGCTAAAAATCGTTTTATGTGGCTAATATTTAACATGTGATAACCACATAAGTATACTGTAAGAATCCGTCCGTCCGTCCTCCGTTCGTCCGGTCCGTCGTCCGGGCACACAATAAAGGGTACTTATGTGGCTAGCCCCACAGGGTTATGGACTTAGTAAGGATAGTGGTTACATTAGCCACCTAAAAAAATCCTTTTATGTGGCTAAAAATCGTTTTATGTGGCTAATATTTAACATGTGATAAACCACATAAGTAAAGTACTGTAAGAACGTCCATCCGTCCGTCCGTCCATCCGGGCACACATTAGGGCACTTATGTGGCTAGCCCCACAGGGTTATGGACTTGGTAAAGGATAGGGTTGGTTACAATTAGCCACCTAAAAAATCCTTTTATGTGGCTAAAAATCGTTTTATGTGGCTAATATTCAACATGTGATAAGCCACATAAGTATAGGGTTATGGACTTAGTAAAGGATAGGGTTGGTTACAATTAGCCACCTAAAAAATCCTTTTATGTGGCTAAAAATCATTTTATGTGGCTAATATTTAACATGTGATAAGCCACATAAGTAAAGTACTGTAAGAACGTCCGTCCGTCCGTCCGTCCGTCCGTCCGTCCGTCCGGGCACACATTAGGGTACTTATGTGGCTAGCCCCACAGGGTTATGGACTTGGTAAAGGATAGGGTTGGTTACTATTAGCCACCTAAAAAATCCTTTTATGTGGCTAAAAATCGTTTTATGTGGCTAATATTCAACATGTGATAAGCCACATAAGTATAGGGTTATGGACTTAGTAAAGGATAGGGTTGGTTACAATTAGCCACCTAAAAAATCCTTTTATGTGGCTAAAAATCGTTTTATATGGCTAATATTTAACATGTGATAAGCCACATAAGTATAGTACTGTAAGAACGTCCGTCCGTCCGTCCGTCCGTCCGGGCACACATTAGGGTACTTATGTGGCTAGCCCCACAGGGTTATGGACTTAGTAAAGGATAGGGTTGGTTACAATTAGCCACCTAAAAAATCCTTTTATGTCACAGTATGTCACAGTTTCTCAAACTGGCCATATCATCTACATAAGTTGCTTAATCGCTTCAATACTTCAACACTTCATTCATTGGTATGTGTGCCACACCTGCCTTTTCATAATTTATATGACCTTCGCCTTTTGACCTTCACCAGGTTACTTAAATCACTTAACAATTTTGGTTAACCAGTTCGTCACAGTTTCTCAAACTGGCCATATCATCTACATAAGTTGCTTAATCGCTTCAATACTTCAACATTTCATTCATTGGTATGTGTGCCACACCTGCCTTTTCATAATTTATATGACCTTCGCCTTTTGACCTTCACCAGGTTACTTAAATCACTTAACAATTTTGGTTAACCAATTCGTCACAGTTTCTCAAACTGGCCATATCATCTACATAAGTTGCTTAATCGCTTCAATACTTCAACACTTCATTCATTGGTATGTGTGCCACACCTGCCTTTTCATAATTTATATGACCTTCGCCTTTTGACCTTCACCAGGTTACTTAAATCACATAACAATTTTGGTTAACCAGTTCGTCACAGTTTCTCAAACTGGCCATATCATCTACATAAGTTGCTTAATCGCTTCAATACTTCAACACTTCATTCATTGGTATGTGTGCCACACTTGCCTTTTCATAATTTATATGACCTTCGCCTTTTGACCTTCACCAGGTTACTTAAATCACTTAACAATTTTGGTTAACCAGTTCGTCACAGTTTCTCAAACTGGCCATATCATCTACATAAGTTGCTTAATCGCTTCAATACTTCAACACTTCATTCATTGGTATGTGTGCCACACCTGCCTTTTCATAATTTATATGACCTTCACCTTTTGACCTTCACCAGGTTACTTAAATCACTTAACAATTTTGCTTAACCAGTTTGTCACAGTTTCTCAAACTGGCCATATCATCTACATAAGTTGCTTAATCGCTTCAATACTTCAACACTTCATTCATTGGTATGTGTGCCACACCTGCCTTTTCATAATTTATATGACCTTCGCCTTTTGACCTTCACCAGGTTACTTAAATCACTTAACAATTTTGGTTAACCAGTTCGTCACAGTTTCTCAAACTGGCCATATCATCTACATAAGTTGCTTAATCGCTTCAATACTTCAACACTTCATTCATTGGTATGTGTGCCACACCTGCCTTTTCATAATATATGACCTTCGCCTTTTGACCTTCACCAGGTTACTTAAATCACTTAACAATTTTGGTTAACCAGTTCGTCACAGTTTCTCAAACTGGCCATATCATCTACATAAGTTGCTTAATCGCTTCAATACTTCAACACTTCATTCATTGGTATGTGTGCCACACCTGCCTTTTCATAATTTATATGACCTTCGCCTTTTGACCTTCATCAGGTTACTTAAATCACTTAACAATTTTGGTTAACCAGTTCGTCACAGTTTCTAAAACTGGCCATATCATCTACATAAGTTGCTTAATCGCTTCAATATTTCAACACTTCATTCATTGGTATGTGTGCTACACCTGCCTTTTCATAATTTATATGACCTTCGCCTTTTGACCTTCACCAGGTTACTTAAGTGACTTAAACACTTTGTCACAGTTTCTCAAATATGCTGCAGGTGGCATCCGCGTTCGACAGACGCATTTCTTGTTGTTGTTTGGTTATACTCATCCTGTATTGCGGCGCACCATCGGGTCAGTGTAAAAAATGGTTATCTAAATTATCAGAAGAGTGTACAGTAAACAATTTTCCACCATTTCCTATGCCAGTCATAAATGACAATAATAGTATCACAAGGCTAATAATCATAATGCAAGATGCTTTCAGATCACGTTTAATTTTCAGTTGTGGTACATGCTATTTTACCATATTCATTATGGTGCACACTACAGGCAGGATTTATACCAACAACAAGATTATATCAATTTACAAACTGTAGACTATTATTCTGAGCATTTTTATAATCAACAGAACAATAAATTCTACTAAAAACACAAGTTTATATCTACATCTGTGTAATCAAATATAATTCTGTGTTAGTGTTTTATTGTTTTTCATATAAGACCCCCAGTATAATGAGAAGCTCTATTCTGGTAATTTGACAGCTACAAGTCTGTGTTCACATGACCTTGACTTCTCAAAATGGCTAAAGAATCCAGTGGCGCAGACTGACAGAACCATGCTTTGTAAATCTTTTTAAATAATGATGTTTATGAGTGGACAAAAGTGGGAATAGCTGAAATACAACATTTTGAAGGTATTCTAACAAATTTGATTAAAACCTTACATGACCAATGGCGATGTGGAACATTTTTCTCCATTTGACAGATAAGTGTCTTCTGCAAAAAATGTCCTGGAAACTGACCGTGTAATTTTCTGTGATTAATGACAAATGCGGTTTACGAAAATTCCCGACGCGGGGGTTATCCCGACAAATGGTTATGCTACCGTAAGTTAAGATCCGTGGGTGAAGCATTTGCAGATTTGGTAAATGAGAGTCATCGCTTAATCAAGATGACCACCATCTAAAAATAGCACAATTATTTTAAAACACATATGAACTCAATGTCACATTCTCCTCTGGTGTTCATGGAGTCAGGTGAGAGAATTAGGGCCATCATGGCCCTCTTGTTTCAATTATGCTATCTAACCTTGCTTTAATGTCTTTGCTAGTTGATACGTCTACTCCTTCGAAGCTGTCGCCGCACTGGTGTCCGTTTTGTTTTTTGTTCCTGGTTTAACTCTTCGCTTTTTCTTGGACTTTGTCTGTGTTGGGCTATATTCATCTAATAGTTCTTTATCTATTGGTTTTATGCTGACCTCTTCATTTACATTTGATGTGGAACTTTGTTTACGCTTGGATTTTCCGTTCATTGCTGTTCATCATTATGTTATTTACCTGTAAAATTGATACGACCGTTTTAAGAAAACGGTACGTAGTATGTTTTACCGTGGCACGGGCGGGCGTGCGTTGGGCAGAAAAACTGCAAAGTTTGTGTAACCAACTCCTCAGAAACCGTTCAGTCAATCGATCTGAAACGATACACACGTCTTCTACACATATTGAAGATGTGCCCCTTGGTGTTTTTATGCCGAAAAAAATATCACCTTTTTAATTTAGCCATTTTTTCTACATTTTTGTATACAATTCTATATAGCGTACAGAGTTTGTGTACACAACTCCTCTGAAACTGTTCAATCAATCGATATGAAACTATACACACGTCTTCTATAAAAAAAAAAATTTGTATTCAATTCTATATAGAGTACAGACTTTGTGTACATAACTCCTCTGAAACCGATCGGTCAATCGATCTGAGACTATACACACGTCTTCTACACATATTGAAGATGTACACCTTGATGGTTTTATGCAGAAAAAATATTTTTTAACAAAAATATCACCTTTTTAACGTAGCCATTTTTTCTAAATTTTTGTATCCAATTCTATATAATTTCTACTTTACACATCTCTACCTACATTAGTGTACCTGTTTATCACAAAAAGAGGAAGAAATAATGCTATGGTTTTCAAATTCTCATTAATGTTTCTTGCCTTGGTGACAATTTCACATTTCTGTCTGGCCCATCTTTGACAGGCATATTTTGTGACTTGCGGCACTCTTGTTTTACATGACGTTATGTTTTTTTAACAGTATACTTTCAAAATTTTCGAGCTTGACGTCTCTGCCATCCATCGTTAGTGAAAAGTAGGTGGATATATATATATATATATATATTATATAATATATATATATATAAATAAAAAAATAATAGCAACTCGCTGTGCTTATGCAGCTATTACCAACTTAAATCCATTGATATATCCTTTATTAAATAATTATGCCCCCGTGCGTCCGTGCGTCCGTGCGTCCGTAAACTTAATATCAGAGAAATATTGTTATAACTTCTATTTCCTTCATCTAAAATGCTGAATATTTCACACATGCATTCCTGTAAGGCTCTACTACCATGCTATGCCAAATCCACGACCGTCCAACCCCCGCTGATCCCAAGGTTAAATACTTAGTACAAAACTTAACATCAGAGAAATATTGTTATAACTTCTATTTCTTTCATCTAAAATGCTTAATATTTCACACATGCATTCCTGAAAGCTCTACTACCATGCTGTGCCAAATCCACGACCGTCCAACCCCCGCTGATCCCATGGTCAAGGTCAAATACTTAGTCTCTTTACAAAACTTAACATCAGAGAAATATTGTTATAACTTCTATTTCCTTCATCTAAAATGCTTAATATTTCACACATGCATTCTAAGGCTCTACTACCATGCTGTGCCAAATCCACGACAGTCCAACCCCCGCTGATCCCAAGGTCAAATACTTAGTCTCTTTACAAAACTTAACATCAGAGAAATATTGTTATAACTTCTATTGCCTTCATCTAAAATGCTTAATATTTCACACATGCATTCCTGTAAGGCTCTACTACCATGCTGTGCCAAATCCATGACCGTCCAACCCCCGCTGATCCCATGATCAAGGTCAAATACTTAGTCTCTTTTTAGAAAACTTAACATCGGATAAATATTGTTATAACTTCTATTTCCTTCATCTAAAATGCTTGATATTTCACACATGCATTTCTGAAGGCTCTACTACCATGCTGCCAAATCCACGACACCATCCCCCGCTGATCCCAAGGGCAAACTTAGTCCTCTTTACAAAACTTAACATCAAGATGTTTAAATTCTATTGCCTTCATAAAATGCTTATAGTTTTCACACATCATTCCGTAAGGCTCACTCCATGCGCAAATCCATGACCGTCCACCCCTGATCCCATGATCAAGGTCAAATACTTAGTCTCTTTTTAGAAAACTTAACACGGATAAAATTGTTATAACTTCTGTTTCCTTCACAAAATGCTTGATATTTTCACACATGCATTTCTGTAAGGCTCTACTAACCATGCTGTGCCAAATCCACGAACGTCCAACCCCCCGCTGATCCCATGGTCAAGGTCAAATACTTAGTCTCTTTTTACAAAACTTAACATCGGAGAAATATTGTTATAACTTCTATTTCCTTCATCTAAAATGCTTGATATTTCACACATGCATTTCTGTAAGGCTCTACTACCATGCTGTGCCAAATCCACGACCGAACCAACCCCCGCTGATCCCATGGCAAGTCAAATACTTAGTCCTCTTTTTACAAAACTTAACATCGAGAAATATTGTTATAACTTCTATTTCCTTCATCTAAAATGCTTGATATTTTCACACATGCATTTCTGTAAGGCTCTACTACCATGCTGTGCCAAATCCACGAACGTCCAACCCCCGCTGATCCCAAGGTCAAGGTCTTAGTCTCTTTACAAAACTTAACATCAGAGAAATGTTGTTATAACTTCTATTTCCTTCATATAAAATGCTTAATATTTCACACATGCATTCCTGTAAGGCTCTACTACCATGCTGTGCCAAATCCATGACCGTCCAACCCCCGCTGATCCCATGGTCAAGGTCAAATACTTAGTCTCTTTTTACAAAACTTAACATCAGAGAAATATTGTTATAACGTCTATTTCCTTCATCTAAAATGCTTAATATTTCACACATGCATTCCTGTAAGGCTCTACAACCATGCTGTGCCAAATCCACGACCGTCCAACCCCCGCTGATCCTAAGGTCAAGGTCAAATACATGGTCTCTTTACAAAACTTATCATCAGAGAAATATGTTATAACTTCATCTAAGATTCTTAATATTTCATGCATGCATTCCTCTAAGGCTCTACTATCATGCTGTGACATATCCCTGCTGATCCCAAGGTCAAGATCACATACTTAGTCTCTTTACAAAACTTAACATCAGAGAAATCTGTTATAACTTCTATTTCCTTGCTCGGATCTGCTTCACATTCACGTTCATGCCGCCCCCGCTAAGCCCAGAGTCAAGGTCACAAGCCCACACACTTGGAAAATTTTACATATTTAGGGGTACCTGGGCCCACGCGGGGGGTATTCCGTAAGCCTCGTTTCCTGACCAATCTAGTTTAATTTTGTTAAAATAAACACAGTGTGTACACTGATTGAGGGCTGATCTTGTAGTTTCTCACATTTATAGCTATCCATCCAGTGTCATTTAGGTGACCTTCACCTTCACCTTCACCTTGGTGACCTTAACCTACTAACCTTCATCAATAGCTTCCTCACATCGATAGCTATACATCCAGTGTCAGTCGACTGGCATTGACCTTCACCTTGGTGACCTTAACCTTTGTGGGACGTAAATTGTTGGGCATGGCTAAATTTCCCATATCTCTTGATATTAATCAGATCATTACCAAATTTCATCAATAGCTTTTCTCACATTGATGGCTATCCAGCCACTGTCATTTGTGTGACCTTGACCTTCACCTTGGTGACCTTAACATTTGTGGGACATAAATTTTGGACATAGCCAGGTGACATTGACCTTCATCTTGGTCACCTTAAGCTTTGTGTCACTCACCCACTGTCATTCGGGCGACCTTGACCTTCACCTTGGTGACCTTAAGCTTTGTGTACATAATTTTGTACATAATTTTGTACATACGTCCAAATATTGAATACCTCCTGATCCGTTAGTCGGACCCTTTACCAAACTTCATCAATAGCTTCCTCACAGTGATGGCTATCTACCCTGTGTCTTATTTGGGTGACCGTGACCATGGTGACCTTGACCTTCATGTCAATAACTTTGGGCGTACATACCAATGTTGAATATTTCTTGATCCCTTAGTCGTATCATCACCAAACTTCATCAATAGCTTCTTCACATTGATGGATATCTACCAGTGTAATTCGGTGGCTGACCTTGACCTTGGTGACCTTCACTTTGGTGTCAACAAATTTTTAACATATACAATGAAATGTTGAATATTTCCTTATCTGTTTGTTGGATCATTACCAAACTTCTTAATTACTTCCTCACATTGATAGCTATCTATCCAGTGTCATTCCGGTAACCTTGACCATCACCTTGGTGACCTTGACTTTTGTGTCAATAATTTGTGATGTACGTCTAAATGTTGATTATCTCTTGACCCGTTAGATCATTACCAACCTTCACCAATAGATT
Source organism: Conchocele bisecta (assembly GCA_029237695.1). Taxonomy (NCBI): domain Eukaryota; kingdom Metazoa; phylum Mollusca; class Bivalvia; order Lucinida; family Thyasiridae; genus Conchocele; species Conchocele bisecta. The sequence continues at coordinate 125,849,311 of CM055267.1, read as the reverse complement.
CCTTCCTCACTGGCTATCGAACCAGTGTCATTTGTGTGACCATGATCTTGGTAACCGTGACCGTATCAATAATGTTGGACTTCCTCATATTTTGACCTTGACCTTGGTGACCTCGTTTAGTGGGTGAGACACTCCCCGGCGATCGCCTTGTTATTTCTCGCATTCTAAGGGTTAACCTCCCTACAACAGTTTTGTGTCTTCCCATGTATGTCTGTTATAGAGGTTGCACTGCATAACTAATGTAAATACAGTGAAATCATGATGGCTCAAAATGCTATACCTCGTAATGCCGGGCTCGCTCATAATAGCGCCACTGTCCTGATAATTTTCACTATATGTTTAATGTATTTTAAATGCAATAGCTCAAAATTCAACTCCTCGAAAAGTGCGATCCCTCAAAACATTTTTTCAAGTCCCGCGAACACATTTCTTGCTATTTTGCGATATGATGACTCAAATATTTTGTCGAAGTTTATGTTTGGCTAATTTTCTCACCTCCGCGTCCGATTTATTATGATTGAAAGTCGAGCCGCATTCTATGTGTCCATGAAATGTGATTTTTGTCTCGCCCGCAAAAGCGGAAAGCGAGACATAGGTTTTGCTTTTCTGGAGTCGGCATCGGCGGCGGCGGTGTCGGCGGTGTCGGCGGTGTCGGCGGCGTCGGCGTCATCATTCAATGTTAAGTTTTCGTGTTACGGTCATTACTTCAACACCTTATCAGCTACAGTCATCAAACTTTATACATACCTTTACTATGATATGTAGATGAATATAGAACTATTCTCGGGGTCCCAGGGTCAAGGTCAAGGCCCCAGGGTCAAGGCGAGACATTTGATTCCGCAGAATTCTTGTTTGTTGATCAAATTTGATTGCTACCGTTTTTGAGTGCGATAATTAGAGCCCCGCCGAGAATAAACTTTTCCCTTTTTCAACTCTATTTTGTTTTCTTGTCCGGTGAACTACTTCTACAGATTTTGGCTGATTCTGTTCATACTCGGTATACATCAAGTCCAGGAGTGCGTAACGTAAAATATTTTGCTGATCCATCCGCAGTAATGCCCCTTTTTCGACTCAGCGGGCGGGCGGGCAGCTGAAGAAAAAGCGCATAGTTCGTGTACACAACTCCTCCGAAACCGTTCAGTCGATCGATCTGAAACTATACACACGTCTTCTACACATATTGAAGATGTGCACCTTGGTGTTTTTATGGCGAAAATATATTTTTTAACAAAAATATCGCCTTTTTAACTTAGCCATTTTTTCTTCATTTTTCTATACATTTCTATATACGGTACAGAGATTGTGTACACATCTCCTCCGAAACCTTTCAGTGAATCGTTCTGAAACTATACACACGTATTCTACACATATTGAAGATGTACACCTTGGTGTTTTTATGTCGCAAAAATATTTTTTAACAAAAAATATCACCTTTTTAACTTAGCCATTTTTTCTACATTTTTCTATACAATTCTATATACGGTACAGAGTTTGTGTACACAACTGCTCCGAAACCGTTCAGTCGATCGTTCTGAAATTATACACACGTCTTCTACACATATTGAAGATGTGCACCTGGGTGTTTTTATGTCGAGAAAATATTTTTTAACAAAAATATCACCTTTTTAACTTATCCAATTCCCTATCATTTCTACTTTACACTCTACTTTTCTATCTCTGCCTAAATTAGTATACATGTTTAGCACAACGAGATGAAGAAATAATGCTATTTTGTTTTACAAACAAATATCTATTTTTTTTTAAGTTTTTGTAAGAGTTTCTCAAATTACCTATAATTTCTGTTTGCCTTCAGCTAATATCCTCATATTGCACACATGTATTACTTAGTAACGATACATCCTTCCACATTAATGTAATTACCCTCGCTACTGATCGTACGTCCATCCGTCCGTCCGTCCGTCCGTATGTCTGTTTATTTATTTGAAAGTTTGTGTAAGAGTTTCTCAAATCGCCTGTAATTTCTGTTTGCCTTCACCTAATATCTATTGCATACATGCACCTTGGTGTTTTTATGCCGAAAAAATATTTTTGTAACAAAAATATCGCCTTTTTAACTTAGCCATTTTTGCTTCATTTTTCTATACATTTCTATATACGGTACAGAGTTTGTGTACACAACTCCTCCGAAACTGTTCAGTCGATCGTTCTGAAACTATACACACGTCTTCTACACATATTGAAGATGTGCACCTTAGTGTTTTTATGCCGAAAAAATATTTTTTAACAAAAATTTCACCTTTTTAACTTAGCCATTTTTTCTACATTATTGTATCCAATTCCCTATCATTTCTACTTTACACTCTACTTTTCTATCTCTGCCTAAATTAGTATACATGTTTAGCACAACGAGATGAAGAAATAATGCTATAGACTTTCAAATTCTCATTAATGTTTCTTGCCTTGGTGACAGCTTCACATTTCTGCATCTTCGCTGTCTGGCCCATATTCGACGGGCGTATTTTGTGACTTGCGGCACTCTTGTTTGACTTTGAAAATATTTTTTTCTTCAATCACTCACTCAGTGATTGCTGTTGTATTCATGAACAACAGCGGTGGCATTTTGTTTTACAAACAAATATCTATTTTTTTTTAAGTTTTTGTAAGAGTTTCTCAAATTACCTATAATTTCTGTTTGCCTTCAGTTAATATCCTCATATTGCACACATGTATTACTTAGTAACGATACATCCTTCCACATTAATGTAATTACCCTCGCTACTGATCGTACGTCCATCCGTCCATCCGTCCGTCCGTCCGGGCACACATTAGGGTACTTATGTGTCTAGCCCCACAGGGTTATGGACTTGTTAAAGGATAGGGTTGGTTATAATTAGCCACCTAAAAAATCGTTTTATGTGGCTAAAAATCGTTTTATGTGGCTAATATTTAACATGTGATAAGCCACATAAGTACCCTAATGTAAGAACGTCCGTCCGTATGTCTGTTTATTTATTTGAAAGTTTGTGTAAGAGTTTCTCAAATCGCCTGTAATTTCTGTTTGCCTTCACCTAATATCTATTGCATACATGCATCACTTAGTAATGATACATCCTTCCACATTACTACAATTACCCTTGCTACTGATTGTACATCCGTCTGTCCGTCTGTTTATTTATTTGAAAGTTTTTGTAAGAGTTTCTCAAATCAATTATAATTTCTGTTGGCCTCTGTTTAACTTCAGCTAATATCTTCATATTGCACACATGCATTATTTAGTAACAATACATCCTTCCACATTAATATAATTACGCTTGTTAGTGATTTTATGTCCGTCTGTCTGTTTATTTTTATTTTAAAGTTTTTGTAACAGTTTCTCAAATCACCTATAATTTCTCTTTGCCTTCAGCTAATATCTTCATATTATTGCACACATGCCTTACTTGAGTAATGAATGATACATCCTTCTACATTAATACAACTACCCTCCCTATCATATGTCCATCTGTCTGTCTATCTGTCTGTTAAGTGCATCAACAGACCACATTTTCTAGTTTTCAACTTTAATTAAATAATTGCTATTTTAAGCCTGTTGTAAATGGTTGTTTTTCGTTGTAATTCCCAGGTGAAACTCGAACAACCCGAGTCGCACAGGAACAAGCAGAGTCTTGTTCGCGTCCAACCCCAGTTGCAGCACTAGTAACCCACCACAACCATTCTGTCCGAAGCATCCTTTTTTCGCGTTTATCATCAGGTACATTATTTGAGTGTAAAGGTACATTTTGAGATGACGAGACATCTTGCAGAGTTGGTAATTCATACAAATCACTGGTTATATGTCTCTGATTCTCAGTCAATGTTTCATTTTGATAGGCTTGATTGATTGTACATGAATTTATGATTTCTCCAGAAATATTTATGTGGTCACAGCTACATGAAATTTGATTGCACTGTTCACAAATATTACCTAAAATGGAGAACACAGTTTCATCAGAAAAATAACTTTGTGTGCTTAATTTGCTGTTGCAACTGATCTTCGCATATTTGCCGATGTCCTATACATTCCAGCATAGGTAATCTTTATGTCCCATGAACTTGCAGTTGTAGCATTGTTTTGATTTTTATGGCGGCAGTCAATAGTCTCATGATTGGTCATACCACATTTCATACACCTATTCCCAGTGTGTTCTTGGTCGAGGGCAGCCGTAGCGTTGATGATTTTCCTGTGGTCTGTTCACCTGTCCTCTGGTATTTCTCCCATAGCAGTCTGGCCTGGAGAACTGTAAGGGGGTTTCTTGTGAGCGAGATTTTCTTAGGCTGGTGCGCAGGTTTCAGTTGATTTTTGTTTGTGTCATAAACACATCTCTCGAAATCCGCTACTATTTGGATATGATTGTTGATAGTCGCAAGTAGTCGTTTTATTCCCGAGCTCAACAGATGAATTGTCTCGTGGACGATAGAAATAGTTTCTTAATTGTCCTGCATTGTCATAAAATGCAGAGTGAGCGTCAATTAGCTTTGTATCATGTGTATCACATTGTCGTCGAATTATATCGTTGAAGTCCTGTACACAGATATCACCACGTGGACACGAGTTGCATATAAATATGTTACATGTAAGATTCTCTTTTTTCACGAACATAAGCAACTGTTCATATCGTTCCTCAAATAGTTCACTGTCCGTGTCTTGTGAGGCATCATTTCCTTCAACGTATATGATTACATTTTCAAATTGTTTAAGGTCAAATATTTTGATTTTCATGTGTATGTCAAGAACTGTTGCACCAGGTAATGTTTGGCATTCAACATTATTATTTAGCCCCTTACGATTTATTCCAGAGAGGATTGAATCACCAATAATTAAAGTTTTTGTGGGTTTCTGGCTCTGATTTTGTTTTGCATTGGTGTTATTAAATAGGTTTTGTTTTTTGTGTGGCTTTTGTCACTGGCTTAGGCTTCTTTGACTTAGGCTTGCGGGTACTCTCATTTTTCGTAGCAGGTCTAGGTGTCTCAGTGGTTTGTACATTTATAGAAGTATTTCTACTTTCAATTGCCTTTTCCGGTGTGGGGACTACTATCACTGACAGATCATCGGGCGGCAATGTGCTGGCATTGGTTGGGGCATTTTCAGCTGGGTTATTTTCAGTTGTGGCCTGTTTCTCACTCAGTTTGATAACTTCTGTGGTGAGATTTGTCAGTTGCGTCTTCAGGGATCCAATTTGTGTAGATATTTGAGTTATCATTTCAGTCACAAGGGAGATTTGGTGGCTCACAGGAAGTTCCTGCAACCCATCAGGTGGTCCTGGCGGCACAGGAGATACCACGGTGGAGAACAGTCTCTGCATCGTGTGCGTCCCAGCTGGTGTGCTGGTCTGTGGCGACAGTGGCTCCATTTCCTCACTTGTCTTGTCAGCCATCAATGTTCTGTACAAATTAATTGAGATCCTGCTGAAAAGGTTATTCCACCATAAATGTTGCCCTGGACCTGAGACTTTCAGCTAGCTGTCTACTGGTCTTGTCAATTTTCAAGTAGACGTTCTTCTTTTGAACATGTGTGGTCAACTTAATTTTGTCTTTACTGGTGTCACCTTGTCCCACAAATGCAAACATTAACTGTTTTATAAAACTCTCAAAGACCGCTGATACAAAAAACATGACCGTTGTTTGTTTGTCTGTGTACTCCATATTAAAGAATACACCTTGCAGCTTGTCACAAATGGTTTGCTCAATGTTGACAGAGGAGACTGTAGAGAATCCGGAGAACGATTCATTATCTGACAGCTCTTGTGCATCTTGCTGCAATATCAATGTAGACTGCTTGGATAAGCATGTGTTTTCAGATTGTTCCTGTTGTAAGATGAGTGTAGATTGTCTGGAAGAAGACGCATCTGATTCCATTGTAATTTGTGATTAGGTTCCTTTTCTCCAGAACTGGTGTGCTATATGGCCCCTGATGTGTTCATGTCTGAGGGTCAGCAGGGTGCACAAGCTGGTACTGCCTTGGTTATCCTGGTAGATTGTGTAATATTAGATCATATTATGTTCTCAGTAGATGGTTCCCTGGCCACTCCAATACAACACAGTGGGCTATATCCAAGTTTTGGAATCACATATCAACCCAGCAGGGGGCCCCACTGTATATCACAATGGAAATTGAATTTTCTTTAAAAAACACTTTTTTAAACACTTTTACAAAAATTCCACTTATATATTTAGAAACTATTAATCACAATCTCCATGCTGATATAATTTCCACTAAGTAATTCCAATGCTAATCCATATAAATTCAAATTAAACACAGAGCAATTATTTCATGACTGGTCAGTCTGATTGGTGATTCCTCTCTCCACTGATTTACGCTTGCAGTATGTTTTTTTTTTTGCTTATATTTAACGGCGGCACTGGCTCTAGGACCTTGCATGCCGTCTCCCAAGAATGGGAGAAAGAATGGAGGTAGAGATTTTTGAGAGAAGCCGGTAATTCGTATTTACAGAGCAACTACGAATTATCGGTACCCATTTACAGCTGGGTGAACTGGAGCAGTGTGGATAAAGTGTCTTGCTCAAGGACACAATGCACGCCGCTAGTCAGGCTCGAACCCACGACCCTTGGATCAGTAGTCCGACACACTAACCATTACGCCACGGCGCTCCACAGTATGTAGATACATTTTACCGACAGCGCCCAAGTATGTTTAAAGGACTTAGTTTGATCAAGTCATATAATCAAAGGAAAGTAAGAAACCTAGGAACGTTCATTGTTAAATCATTTAAAAGGAGATGAAATATTGTCACGTCTATAACGTATGTCAACTTGAATGTTTATACACATTGATAGATATATGCAGGCAAATTCGTATTATGTGCGAATGTCTGATCAGTAGTGGACATTTCCTTTCATACTTTGGCGATCGACAAAATTTCTTACGTTCAAGTGTTTTCTGAATTTTCCATGTAAATTACTCTCTCTCTCTGCACCTCGCATTGCAACTTTGTATTTACTAAACTGCTATTTAGTGTACACATACACTACTTTTCATGTCCACTGTCTGTCATCTTGCTTGAATTGTCATGTTGATTGTATTGTTAATTACTATTGTGCTCAAGAGCCAGCGGGGCTTAAGCAATAAATGATTACCGGGTATTCATACTTGACCTTCACAAATTTGAATTTTTTCACAAATTAATTTATTTTGCCGAAGTTTAGGCAATGGCCTGTGCACAAATGTCACACATCCATGCTGCCCTTAATATGACCATCACCTTTTGACCTTCAAACCTGTGCTTATGAATACTTATCACTTTTGGTTAATTAACTTTGCCACAGTTTCTGCCAATCTGCCACCGGGAGCATTCGTGTGCCGACTGGCCACATTTTCTTGTTTTTTTAAGTGTTACAAAAAACGACAATTAATGATTTTTCCTCAAATATATACGGTATAAATAAAAGATTAATCTGACATTCTTTTTTAAGGGGCAGGTGGTGATGATATTCAGTAACTTAATTTCATGGGAGCCTTAGCCGGATGTAAAATTTCAAAATCACGGACTATAGAGAGGTGGGTGGTCCAGGGCAGTTGAGCGTACCGACTGACGAGCTGATAATGAGGTGAGACGAGCGTACAGAATGTCGTGTCGAGTGTACATACTGGGACGAGTCGCTTCAGGCGAGTGAATGATGTATCAACAAGTCTGGCAAATGTTTCAACTGATGCCACACATAAATGTACATATGAATTAATTTATCGAAAAGGGGGCAAAATAGTCCAAAACAAATTGATATGGTTAAACTAAAAATAGCAATGAGTGCCCCCAAGAGGAGAAATTAATTAGGTATGTGTGTACTCATAACAAACTTAATTAATAGTTTGTACCCAACAAAGAAACATGTAGAAAATATATGACATCTGTTGTATAACCTGCTGTTAAATAAAGTGCATGAATTATCACATCCACAGTATTGTGTACCTTGTACGAAGTCAATGACACATCCGGGCCTGTGCATCTTATATTGCACTGCGTGCAACTCTGATGTACCTGGTATAGCATGATGAAGACCATCGACCGAGAGTTTGTATCATGTGATCTTCAATGTTAGCTTTTGCTGCACTGCTTGCAGCACCAATCCGAAATGAATGGCCACTATATTTATTCTCATCATAACCGAGTCTGCATAAAACTTGCTTCACATAATAAAGAAACTTTGTCCTAGTGAACGGTTTGCCATCCACATCTATGAATAGTGGCGAGATATCAAAACAAAACGCAGTAGATGTAAGCTGCTCTCTGCGTAGACACAAATGGAGTTATTCTGTATATCAATGCCTACACTGAACGGATCAATCTTGGAAGTAGGTAGCGTAAGACAAAACATAGAATGATCTGTCAAGAATGACACATCCTGACATTTCAAATATGAATAAACGTCATCATTCAGAGCTTTAACAGTGAACTCACCGCAGTGAAGAAAGCCGAAATAGGCTAATGAACACATGCATTGTAACGTAATCTAAATTTGGGGTAATAAGTGCTTTGGAGCTACCGGTAGGCGAAAATTTTGACCTACCCCTACCCAGAGTAGAACTTTATGAAGCATATCTATTCTTATAGGAAATCCATCGTAGAATTCGAATCTGCGTGTTAAAATTGGGAAAACCGCGGCCGAATATCGATTTTTTGCTGATCTCCATGGTAACTGATTAACAAGAAAGTACAAATATTTATAATGTCGACCAGAATGTAACTTTCCTGTCAACTATTCGTGGGGAAAGCAAACTTTCACATTTTTCTGCACCTTTATGTTGCAGGAAAATAAAAAAGTAGTCTGGTGGTAGGTTTTCCAAAACCAAGATGGCCGCCAATTCCCAGATGATCACCATGCCTGAAAATGACAGAACCAACATTATATCACTTGCTATCACTTGTTTGGAGCTCACTACGTATGCAGTTTCAGCAGATAAAAACATTTACTAAAACCATGAATTATGAGCAGAGAAAATGGAAGATGAGTTTCGTAATTTTTGTTTCAAAATGGCCACCATGAAACAACATAACTGCCGGTCGACAAATAATATCTTGAAACATCCTGATTATCCATATATTTCAACACAGTATGATACCAATAAGTATCACAAATGTAAACATGCTAGTGATAATAAAAGCCAATAAGCAATAACGCATGTAATTAAATCATTTTACATTTAAAAATGGCCGCCATGAAGCAAGTTACCATTTCTATTTGATATATATGTTAACGTTCAGTTGCAAAGTATCTTCATTTCTAACAGAAATAAGTGCAGAAGCTATCAATATGTGAATCTGTTAATTTCATACATATACGAGCAATACAACCCGTCTTTCAAGTAATTTTATTTTCAAAATGGCCGCTGAAGAAAATTGTTGATAAATCATACGTTTAAAATCACGTCTGTAGCAGCTCTAGCTCTTCGATAAATCAGACGTTGAAACTCCCGTCTTATTTGAGTTAAATTGCATCATGTTATACAGTGTTATGTGTATGTGTGATGCTGATAACGATGTTTAAGTGTTACGGCCTGTTAAATTCGACCAGGAGACTGATCAGAGCATCAACCAAAATGATGGTGTTTATTTCCCTGAACAACAAGTTATTACCAGTCTAACCATTGCACGATTCCAACTGATGACCAGGATCTACACAAAATAGAAATATGTTACACGCTTCTTTTTCAACCAGGCGCAATATGTAACTTTGCTTTTTGTTTCATTTTCGATTTGCCCACGGAACAATCATATAGCTCTTAATTGTCGGCGGATACTACTTTAAAGCATCTAAATCGTGAGTGCAATGTGAGAACCTGTTCGACATAACAGTATTCTATCAGCTTTTTCGTAGCATATCGACAAAATGCCTTAATTTGTGGGATTTGTTGTAGCTAACGCCTGATAGAATGGGATATAAATTAAAAGCTTGATGATAATAATCAATTTAATCATCATGTAGTTTCTCGGTAGGTATTGGATGTGCCTATACCATATCAAGATTTAAATAACAATAATAAAATGATCGTCACTTTTAATCGATTGGATACAATTAAAACATTTGTTTTGAGAACACATTTTACAATGACATAAAACATTTTATAAGTTCCTCTTGAATATGCATATACCTGGTGATGATGAAATCATGAACACACTAGCATTCATGGTTAGTGTTATTTCAAACTTTTCTGGTACCCATTAATTCTGCAACCTAAATCGGATTGACTTGAAACTGCTTTTACGTCTTTATCATCAACCATTTGTTGTATTATATACCCCCATCCATATGGCTTTCATGCACAATGTCAATGCCAATGGACTGTTGGTCGGACCAGGCTGTGGCCAGGGGTATCGGTGAGCTCCTACTCACTTGCTCTAGTATAGTCATGTATATGTATATGTGAAATAGAGGTCGAAGAAAACGGAGAGCCCAGTTAAAACATATTCAACTCAATAATATATTAAACAGTATAAGTCAAAGTTGTAAACATGTTGAACATACGATAACATATGTTAGGTTCGCAAGACAACAAACTTGATGGCAATGGCACAGATATGGAAATACCTGTGGGTAGTACTCAACTAACTTGCATGGTGACATAAAAAAGTTTTAATACTGTTGCCTAGACAGAACATATGAACATATGAACATATGCGTAGGTTTGCTGGCGAAAAATGTGATTGTTTCTTGATTGCATATACATTCCAACCTTATTATGTGTTTGTCATCAAACTGAGTGTGCGTGGCGCAGAAACAGTCTGCAGGCCAATCGATTATATTTCCAGAGAACTATTTTTGAATAGATTGTGATAGAAATACGTCTAGTGAAACTGTATATGTCATCCGGTTATCAAAGTTACAAAATTGGACAATTATTGTATTGTCATGTTTGAATAATTAACGCATTAGACACAGAAACATGCGTCACAAACTAGCAAATATACATACTATCTGTGTATATCTGTAGAAATAAACTGTTACATTTTGAAATCGCATATGGCAGTCACATGCACCTGGACTTCGGTAAAAGATATTTGGTAACGTTGCATAGAAGACATAGGTCGGTGTTCTGGCAGACAAGTGATGTACAATAAACCGCCATGTGTTATGATTGAACACTGGGGGTAAGGTGATATCCGTAACTGCAGTTACGGACATCCCAAGATGGCGGACGTGAAACGAGGTAAGTTGAAATATCGCGATTTTCGACTGTTTACGCTTCGTGCATTTAATGGCTTTCAATGGTTAGCTCAATATGTGTATATACTATGATTTTGATGCCTATGTATTCCCCAAATGTTGCTTATTCCACTTTTATAGACGTTTGAAATTTCACTGATGATACGGGTAACGGAGCGCAGAGAAAATTCATGAGATGGGTAACTAGAGGCAATGAGATGGGTAACTGTCACCCGATCTCCGTAACTGAGCTGTCGTTAATAAACGTACACTGTGTTATTTGCTGTTTCTTGAGAGGATTTTAGCAGTTGCTCTCTATACACATCAATAAATCATGTATGTGATATTGTTAGTAGACACAAATGCCTGATACAGTTACTTATTATCATTTACGAAACATAATAAATAATTTTCCACCAAATAATGTGCTATTGAATAACGTGCATAAACATGCTTTCCGAAGTGTTTTTTTTCAATAAATATTCTGTGTTCATGTCAGTACCATGTTTGTCTTACTGCCTCGACCCACCTGTACTCTGGACCAACAATATTTTTTTTCTTATTTCTCTTCCGCTCCATAATCACTAAAAATACTGTATGATTAGGGTCTAGGATTGATTAGCGTCTAGGAACAGTCCCGGGGTGAACAGTCATTGTCACGAACAGTCTCAGGGACGAACAGTCATTGGGACGAACAGGCCTGTAGCCCCAGACAGTCGCCCACGACCGCATTGTATCCCCCTGCCGCCATGTCAGAAAAAAAAATCAACAAAGGGGAAATAACTCTAAAATTAGCGACCCGAGAGTTGTGGTTCTTGTGCGCGACACGTCGTTGACTCGTTATCTATGCATGAATGAAGTTTCGTTAAAATATTCCATACGGTTTCATACTTATAGCCCGGACACGAAAGTGTGTGCGGCTGCGGCGGGGCGCTACTATTGTCGGCACTTTTTCCGTCGTCCGGTTTTTGTCATAGTCAGCGCTTTTTCCGTCATCGTACGCGTCGTCCGCATCGTCCGTTTTTGTCACGCCTGCTTTAGCAGAGGTGCGACTATAGTCGGCGCTTTTTCCATCGTCGTTCGCGTCGTCGTCGTCGTCCACGTCGTCCGTTTTTTTTGTAAGGCAAATGCGTTGAAGTTATTGTTTTTTCACAATATCTCTTTAACCCCTTGCCAGACATTGATAATATTTCACATCAATGTTTGTCTAGGGATGATGCTTCATTACGCAAACCCCCACATCCAAATTTTGAAGGTCAATGTCATTTATTTCCTTGTAATGTTCACCTGTTTTGTAACAGAAATGCGTTAAAGTTATAGTTTTTTCACAATATCTCTTTAACCCCTTGCCAGACATAGATAATATTTCACATCAATGTTTGTCTAGGGATGATGCTTCATTACGCACACCCCCACATCCAAATTATCAAGGTCAAGGTCATTTATTTACTTCTAATGTTCACTGGTTTTGTAACAGAAATACGTTAAAGTTATTGTTTTTTCACAATATTTCTTTAACCCCTTGCCAGACTTTGATAAAATCTTTTCACATCAATGTTTGTCCTACGGATGATGCTTCATTACGCAACCCCTACATCCAAATCTGAAGGTCATGTCATTTTTATATTTACTTTTAATGTTCACCGGTTTTGTAACAGAAATGCGTTAAAGTTATTTTTTTTTTTGTTTTTTCACAATATCTCTTTAACCCCTTGCCAGACTTTGATAAATTTCACATCAATGTTTGTCTACCGGATGATGCTTCATTACGCACACCCCTACATCCAAATTCCTGAAGGTCAAGGTCATTTATTTACTTTTAATGAATTCACGGTTTTGTAACAGAAATGCGTTTAAAGTTTATTGTTTTTTCACAATATCTCTTTAACCCCTTGCCAACTTTGATAATATTTCACATCAATGTTTGTCTAGAAAGATGCTTCATTAAACGCACACACCCCACATTCCAAATTTTGAATTTTTTTGGGTCAAGGTCAATTTATTTATTTACTTTGTAATGTTCACACGATTTTGTAACAGAAATGCGATTAAAGTTATTTTTTTTTTTTCTTTCAATGATCTCTTTAACCCCTTTCCAGACCATTGATAATATTTCACATCAATATGTCTACGGATTATGTTTCATTATGCCACACCCCCACAATCCAAATTCTGAAGGTCAAGGTAATTTATTTACATTGTAATGTTCACGGTCAAATGCCTCGTCAGGCGCGACACCGCTTCCGTGGCGGAATTCTGTTTTGTAAGGCAAATGCGTTTAAGTTATTGTTTTTTCACAATATCTCTTTAACCCCTTGCCAGACTTTGATCATATTGCATATCAATGTTTGTCTAGGGATGATGCTTCATTACACACCCCCACATCCAAATTCTCAAGGTCAAGGTCATTTATTTACTTTTAATGTTTCACCACGGTTTTTTGTAACAGAAATGCGTTAAAGTTATTGTTTTTTCACAATATCTCTTTAACCCCTTGCCAGACTTTCATAATATTTCACATCAATCTTTTTCTAGGGATGATGCTTCATTACGCACACCCCCACATCCAAATTCTGAAGGTCAAGGTCATTTATTTACTTTTAATGTTCACGGTTTTTGTGTAACAGAAATGCGTTCAAGTTATTGTTTTTTCACAATATCTCTTTAACCCCTTGCCAGACTTTGATAATATTCCACATCAATGTTTGTCTAGGGATGATGCTTCATTACGCACACCCTCACATCCAAATTCTGAAGGTCAAGGTCATTTATTTACTTTAATGATTCACCGGTTTTGGTTTGTAACAGAAATGCTTAAAGTTATTGTTTTTTCACAATATCTCTTTAACCCCTTGCCAGACTTTGATAATATTTCACATCAATGTTTGTCTACGGATGATGCTTCATTACGCACACCCCTACATCCAAATTCTCAAGGTCAAGGTCATTTATTTACTTGTAATGTTCACCGGTTTTGTAACAGAAATGCGTTAAAAGTTATTGTTTTTTCACAATATCTCTTTAACCCCTTTCCAGACTTTGATAATATTTCATATCAATGTTTGTTTAGCGATGATGCTTCATTACGCACACCCCCACATCCAAAGTCTGAAGGTCAAGGTCATTTATTTACTTTTAATGTTCACCGGTTTTGTAACACAAATGCGTTAAAGTTATTGTTTTTCACAATATCTCTTTAACCCCTTGCCAGACTTTGATAATATTTCACATCAATGTTTGTCTAGGAATGATGCTTCATTACGCACACCCCCACATCCAAATTTTGAAGGTCAAGGTCATTTATTTACTTGTAATGTTCACCGGATTTGTAACAGAAATGCGTTAAAGTTATTTTTTTTTTTCACAATATCTCTTTAACCCCTTTCCAGACATTGATAATATTTCACATCAATATTTGTCTACGGATTATGTTTCATTATGCACACCCCCACATCCAAATTCTGAAGGTCAAGGTAATTTATTTACTTGTAATGTTCACGGTCAAATGCCTCGTCAGGCGCGACACCGCTTCCGTGGCGGAATTCTTGTTTTGTAAGGCAAATGCGTTTAAGTTATTGTTTTTTCACAATATCTCTTTAACCCCTTGCCAGACTTTGATCATATTTCATATCAATGTTTGTCTAGGGATGATGCTTCATTACACACCCCCACATCCAAATTCTCAAGGTCAAGGTCATTTATTTACTTTTAATGTTCACCGGTTTTGTAACAGATATGCGTTAAAGTTATTGTTTTTTCACAATATCTCTTTAACCCCTTGCCAGACTTTCATAATATTTCACATCAATCTTTTTCTAGGGATGATGCTTCATTACGCACACCCCCACATCCAAATTCTGAAGGTCAAGGTCATTTATTTACTTTTAATGTTCACCGGTTTTGTAACAGAAATGCGTTCAAGTTATTGTTTTTTCACAATATCTCTTTAACCCCTTGCCAGACTTTGATAATATTTCACATCAATGTTTGTCTATGGATGATGCTTCATTACGCACACCCTCACATCCAAATTCTGAAGGTCAAGGTCATTTATTTACTTTTAATGTTTACCGGTTTTGTAACAGAAATGCGTTAAAGTTATTGTTTTTTCACAATATCTCTTTAACCCCTTGCCAGACTTTGATAATATTACACATCAATGTTTGTCTAGGGATGATGCTTCATTACGCACACCCCCACATCCAAAGTCTGAAGGTCAAGGTCATTTATTTACTTTTAATGTTCACCGGTTTTGTAACAGAAATGCGTTAAAGTTATTGTTTTTCACAATATCTCTTTAACCCCTTGCCAGACTTTGATAATATTTCACATCAATGTTTGTCTAGGAATGATGCTTCATTACGCACACCCCCCACATCCAAATTTTGAAGGTCAAGGTCATTTATTTACTTGTAATGTTCACCGGATTTGTAACAGAAATGCGTTAAAGTTATTGTTTTTTTCACAATATCTCTTTAACCCCTTTCCAGACATTGATAATATTTCACATCAATATTTGTCTACGGATTATGTTTCATTATGCACACCCCCACATCCAAATTCTGAAGGTCAAGGTAATTTATTTACTTGTTATGTTCACGGTCAAATGCCTCGGCAGGCGCGACACCGCTTCCGTGGCGGAATTCTTGTTTTGTAAGGCAAATGCGTTTAAGTTATTGTTTTTTCACAATATCTCTTTAACCCCTTGCCAGACTTTGATAATATTTCATATCAATGTTTGTCTAGGGATGATGCTTCATTACACACACACCCACATCCAAATTCTCAAGGTCAAGGTCATTTATTTACTTTTAATGTTCACCGGTTTTGTAACAGAAATGCGTTAAAGTTATTGTTTTTTCACAATATCTCTTTAACCCCTTGCCAGACTTTCATAATATTTCACATCAATCTTTTTCTAGGGATGATGCTTCATTACGCACACCCCCACATCCAAATTCTGAAGGTCAAGGTCATTTATTTACTTTTAATGTTCACCGGTTTTGTAACAGAAATGCGTTCAAAGTTATTGTTTTTTCACAATATCTCTTTAACCCCTTGCCAGACTTTGATAATATTCCACATCAATGTTTGTCTAGGGATGATGCTTCATTACGCACAACCCTCACATCCAAAATTACTGAAGGTCTAGGTCATTTATTTACTTTTAATGTTTACCGGTTTTGTAACAGAAATGCGTTAAAGTTATTGTTTTTTCACAATATCTCTTTAACCCCTTGCCAGACTTTGATAATATTACACATCAATGTTTGTCTAGGGATGATGCTTCATTACGCACACCCCCACATCCAAATTCTCAAGGTCAAGGTCATTTATTTACTTGTATGTTCATGGTCAAATGCCTCGACAGGCGCGATACCGCTTCCATGGCAGAATTCTTATGTTCTTGTGAACTGAGTGTTTGCACAATAATCAGATGTACAGTGTTTGTATGGAAACAAAATAGTGTTATACATATTAAAATATGGTCCTTAATTGACATGTAGTGTGTAAGACACACATTAATAGACATCAATGATTGACTCAGCGTAATAATGATCAGTTATAGATGCACAGCATGTTCAGCATATATATAATGTTTTCGAAAACATATTTAGTGACATTAAATATAGTAATTGTGCACGTTATGTTAACATTGTATGTGGTATGTGACGGGAACAGTATAATATGGTACGCTTTGATAGACGCGAGTGTGCTGGTGAGCTACATGGATATGTGTGACTCCGTACACATAAATTATTTAAGCCGCGATTACAGGATTTGCAGCTGCTATTTTTTTATTTGTATGTTCATTATCTGATATGGTACTGTCGGTTAAGTCGTAAATGGTATTAGTCCATATATTTGATTTCATACACTATTACCAGATTACTCGATTGACTATTACCTAAACTTGCAGGAAGATCATCCTTATGCAGTAACTTGTCTTGTACTTCCTTTATCAGTTATCTGAAATACTCAATAACCCCACTCCATCCCGCTGACCCACCAATCCTCACATCATGCAACTGTATATAGAAAACATGAAATATCTTATTAAGCTAACATAGTACCGGTGTAACAGGAAATCTTCCCCCCACCTGGGGGGGAAGATTTCCAGGCTTAAGCCTAGGAAATATTCCCCCCCGTCTGGAAATTCATCCCCCCCCCCCCCCACATCACCACCTTCACATATACACTGTCCACAAAACTTTTAATGTATTTTCATATACATTGTTGATATTGTGCTCAGTGCTCAGGAGCATACAAAATGCACATGCTAGAACCAGTCTGTTGGTAACAGAGGACGTAATATCCCTACATGTATACCCAACTAACATAGTCATAATGTATGTCTGCTTGTGGAGAAGTATGTGAATAGGCGAGGCAGTATTTTCTATAAAATAGCTCTCCAATTTAGTATAATATCTATACATAGACAATATAGTGGTGGTGGGGCGGTAGAGATTCTATTTACCGGTATATGCAATAATTCCCCTTTACCGTACCATAACTATTATGTATGTTGGCTGGTAGAGAGTTCTCTAGGTTAAATCTCTACCATAGCTGCATATGATTGGTATAAATGTATAGCACATGGTGGGGGTGGGTCTAGAAAATAAAAACAGTATATCTGTATAGAACAGCAAGCATGTGGCATGTATTGGTGGGGGGGGGGAGATTTTCATAGGAAATATCCCCCTCGCCACCATCTACCATATGCATAGTGGATATGGACGTCTCTTTGTAGACAAGAACAGCCCACAATTGGGGGAGTATTTCTGATGAAACAAAATAATGTATGTTGGTGTAGAACAGACAGCATGTGCCATGTATTGGTGGGGGGGGGGGAGATTTTCCTAGGAAATATTCCCCCCCGCCACCATCTACCATATGCATAGTGGACGTGGACATCTCTTTGTAGACAAGAATAGCCCACGATTGGGGGAGTATTTCTGATGAAACAAAATAATGTATGTTGGTGTAGAACAGACAGCATGTGCCATTGTGCCATGTATTGGTGGGGGGGGGGAGATTTTCATGGGAAATATCCCCCCCACCATCTACCATATGCAAAGTGGATGTGATTGTCCGTTTGTAGAGAAGAATAGCAGGTGATTGCGGGAGTATTTCTGATGAAATGAAATGTATGTTGGTGTAGAACAGATAGCATTTGGCATGTATTGAGGGAGGGGGGGGGGGGAGATCGAGCGTACTGACTATAAAGAGGTGAGTCGTCGAAATTAGTCGAGCGTACCGACTGGCGAGTCAAGCGTACCGACTATAATGAGGAAAGTGGTGCAGGGTAGTCGAGAGGGTAGTCGAGCGTAACCGACTGGCGAGTCGAGCTTACTCGGACTATAGAGAGGTGGGTCGTCCAGGGCAGTCGAGTGTACCGACTGGCGAGCCGATAATGAGGTGAGATGAGCGTACAGAATGTCGTGTCGAGCGTACGTACTGGGACGAGTCGCTTCAGGCGAGTGAATGATGTATCAACACGTCTGGCAAATGTTTCAACTGATGCCACACATAAATGTACATATGAATTAATTTATCGCAAAGGGGGCAAAATAGTCCAAAACGAATTGATATTTTTAAACTAAAAATAGCAATGAGTGCCCCCAAGAGGAGAAATTAATCAGGTATGCGTGTACTCATAACAAACTTAATTAATAGTTTGTTGTACCCAACAAGAACATGTAGACAAATATGGCATCTGTGTGTAACCTGCTGTTAAATAAAGTGCACGAACTATCACATCCACAGTATTGTTTACCTTGTACGAAGTCAATGACACATCCGTGCAACTCTGATGTACCTGATATAGCATGATGAAGACCATTGACCGAGAATTTGTATCATGTGATCTTCAATGTTAGCTTTTGCTGCACTGCTTGCAGCACCAATCCGAAATGAATGGCCACTATATTTATTCTCGTCATAACCGAGTCTGCATAAAACTTGCTTCACATAATAAAGAAACTTTGTCCTAGTGAACGGTTTGCCATCCACATCTATGAATAGTGGCGAGATATCAAAACAAAACGCAGTAGATGTAAGCTGCTCTCTGCGTAGACACAAATGGAGTTATTCTGTATATCAATGCCTACACTGAACGGATCAATTTTGGAAGTAGGTAGCGTAAGACAAAACATTGAATGATCTGTCAAGAACGACACATCCTGACATTTCAAATATGAATAAACATCATCATTCCGAGCTTTAACAGTGAACTCACCGCAGCAAAGAAAGCCGAAATAGGCTAATGAACACATACATTGTAACGTCACGCTCGTTTTCGGGAAGTGACATGTCGTAAGGTGGATGTACCTCCGCCGAGATATTAGATTGCGGAATCTCAACCCGATGCAATGTCACGTCCGCAGATATGCGCTTCCGACTGTTCGAACAGGCTCACACATCCATTTTTGTGGCAAATTGTACACACTTGGTTCAAATTAAATGCGTGAAATGTTGCCACAAAGGAATATAATCCGTAGAAACGGGCAACACTTTTGTCGTCTAGTAGATATCAAATTTGGATGTTTAAGCCTTTCACATGGCATAAATCGAATAATTATCGATCATTAAATTATAACGATATCCATTGAGTTACATGTAACTAATTCTGACTGAATCAACTGTGAAGTAGTAATGTCGGGCTGTTTAATTGCAGATAACAAGTTTTTACACTCATACGGTAAAGCAGGTAAATGCTTAAAACCAGTCAAATCCTTATGAAAATCTGTATTAAATAGTTAGTGAAGTTCTTATCAGGATGATGCTGCAACTCAAAACTCAATTTTATAAAATTTATAGGGCTGTTCCTAGGGACTATCTCAGGCTCGGTATTTTCTGTCCCTGGCCCCGCCAGTTTTTAGCTCACCTGAGCGAAGCTCATGTGAGCTATTGTTACCGCAATGTGTCCGTCGTCCTCCGTCGTCCGTCGTCGTCGTCGTCCGTGAACATTTTCAAACGTCTTCTCCTCGGTAACCATTGGGCCTATGGTCACCAAACTTCATGGTCATGGTCCTTAGGTAGGGGGATTACAAAATTGTTAAAATGACGTCGTTACGTAATCCAAGATGGCCGCCGTCTAAAAATAGCACAAATTCTTAAAAAAATCTTCTTCTCAAGAACCGCCAACCGGATTTCGACAAAACTTGGTAGGAATGATCGATGTACATTGCTCTTTCAAAGTTGTTAAAATGGTAACCCTGGGGTCAAAAATGGGCGTGGCCCATGGGGTCAAATTGGGGTCAAATTTTATTTTTGACTGAATATGGTCATTTCATATATCAAATTGAAGGTATCAATGAGGCGATCACTCTGGTGCATTTTTTGTCGAAATCAGATTGTTATGTCATCCAAGATGGCCGCCGAAAGGTCAAAAGGTCGTTCTTTTATTAGAGATTTCAAAATTCTTCTTCACATGAACCGCTTGGCCTATGGTAGCCAAACTTAAAAGTTAGGGTCCATGGGTGAAGCCTTTTCAGATTTGTTAAAATGGAGGTCATCGCTAATCCAAGATGGCCGCCGTCTAAAAATAGCATAAATTCTTAAAAAATCTTCTCATGAACCGTTTGCCGGATTTCGACGAAACTTGGTAGGAATGATCGATGTACATTGCTCTTTCAAAGTTGTTAAAATGGTGACCCCGGGGTCAAAAATGGGCGTGGCCCGTGGGGTCAAATTGGGGTCAAATTTTATTTTTGACCGAATATGGTCATGTCATATATCAAATTGAAGGTATCAATGAGGCGATCACTCTGGTGCATTTGCTGTCGAAATCGGATTGTTATGTCATCCAAGATGGCCGCCGAAAGGTCAAAAGGTCGTTCTTTTATTAGAGATTTCAAAATTCTTCTTCATTTGAACCGCTTGGCCCATGGTAGCCAAGCTTAAAAGTTATGGTCCAAGTGTGAAGCCTTTTCAGATTTGTTAAAATGGAGGTCATCGCTAATCCAAGATGGCCGCCGTCTAAAAATAGCATAAATTCTTAAAAAATCTTCTTCTCATGAACCGCTAGCCGGATTTCGACGAAACTTGGTAGGAATGATCGATGTACAATGCTCTTTCAAAGTTGTTAAAATGGTGACCCCGGGGTCAAAAATGGGCGTGGCCCGTAGGGTCAAATTTTATTTTTGACCGAATATGGTCATGTTATATATCAAATCGAAGGTATCAATGAGGCGATCACTCTGGTACATTTGTTGTCCAAATCGGATTGTTATTTCATCCAAGATGGCCGCAGAAATGTCAAAAGGTCGTTCTTTTATTAGAGATTTCAAAATTCTTCTTCACATGAACCGCTTGGCCCATGGTAGCCAAACTTAAAAGTTATGGTCCATGGGTGAAGCCTTTTCAGATTTGTTAAAATGGAGGTCATCGCTAATCCAAGATGGCCGCCGTGTAAAAATAGCATAAATTCTTAAAAAATCTTCTTCTCATGAACCGCTAGCCGGATTTCGACGAAACTTGGTAGGAATGATCGATGTACATTGCTCTTTGAAAGTTGTTAAAATGGTGACCCCGGGGTCAAAAATGGGCGTGGCCCGTGGGGTCAAATTGGGGTCAAATTTTAGTTTTGACTGAATATGGTCATTTCATATATCAAATTGAAGGTATCAATGAGGCGATCATTCTGGTGCAATATTTGTCGGAATCGGATGATTATGTCGTCCATGATAGCCAACAAAAGGTCCATTTATTCATGATTTTTAACGTCTTTTTCTCAGGAACCACATGGCCGATGCTGGGTGAAGCATTTTCAGATTTTGTAAAATGAGAGTCATCGCTTAATCCAAGATGACCGCCATCTAAAAATAGCACAATTTTTTTTAAACACATGAACTCAATGTCACATTCTCCTCTGGTGTTCATGGAGTCAGGTGAGCGAATTAGGGCCATCATGGCCCTCTTTTTTTAATTCTGACATTTCATTTTAGAGTGATCACTCTGTTTACATACAAAACACAAATGCACATGTCTGCATTGAGACGTATGGAAACCACGTATAGTGTTGAAATTGTTACAAATCTCGTTTCCATTGTGAATCACTCGCGTGCGACCCAAAAGATCTTTGGTAGAATTTGCACAGTTGGCAAAAATCCCAGCATTCGTGGTAACTCTACTGTCCTTATTGTACATTTCTGTTGTACTACGAGAGACAGCATAGGTTTGTGACTGACAGACATGTGCAGTGTGCTACCACACTCGGAGCAACAATTAGCCTTCTATTTTAAAATATGGAACAAAACAACCTATTATTCCTAACTGACCAGTCTATTTTCACGCCATGGAAGCGGAGATGTGCCGCAGCCTGTGTCGAGAAAGATTTGTGGTACTCATAAAAGCCACGACCCCCATACCTGGATGCCATGTCAATTATATCACGCTCATACAGATAATTCTGGTCGCCTATTAGGATGCACCTGGCACATGATGTTTTTATAGACGGCGAATGCCTGAATGAATTGTGGCAAACTTAATTCTGTGTTTAAGCGAACGTCCGGTTTCTGGTTACCATCGGGTACCGAGTCCGACTGACAATTGTAATAAGGTATCAACAACGAGGCCAAATTCACGTCTTTACCTTCCTGAATGTTTTGTTTGACACTAGGATGAACTGTTTCTACGAAAGGCAACGCCTCAGCAGTGTACCAGTATGTGGACCGAGCATTTTCTAAGTTTATGGAACTGACATTGTTGTTGTTGTTAGTATTGTTGTACAACAGACTGTGCTGTACTGTGTGCGATTGCGCATGCTCAGATAAAGTGACACCTCGACCATGGTTACTGCCTCTGGGCGATGTCTGCGCAACCGACTGTGCAATGACGTCATCTATTGATATAACCACAGCGCGCTGGTTAGAGGTTATGTCTGTTGATATAACCGCACTGCTTGTTGATCTTGAATTTGATGTCGCCAACCGATATAGGTTAACTAAACATTTTTTCTGTCGAAGGCCTGGGGATATTCCCAGTTGCCGTAGTTCAGATTTTAACTTCTGTACGCTCCATTTTCGGGAAGTGACATGTCGTAAGGTGGATCTACCTCTCCCGAGATAGTAGATTGTGGAATCTCAACCCGATACAATGTCACGTCCGCAGATTTGCGCTTCCGACTGTTCGATCTGGCTCGCACATCTATTTTTGTGGCAACTTTTACACACTTGGTTCCAATTAAATGCATGAAATATTGCAACAAAGGAATCTATTCCGGAGAAACGGGCAACACTTTTGTCGTCTAGTAGATGTCCAATCCGGATGTTTAAGCCATTCACTCGGCATAAATTGAATAATTTCTCGATCATTAAATTATGACGATATCATTGTTTGGCAACAGGGGGAACAGAAAAGCAGGTTTTTTCGGTTGAAAGTGGTCATAGAGCAGTGCTCAGGCTAAATGAAAATGACCGCCTTCGCTCAATTGGTATGATCCAGGCTGGTATACTTCATCGCGCTGTTGCTATGCAATTTGGTGTCCACATAAACACTATTCAGGCTTTGTGGAGACGTTTTCAACAATTTGGTAATGTCGGAGACGGACTATGTGCAGGTCGTCCACACGTGACGTCACGACAGCAGTTCAATCATATCCGAATCACTTCCAAAAATTAGTCTTGACAGCACGCAGCATTCCTGGGTTGCGTGCCATCAGCCCCAGAACTGTACGGAATCGAATACGTGAACAGCGTATCCATCCACGACGTCCGGCTGTCCGCATAGTAGTGCTAAGACACCATCGTGTAGCACGTCTGGCTTGGTGTAGAAGACACTTGCGCTTTAATCGCAGAGACTGGGCGGGTATTCTGTTTACGGACGAGTCCAGGTTTCACTTAGAGAGGAGCGCCAGCCGTTCAAGAGTCTATTGTCGTGTTGGAGAACGACAGCAAGACAACGCTAGACCTCACGTCGCACGGGTGGTAAGGGATTTGCTAGCGCAGCAGAACATCGATGTGTTGCAGTGGCCTGCAGTCTCACCAGATCTTGCACCAATCGAGCATGTCTGGGATGAGATGCAACGTTGTGTACGTGCGCTGCCTAACCAGCCGGTGACGTTGGCAGCGTTGGGTCCGACGTTAGTCCAGATCTAGAACGGCATTCCCCAGGCATTCTTCAACAATTTGGTAGGCTCTATGAGGCGACGGTGCCAGGCCTGCAACGACGCAAATGGTGGCCATACGCACTATTAACTTTGTGAACTGGTTTTTGACCCCTCGTGTCTTTCATCCCAAATACCAATGAACTGACGGATGCTGTGACATTTTAAATGAATTGAAGTTTTGCAGAATTGCCTAATAAACAATGCTATCTGATCGTTTTATTGTTTTATGTCTTGAAATTATGTTTTTATCGACATGATAACCATACACAGTTACTTTTTATACGACCGTTTTTAAAAAACGGTACGTATTATGTTTTACCGCAAGGCGGGGCGGGCGGGCGGGCGGGTGGGTGGGTGGGCGGTCGGTGCGGGCGGCTGGAGAAAAAGCGCATAGTTCGTGTACACAACTCCTCCGAAACCGTTCAGTCGATCGATCTGAAACTATACACAACGTCTTCTACACATATTGAAGATATGCACCTTGGTGTTTTTATTGTTTTTAGCCGAAAAAATATTTTTTAACAAAAAAATATATAAATCGCCTTTTTTAACTTTTTTTCTTCATTTTTCTATACATTTCTATATATACGGTACAGAGTTTGTGTACAACAAAACTCTTCCGAAACCCCTTTCAGTCGAATCGATCTGAACTATTTTTGCACACGTCTTCTACAAACTATTGATTAAGATGTTGCACCTTGGTGTTTTTATGGCGGGAATAAATATTTTTTAACAAAAATATCACCTTTTAAACTTAACCATTTTTTCTACATTTTTCTATACAATTCTATATACGTACAGAGTTTGTGTACACAACTCCGCCGAAAACCGTTGCAGTAGATCATTTCTGTACTAAACTCACACACGTCTTCTACACATATTGAAGAGGATGTGCACCTTGGTGTTTTTATGCTAAAAAAATATTTTTTTAACAAAAATATCGCCGTTTTTAACAAACTTTTTTTCTTCAGTTTTTTCTATACATTTATATATACGGTAGCAGAGTTTGTGTACACAAACTCTTCCGAAAACCTTTCAGTCGATCGATCTGCAAAAAAACTATGCGCACCGTCTGCTACACATATTTTGAGAGTTTGTGTTGCACCTTGGTGTTTTTTTATGGACGAAATAAATATTTTTTTTAACAAAATATCACCGTTTTTAACGTAGCCATTTTTTCTACATTTTTCTATACAATTCTTGATATACAGTACAGAGTTTGTGCACACAACAGTCGATCGATCTGAAACTATACACACGTCTTCTACACATATTGAAGATATGCACCTTGGTGTTTTATTGCCGAAAAAAATATATTTTTTAAAACAAAAATATCGCCTACCTTTTTAACTTTTTTCTTTTTCTACCTAACCTTTTTCTATACAATTGTTATATCAATACGTGTACAGAGTTTGTGTACACTCTCCTTCCGAAACATTAAGAATCGATGGCGAAAATATTTTTTCTGAAACTTTTTTATTTTTGCACAAAAAAAAAACAACAAACCACATGACAAAACAACGTCTTCTACACATATTGAAGATTGTGCACCTTGGTGTTTTTATGGCGAATAAATATTTTTTTAACAAAAATATCACCTTTTTAATTAACTTAGCCAGGTTTTTTTCTACATTTTTCTATACAATTCATAATATACAGTACAGAGATTTTGTGCACACAACAGTTCAACCAATCGATCTGAAACTATACACACTCTTTCTACACATATTTAAGATTTATGCAATATGCACCTTGGTGTTTTTATGCCGAAAAAATATTTTTTAACAAAAAATATCGCCTTTTTTTAAACTTTTTTCTTTTTTTCTTCATTTTTCTATACATTTATATATACGGTACAGAGTTTGTGTACACAACTCTTCCGAAACCTTTCAGTCGATCGATCTGAAACTATGCACACGTCTTCTACACATATTGAAGATGTGCACCTTGGTGTTTTTATGGCGAATAAATATTTTTTAACAAAAATATCACCTTTTTAACTTAACCATTTTTTCTACATTTTTCTATACAATTCTATATACGGTACAGAGTTTGTGTACACAACTCCTCCGAAACCGTTCAGTAGATCATTCTGAAACTATACACACGTCTTCTACACATATTGAAGATGTGCACCTTGGTGTTTTTATGCCGAAAAAATATTTTTTAACAAAAATATCGCCTTTTTAACTTTTTTCTTCATTTTTCTATACATTTATATATACGGTACAGAGTTTGTGTACACAACTCTTCCGAAACTTTCAGTCGATCGATCTGAAACTATGCACACGTCTTCTACACATATTGAAGATGTGCACCTTGGTGTTTTTATGGCGAATAAATATTTTTTAACAAAAATATCACCTTTTTAACTTAACCATTTTTTCTACATTTTTCTATACAATTCTATATACGGTACAGAGTTTGTGTACACAACTCCTCCGAAACCGTTCAGTAGATCATTCTGAAACTATACACACGTCTTCTACACATATTGAAGATGTGCACCTTGTGTGTTTATGCCGAAAAAAAATATTTTTTATTTTTAACAAAAATATCACTTTTTAACTTTTTAGCCATTTTTTCTACATTTTTCCTATACAATTTCGGATATACTACTGAGTTTTTGCACCACAAACAGTCGATCGATCTGAAACTATACACCACGTCTTCTACACCATATAGAATATGCACCTTGGTGTTTTTCATGCCGATAAATTTTTTTTAACAAAAAAATCGCCCTTTTTAACCTTTTTTCTTTTTTCTTTTTTCTTTTTTTCTTACATTTTATATATACGGTACAGAGTTTGTGTTACACAACTCCTCCAAACCTTTTCATTCGATCGATTCAAAAACTATGCACACGCTCTTTACATTATTGAAGATGTGGCACCTTGGTTTTTTGGGCGAATGAAATATTTTTAACAAAAATATCACCTTTTTACTTACCATTTTTTCTAACATTTTTCTATACAATTTATATACAGTACAGAGTTTGTTCACAGCAACAGTCGATCGATTCTGAAACTACACACGTCTTCTACACATATTGAAGATATTTCACTTGGTGTTTTTATGCCGAAAAAATATTTTTTAACAAAAATATCGCCTTTTTAACGTTTTTTGTTTCTCTTCATTTTTTCTATACATTTATAAATATACGGTACAGAGTATTGTGTACACAAAAACTCTTCCGAACTTTAACTTTCAGTCGATCGATCTGAAAACATGCACAAAAAAACGTCATCTACACCTTATGAAAAAAGAAATGTGCACCTTGGTGTTTTTATGGCGAAAAAAAATAAAATATTTTTTAACAAAAAAATATCCACCTTTTTAACTTAAGCCATTTTTTTTCGACATTTTTCTATACAATTTTTCTTTTATATTAACAAAGGTAACAGAGTTTGTGTACACAAAATCTTCCAAAACCTTCGTCGATCGATCTGACTCTAACATACACAAGTCTTTCATACACCTATGAAGATATGTACCCTTGTGTTTTTATAGCGAAAAAATATATAACAAAAATATCACCTTTTTGGCTTTTTATTTTTTAACTTTTTTTCATTTTTAAAACTTATTTTTTACATATACAATTCTATACGGTACAGAGTTTGTGTACACAACTCTCCGAACTTCATCCGTCCGTTTTTAAACTTTTTTTCTGAAACTATGCACAAAAACACGACTCAAACGTCTCTCACATATTAAGATTGCACCTTGTGTTTTTATGCGAAAAAAATATTTTTTAACAAAAATATCACCTTTTTAACTTAGCCATTTTTTCTACATTTTTCTATACAATTCTATATACAGTACAGAGTTTGTGCACACAACAGTCGATCGATCTGAAACTATACACACGTTTCTTCCTTTCACATCATAAACTTAAAGATATGCACCTTGGTGTTTTTATGCCGAAAAAATATTTTTTAACAAAAATATCGCCTTTTTAACTTTTTTCTTCATTTTTCTATACATTTATATATACGGTACAGAGTTTGTGTACACAACTCTTCCGAAACCTTTCAGTCGATTCGACTCTGAAAACTATGCACACGTCTTCTAACAACCATTTTTTATTGAAGATGTGCACCTTGGTGTTTTTATGGCGAATAAAAAATATTTTTTAACAAAAATATCACCTATTTAACTTAACCATTTTTTCTACATTTTTCTATACAATTTTCTATATACGGTACAGAGTTCTGTCACACTCCTCCGAAACCGGTTTTTCAGTAGATCATTATGAAACTATACTACACGTCTTCTACACATATTGAAGATGTGCACCTTGGCTGTATGCGAAAAAATAGTTTTTTAACATTAAACTAGCACCTTTTTAAACTTAGCCAAAAAATTTTTTCTACATTTTTAAAACTATACAAATTCTATATTCTGTACAGCAGTTTGTGATCACAACAGTTCGATCGATCTGTTTTAAACTATTTTTACACACGTTTATCTCCTGCCACATATTCAAGATATGCACCTTGTGATTTTTATGCGAAAAAATTCTTTTTTATTTTTTTCAAAATAAACAAAAATAACGCCTTTTTAACTTATTTGCTTCATTTTTTCTATAACATTTTTCTATATACGGTACAGAGTTTGTGTACACAACTCCTTTACGAAACTTCAGTCGATCGATCTGAAACTATGCACACGTCTTCTACATATTTTTGAAGGATGTGCCAATGTGTTTTTTGGCGATTTAAATATTTTTTATTCAAAAAATATCACTTTTTTTTTAACTAGCTTGTTTTTCCTACAAAAAAATCTTATTTTTTACAAAATTTTTTCTTATTTTCTACGTACAGAGTTTTTTGTTGGACACAAACTAGTCGATTTTCGTTCTGGAAACTATAACAAAAAACACGTCTTCTTACACATATACCGGTACAGATTTTTGTAAACCCAACTCCTTCCGAAACCTTTCAGTCGATCATCTGAAACTAGCTCACGGCTTCTACACATCTTTGAAGATGTGCACCTTGGTGTTTTTTTATGCGAAAAAAATAAATTTTTAACAAAAATTATCACCTTTTTAAACTTAACCATTTTTTTCTCATTTTTCTATACAATTCTATATACCTTACAGAGTTTTTGTGCACAACTTCAACCAGTCGATCTTTCGGAAACTATACACACGTCCCTTCTACACATATTGAAGATGTGCAACCTTGGTGTTTTTTAATGCCAAAAAATATTTTTTAACAAAAATAAATATTTTTTCGCCTTTTTTAACTTTTTCCTTCAATTTTTTCTATACATTTAATTATAACGGTAAACAGAGTTTGTTGTACACCAAAAAACCTCCTTTTTCCGAAACTTTCAGATTTCAGTTCGGACGATCTGAAAACTAGGCACACGTCTTCTACACATATTGAAGAGTGCACCTTGGTGTTTTTTATGGCGAAGAAATATTTTTTTTAACAAAAATATCACCTTTTTAACTTAGCCATTTTTTCTTCATATTTTTCCTATACAATTCTATATACAGGTACAGAGTTTGTGCACACAACAGGTCGTTCGTTCTGAAACTATACACCACGTCTTCTACACATATTTGAAAGATTATGCACCTTGGTGTTTTTATGCCCGAAAAAATATTTTTTAACAAAAATACGCCTTTTTTAACTTTTTTCTTTCATTTTTTTCTATACATTTATATATAACGGTAAACAGAGTTTTGTACACAACTTCTTCCGAAACCTTTCAGTCGTTCGATCTAAACGATGCACACGCTTCAACACATAATTGAAGATGTGCACCTTGGTGTTTTTTATGGCGAAATAAAATATTTTTTTAACAAAAATCTCACCTTTTAACTTAACCATTTTTTCTACATTTTTTCTATAAAATTCTATAATACGGTACCGAGTTTGTGTACACAACTCCTCCGAAACCGTTCAGTAGATCATTCTGAAACTATACACACGTCTTCTACACATATTGAAGATGTGCACCTTGGTGTTTTTATGCCGAAAAAATATTTTTTAACAAAAATATCACCTTTTTAACTTAGCCATTTTTTCTACCTTTTTCTATACAATTCTTATATACGTACAGATTTGGTGTAAAACAAACTCCTCCGAAACCGTTTCAGTAAGATTCATTTCTGAAACTAAACAACACGTGCTTCTACACAATTGGAAGATGGTCACCTTGGTGTTTTTTTATGGCAAAAAATATTTTTTAACAAAAATATCACCTTTTTTAACTTAGGCCCATTTTTTCTACATTTTTCTATACAATTCTATATACAGTACAGAGTTTGTGCACACAACAGTCGATCGATCTGAAACTATACACACGTCTTCTGCACATATTCAAGATATGCACCTTGGTGTTTTTATGCCGAAAAAATATTTTTTAACAAAAATATCGCCTTTTTAACTTTTTTCTTCATTTTTCTATACATTTATATATACGGTACAGAGTTTGTGTACACAACTCCTCCGAAACCTTTCAGTCGATCGATCTGAAACTATGCACACGTCTTCTACACATATTGAAGATGTGCACCTTGGTGTTTTTATGGCGAATAAATATTTTTTAACAAAAATATCACCTTTTTAACTTAGCCATTTTTTCTACATTTTTCTATACAATTCTATATACAGTACAGAGTTTGTGCACACAACAGTCGATCGATCTGAAACTATACACACGTCTTCTACACATATTGAAGATATGCACCTTGGTGTTTTTATGCCGAAAAAATATTTTTTAACAAAAATATCGCCTTTTTAACTTTTTTCTTCATTTTTCTATACATTTATATATACGGTACAGAGTTTGTGTACACAACTCCTCCGAAACCTTTCAGTCGATCGATCTGAAACTATGCACACGTCTTCTACACATATTGAAGATGTGCACCTTGGTGTTTTTATGGCGAATAAATATTTTTTAACAAAAATATCACCTTTTTAACTTAGCCATTTTTTCTACATTTTTCTATACAATTCTATATACGGTACAGAGTTTGTGTACACAACTCCTCCGAAACCGTTTCAGTAGATCATTCTGGAAACTATACACACGTCTTCTACACATATTGAAGATGTTGCACCTTGGTGTTTTTATGCCGAAAAATATTTTTTAAACAAAAATATCACCTTTTTAAACTTTAGCCATTTTTTGTTTCTACATTTTTCTATACAATTCTATATACGGTACAGAGTTTGTGTACACAACTCCTCTGAAACCGTTCAGTCGATCGTTCTGAAATTATACACACGTCTTCTACACATATTGAAGATGTGCACCTTGGTGTTTTTATGTCGAAAAAATATTTTTTAACAAAAATATCTCCTTTTTAACTTAGCCATTTTTTCTACATTTTTCTATACAATTCTATATACGGTACAGAGTTTGTGTACACAACTCCTCCGAAACCGTTCAGTCGATCGTTCTGAAACTATACACACGTCTTTTCTGGGAGAATTGTATGACAGTCTCTAATATAGTGTATAAACTATAATTACAAATTATCATTGAATATGGTGTGAGAAATGGAGCCTTGGACAGTCGTGTTCAGTGTCGGCACAGACCAGCCTGCACATTTGTCTGATCAAGGTCTGCGCTATTCGCCATTTAGTTGGCGAAACACCCATCATGCTCCAAATAAACAGTATAAATCCTAAACAAGCTGCAGGAGTGTGCTAGCAGATCATGAGGTACTGGCCACAAATACAATAAGCCCCCATTTCTCCAGTGAAAAATACAAACATTTTACAGGCTTGTTGACATTATTGTCATGCATATTTGTAGTTTAAAAATTGCTGACGTGTCTGATGTAAACATGGTGATGTATGTTGCCACATAATTTTACGTTTTAGCAGGGTTAAACAGAAGAGTGGATTTAAATGAATCTACGTTTTCATCTGGGTCGATTCAGTGCATTAAGGTTTCAGTTTATGGAAAAGTAGTTTCTACAACAAACATATATAATAACTAGCTTAGAATTGCAAATGTATTCGGTTAAGAGATGCATGTAAATGTACAGTCAAATCAATTTATATCATTTAGATGGAATGTTTAATAATTGTGTAATTTGTCCGCAGTATGAATGAATACATGAGATAAACTGATGTATGCCATTTTCATTGTTATTAATCAATTAGTATTTCAATCATGATTATAAAACTTGCTGAGCACGAATCCGGATGAATCGACTGAGAATAAACATGATAAAGCATGTTGATTGATTGACTGAATGTGATTTTAGGTGTGTCCAACAGTAAGATAACATGTAGACGGCTTTTTGATTGGTCATGTATTAAGGCTTATGTGCTCAGAAAAGTTTAAAATCTTGAATTCAGGCCCAGTATGTCAAACACACCGTTAATGTTCAAACCTTCTTGCAGACAGCTTGTAGTAGTGGTTAAAATGACGTCATTGTGTCTGTGTTAAAGTTATATCCCATTGCGCAGCGAAAATGGGATATAGGGGTGCAAAAGTCGTCTGTCTGTCCATCCGTCACATTTTCCATTCTGCTATAACTTTGTTACCGTATAACCAATTGGCTTGAAACTTCATGTGCATGTCTATTATCCATATGTTCATTTCCCGCCCCACCCATGCCCAAGGTCAAGTTCAAATTACTAGAAATTTGCGTCCAGTAGATGCGTACACGTTTCCCCATTCTAATATAAGTTCTTTACTGTGTTTGTTATCATCCATAGTTTGGTTCCCGCTTCACCCATGTTTTCCTCATGCCCAAGGTCAATGTCAAATAACGTTGAAATTGGGTCCAGTAGATGAATGCACGTTTCTTAATTCTCCTATAACTTCTCTACTGTGTAACAAATTGGCTTGAAACTTCATGTGCATGTTTATTATCAACCATATTTTCATTCCCCATCCCACCTGTGCTATCACCATGCCCAAGATCAAGGTCAAACAACTTTTAAATTTGCGTCTGTCCAGGAAATGTGTGTGAGTTTCTCCATTCTCGTATAAGTTTCTTTTACTGTGTAACAAATTTGCTTGAAACTTCATGTGCATGTTTATTATCATACACATGTTTATTCCCTACCCCACCCATGCTCTCCCAATGCAGAGGGTGTTCCAGGGGGTCGTCTGAGGTATCGTAGAGATGCGCGTGCTCGGCCATGTCTTTGTACACGTCCTCGGTCTGGATCTCGAGGAGGAGGGAGTCCGTGTCTGTGTAGAGCAGCTGGCAGCTGTCCCCGTACTGGGCCTTTACGTGGTTGTAGTAGAAGTCGTACATGGGTGCTTGGAGAGGTCGAGTATGCTCATACCCACATACACAGGTCGGTTGAGAACCAGGCGGTTCTTGTGCATCTGGATCGCCGCAAGATCGTCAACAAAGATGCTGGCCAGTGCGAAGGCCAGACTGGTGATAAGGCACTGCAGCTTGTCTTCCTCGTTTGCACACACAAGCTTTACATCAACTTGCTTGCGGAGGTTCTCCATGGTCTTCCCAAAGACTGAGTTGCTCATCAGCTTGTGCAGGTCCTTCTCGAAGTCGCTGGTTGCCCTCTTTCGGAGCTCGGTGTTCATCCGGATGTAGGGCTACATCCAAGGGCTCTGATTGAAGCGGAGCACTCGGTGAATCTTTTTCAGGCGCATGCCCAGAGACAAGTAGAGGTGCAGGTACTTGTAGTGGAACACATAGCGTTACTTGTCTAGAAGGTTGGAAACCAGCTTTTCAACCTCGGTAGGCATCATCCCATCGCCTTGGATGGAGGCCATGCTGGTCTTCTGGCTCAACCTCAGCTTGAGGTTACAGGCGGTGAGGGCCGCCCCTCTGTACTAACTGGTGATGTGGCAGTGGTCCCGGACAGAGTCTCCATCAAGTGGTTTCTCACACACATGGCAGGTCGTGACTATGATGTAAGCTCGCCAGTCCTCTCGGGTCATCCGCATGGCTTTGGGGCTGGCCAGCACCACCTTAAATTTGCACTCTTCTTCCTGGCGTGCTTGAAGGAAGTGCTCCGCTGCATTATGCCCTCTGTATTCCACTGGCGGCTCTGTGTGGCCATCGCAGCACACGACCAAATATCAGTAGCTGCAGGTCTCGTGATGCTGAGTCCTTTGGGTATTGCTTTTTTCAGGGTCGAGCTCTGGGCCCTCGATCTTTGTGGTGAGGGCCTCGAAGTCAGCTCTGGGTTGTTCGGAGCGTTTTTGAGGGAAGAACTCCTCGGCAAAGGCCTTGCGTTTCATCTGGATGCTTGTCCGAGGTTTTGGGGAACGTCGATAGCTGCTTGCAGCGGCTGGAAGCAAGGGCTTGAGCAATCGCCTCTTCACCGCCTCCTGGATGGGCTAATCCATGATGTTCTGGGCAACCATTTGGTCCATACTGGCCATGTTGATTGGGTATACAAATTGTAACTAAAGTCTTTAAATAGCAATTTCAATCGCTGGCAGTCTGGCAAATTCTTTTTTGAAGGCTCTCTGTGCACGGTGCAATAGCTTCATCTTTTCACTCCTATACACGCAACTGACGTAGAGTGATATTTGATTTGGCACTCGCTTTCCACAAACGTGACAAGGCATTGTACGTGATCCTTTCTGTAGTTGGGCCAGATGTACTTTACAATACATCCCCCCTCCCACAAACAACGCTGGTCACAGAGCTCAACTTAAGCCACTGATATGTGTTTTTACCCAGCCTCATTATGCACCTTATTTGGTATATCTATTGTAGTGGGTATATCTAAATGGAGAGCCTGGCCCGGCGAGGGTTGTGGGCCGCCCCAGGATTTTTGTTACGGGTGAGGGGCGCATCAAGGCCCACGAAGAAAGCTTGATTGGGGTAGAACAAGCGAACAAATATGCCGTCTGTGGCTGCGTGTCTGGGGTGGGCTCTCCATCATCAGAAATGGGATGTGGCCCACCAGGGGGTGGGACCCCCTTGGTCATACTACTGCAAGTTATCAGCATTTACACTGGTCACAAACTAAGTAAAGCACCTTTTGTGGCGTCGGAACGTGTTACTAGACACGACTGGTTCCCAATTTATTAGAAACCATATACCAACGTCGTTTGCGCTGGGCCCATACACCACTGTTTCGAGTGACGTCACAACCACCTGCGACATAGTTCTGTACACCGCTATTTATAGTAAATAGTGGAGCTTTTAGCCTTTGATAATAATTGAAATAAAGACATATTTGTAAATAATTTAATATTTAATTTCACATGCAGACTTCAATCTGCAAATAAATACTATAATCAGCTAAAACATAGATACCGGTACACTCTATTGTGCTTCGACATTACTAAATGTAAGATGTAAGATCATCTATTTATTTGACTTGCAGACTGATTTCATAAGAAACTTGGCCCAGCCTCGTTTGTGATGAAATCAGTAAGCTTGTTTAATATATATCATATTTAATCACAGCTTGTGTAAGATCCTCTATTTATTTAACTTGTTAACTGATTTTGGAAACTCAACATAGCCTCATTTCTTATGAAGTCAGTAAACTTGTTTAGTAATTATCATATTAACTCTTTGCATGCTGGGAAACTTGTGGGCTATAAATAGTTAAAAAAAATAGCAGACGACAATTCATTATATTTTCTTTGATTTCTCCCTGTAAATATCATGAATATGTCTTGGATTTTCATTAAAATTTAGTCTGAAATTCCAAGACATATTCACAGAGAGAAATAAGAAAACTATTCCTCATTTGTTGGCTGTTATTTCCACAGGCATTCGATGGAGCTTCAGAAATTAAAGGATATGCATGAAGCAGCTGAGAAACTTCGCCGTGAAAAATGGATCGAGGACAAAACCAAGAAAATTAAGGTGGGCCTATATTAAACCATATTTATAAGACAATATATTACACTTGAATAGAATTGCATGTTAATATGTCATGGATTTCAGGTAGTAGGTCATAGATAGATACACTTGACTTCAATGATAATTGCTTCATAAGAGTGATGTGATATATGAATATAACATATAAATATTGTCTTGTTACTGTATACTATATGGTACATTGAGTTGCCATCTCCGCCATCTTTGTATGTACAAGCCATCGTACAGTTTGACCACTTTGTGCATTTGACACATATAGCAAATAATATGACAGTAAACCAAATAAAATTTGGTGCAATACATAATAGACACATATGACCACGGCAAGCTATAAATATTATGCCAGCAAATTATACAAAATACTAGATATCTCCCATCAATCTCAAAATAAATTTCAATGTGTAAATTGTCCAATCTGATGCACAGCCTATGTTAGTGTACACGTTGCCCATAAGTAAAGCCATATTTACTCACATAGTAGGTGAGTAGATACCAGGGACAATACTACTTACATCTCACTGAATTTGATAGCTAATAATGGAGTACAGTAGTGGGTATATATCGTATGTGTTATATGGTTTGCCAGGTAAAAGTGATACACTGTGCGATTTTCTGTGTATGAGGCTACTTATAATTGTGGTTCATGTTGTTAAAAACACAGGTACAAACCTGTCCAGAAAACAGACATATTTTACAGTTTGGTGTAATATAATGGATAGGAGTCGGTTCCCCTGGCTTTTCTACATGTGATTAGCTACATTATACCATAAGTTCTATTTCACATTCTTTGTCAAATGACAGAGCAGATGAAACTGGCTGATGGCTGGAACACACAAAGATAGCCGACTTGGCCACTCCATGTTCTGTATAGGATACAGTAGCGAGGCAGTATTCACATATATGTTACACCTATATTCTATAACATTTACGAAGCAATTATCTTTGAATCAAACGATGATTCCTTCAAATGGTGGACCCCGGGTCAAAAATGGGCGGGGCAGGAGGGGTCAAGTAGGGGTCAAATGTCACATTTGACCGAATATGGTCATGTCATATATCAAATCGAAGGTATCGAGCTCTGGAGCTTTTTTTTGTCGAAATCAGGTAATTACGTCATCCGAGATGGCCGCCGAAAGGTCAAAAGGTCGTTCTTTCAAACGTCTTCTTCTCGTGAACCACTTGGCCAATATTGGCCAAACTCCACAGTAATGGTCAGTGGGTCGAGCCTTTCCATTTTTGTTAAAATGATGGTCATCGCGAAATCCATGATGGCCGCCATTGAAAAGTAGATCAAATTCTCAAAAAATCTTCTCACGAACCGGCAGG
Source organism: Conchocele bisecta (assembly GCA_029237695.1). Taxonomy (NCBI): domain Eukaryota; kingdom Metazoa; phylum Mollusca; class Bivalvia; order Lucinida; family Thyasiridae; genus Conchocele; species Conchocele bisecta. The sequence goes on along the minus strand of CM055267.1, from coordinate 125,811,911 downwards.
CCGATTTCGACGAAGCTTGATATGAATTATTGATAGTTAATGATGTTTCAGATTCCTTCAAATGGTGGCCCCCGGGTCAAAAATTGGCGGGGCAGGACCGAATATTTGACCGAATAAGGTCATGTCATATATATCAATTCGAAGGTTTGGACGAAATGATCGCATTTTTTGTCGAAATCAGATGATTATATCATCCAAGATGGCCGCCGAAAGGTCAAAAGGTTGTTCTTTTATTAGAGATTTCAAACGTCTTCTTCATACAAACCGCTTGACCATTGGTAGCAAACTTCGCCGTTATGGTCCATTGGTAAAGCCTTTTCAGTTTTGTTAAAATGGCGGTCATCGTTAATCCAAGATGACGGCCGTCTAAAAATAGCACAAAATTTAAAAAAATCTTCTTCTCACGAACCACCAGACCGACTACGAAACTTTGCAGAAATAATCGATGTACAATGCTTTTTCAAATTTGTTAAAATGGTGACCCCTGGGTCAAAAATGGAGTCAAATTTCATTTTTGACGGAATATGGTCTTATAATATATCAAATCAAAGGTATTGATGAGGCGATCGCTGTGGTGCTGTTTTCATCGAATCGGATGATTACATCATCCAAGATGGCCGCTGAAAGGTCAAAAGGTCGTTCTTTTATTAGAGATTTCAAATGTCTTCTTCATACAAACCGGTTGGCCATTGGTGGCCAAACTTCGCAGTTATGGTTCATTGGTAAAGCCTTTTCAATTTTGTTAAAATGGCGGTCGTCGTTAATCCAAGATGGCCGTCTAAAAATAGCATAAATTCTTAAAATATCTTCTCACGAACCACCAGACCAATTTCGACGAAACTTGATCGATGTACAATGCTTTTTCAAAGCTGTTAAAATGGTGACCTCTGGGTCAAAAATGGGCATGGCCCGAGGGGTCAAATAGGGGTCAACTTTTTGATTGATGGAATGAAGAACAGTGCAGATCCTTATCAGACTGCGGATACACAGTCATGCTGATCAGGATATACACTTGCCCATAAACCACATTTCTCCAATCACAGCCACATATAGAGACAAACAGACATACATTCTGTATCTGAAATGTGTGTGGATAACTCGTATACAGGAGTTAGTATAACTACACGTTCATATGAACCTTTCATACGTATCTGGCAGTGTATAAAGTAAGAAAAAGTATTACATGTAAAATGGTCATTGTAAATTCAGTGGGTGGGGAATAGTTAACACTACTTTCTTTTACCATCAAGCATATGTTGCAAATAGTAGTATGTACAATTACCATTGATACGATTAATAGACACCGAGCGTAGCGTAGTTGTGACCTTCACTAAGTAAATGCGAAGTGGACAGACAGATGGACGTACACTCGGACACACTGTATCTGAAGTGTACATGGATAACTATTAGTAGTAAGTGACAATGCATAACTTAAAATGAAATTGTTTACATGGAAAATTCCCATTGTAAAATTTGTGGGTGGGGAATGTTGAAAATACTTTGTTTTTAGCATTGCATCATCGCGCGACTGCAGATATCAGATAATGGCATATATGCAATTAACATGTCTAATGAACACTACTAGGTACCATTGACAGGGGTTTCCATTTCTGGCTCACAGCCTAATAACTTTTATATTGCTTGATTGATTGCTTCAATATTTGGATACGTAATACATGTGAGCATTTGGAACAGACTCATGCCGCCATTAACATGGCCTTGACCTTTTTACATTCACATTTTTGGGAAAACAATTAGCCAATTGAAAAGTTTGTACAAGTTTCTACATCATGATATAACTTTAGTATTACATAACAAATTGCTTCAATATTTGGACACGTGATTCATGCGATTATTCAGAACACCATCATGTCGCCATTAACATGACCTTGACCTTTTTTATCTTCTCATATTTGCAGAAACACTTAGCCATTTTTTGGCGTCAACAAGTTTGTGCAAGTTTCTTCATTATCGTATAACATTAATGTGACTTGATGGATTGATTCAATGTTTGAACATTTCATACATGTAAGCATTTGGAACACACTAACATGACCTGACCATTTTTACCTTGAAATTATTGTGGAAAAACATTTTTTGCTTCAGAAGGTTTGTACAAGTTTCTTCATCATGCTATAACTTAAATATTACTTGACAGATTGCTTCAATATTTGGACACTTGATACATGTGAGCATTGGGAACAAAGTCATGCCCCCATTAGCATGACTTTGACCTTTTGTACCCTCACATTTTTGCAGAAACACTTAGCCATTTTTTTGCGTAAAGTTTATACAAGTTTCTTCATTATCATATAACATTAATATTACTTGATGGATTGCTTCAACATTTGGACACTTGATACATATAAGCATTTGGAACACACCCATGTCGCCATTAATATGACCATCACCTGAGCCAAAGGCTTCTTCTCCGGAACCGCTGAGCCGATATTGGTCAAACTTCACACACATGGTACATAGGTTGGGGGATTACAAATTTGTTCAAATGGAGGTTGTCGCCAATCCAAGAATGCCGCCTTCTAAAAATAGCACAAATTCTTAAAAAATCTTCTTACGAACCGCGCGTGGGAGGGGGTGGGGGGGGGGACGAGATGATCACTCTGGTGCAGTTTCATCAAGATAGGATAATTGCGTCATCCAAGATGGCTGCCGAAAGGTCAAAAGATCATCCTTTTCTTTGAAACATCTACTTCACAAGAACCGGTTGGCCAATGCATGCTGGCCAAACTTCACAATTATGGTCCTTAGGTGAAGCCTTTTCAGATTTGTTAAATTGGAGGTCGTCGCTAATCCAATATGGCCGCCATCTAAAAATAGCACAAATTCTTAAAAAAATCTTCTCACAAACTGCATCACGGATTTTGACCAAACTTGGCAGAAATGACGGATGTAGAATGCTCTTTCAAAGATGTTATTAAAAATGGTAAACCCGGGGTCATAAAAGAGCCTGGCCCGGGGGTTGAAACAGGGGTCAAATTTTATTTTTGACCGAATATGGTCGCGTAATATATCAAATCAAAGATATTGACGAGACGATCACAGTTTTCAGCATAATCAGATGATTTACGTCATCCTAGATGGCCGCCAAAATGTCAAAACCTCATCCATTTATTTGAGATTTCAATTGTCTTCTTTACAAGACCAGGTTGGCCAATGGTAGCCAAAGTTCACAATTATTGTCCTTGGGTTAAGCCATGTCAGATTTGTTAAAATGTAGGTCACAGCTAATCCAAGATCGTCGCCGTCTAAAAATAACGCAGTCTCAAAAAATCTCCTCGTGAACCACCAGACGGATTTCGACGAAACTTGGCAGAAATGATCGATGTACAATGCTTTTGTTGTTAAAAATGGTTATCCCAGGGTCAAAAATGGGTGTGGCCCATGGGGTCAAATAAATCAAATTTCATTTTTGACTGAATATGGTCATATCATATACCAAATCGAAGGTATTGACGAGACATTCAATTTTGTGTATTTCTTGTCAAAATCGGATGATTACATCATCCAAGATGGCCTCCGAATTGTCATAAGGTCATCCTTTTATTACAGATTTCAAATGTCTTCTCACGAACTGCTGGGCGATATTAGTCAAACTTTACAGGGATGATGTATTGGTGACCATTGAAAAGTAGGTCAAATTCTTAAAAATATTCTTCTCACAAACTGTCAGACCGATTTTGATGAAGCATGACAGGAATGATCGATAAAATCGATGTTCTTTCAAAGTTGTTAAAATGTTGACCCTGTTGTCAAAAATGGGCGTGGCTCGGGGTGGAGGGTGGTTCAATTGCAGGTCAAATTTAATTTTTCAGAGAATATGGTCATGTCATATATCGAATCTAATGTATTGATGAGATGATCGCGTGGGTGAAATTTTTGTCGAAATCTGATTATTACGTCATCTAAAATGGCTGATGAACGGTCAACAGGTCATCCTTTTATTTGAGATTTCAAACATCCTCTTTGCAAGAACCGGTTGGCCAATGGCAGCCAAAGTTCACAATTATTGTCCTTGTGTTAAGCCGTGTCAGATTTGTGAAAATGGAGGTCGCAGCTAATCCAAGATGGCCACCGTCTAAAAATAACACAAAGTCTCAAAAAATCTCCTTCTCGCGAACCACCTTATGGATTTCGATGAAACTTGGCAGTAATGATCGATGTACAATGCTTTTTCAAAGTTGGTATAATGTTGATCCCAGGGTCTAAAATGGACAAATAAATCTGTGTGGTCAAATAAATCAAATTTCATTTTTGACGGAAAATGGTCATGTCATATACCAAATCGAAGGTATTGACGAGATGATTGATGTTGTTCATTTCTTGTCAAATTCTGATGATTACGTCAGCCAAGATGGCCTCCGAATTGTCATAAGGTCATTCTTTTAAACATCTTCTTCTCGCGAACTGCTAGGCGATGTTGGTCAAACTTTACAGGGTTGATGTATTGGTGAAGCCTTTTCAGAATTGTTAAAATCGAGGTCGTCGCTAATCCAAGATGTCTGCCATTGAAAAGTAGATCAAATTCTTAAAAAAATCTTCTTCTCACGAATTGTCAGACTAATTTCGACGAAGCATGGCAGGAATAACCGATAGTCAATGCTGACCCCGTTGTCAAAAATGGGTGGGGTTCGGGGATGGGGGGGGGGGGGGTCAATTGGAGGTAAAATTTAATTTTTGGTCATGTCATATAACAAAACGAATGTATTCATAAGTTATAGTCCTTGCATGAAACACTATCACCAGCAAAATCGGGCATGGCACTATCACCAGCAAAATCTGGCATGGCACCATCAAAATCATTCATGGCACCATCAAAATCTGGCATGGCACCATCAAAATATGCACGGCGCTTTCAAAATCTGCACGGCGCTTTCAAAATCTGGCACGGCTCCATCAAAATCTGGCATGGCTCCATCAAAATCAGGCAGGACACCATCAAAATCTGGCACGGCACCATCAAAATCATTCATGGCACCATCAAAATCTGGCATGGCACCATCAAAATCTGCACGGCGCTTTCAAAATCTGGCACGGCTCCATCAAAATCTGGCATGGCTCCATCAAAATCAGGCAGGGCACCGTCAAAATCTGGCACGGCACCATCAAAATATGGCATGGCACCATCAAAATATGGCATGGCACCATCAAAATCATTCATGGCACCATCAAAATATGGCATGGCACCATCAAAATCGGGCATGGCACCACCAAAATCGGGCATGGCGCTATAAAAAAATATGGCATGGCGCCATCAAAATCTGGCATTGCGACATCAAAATCGGGCATGGCGCCATGCTAAAATGGGTTGTATGAAACACTATCTTTATTTATTTTTCATGAACAATTCACGTGATACACTTCAGGAGATGACAGTGAAAGGACTTGAGCCAGAGATCCAGCGCCTGATCGCGAAACATAAAAACGAGCTGAAGAAAATCAAGCAGATCCACGAGGCGGAGTTGTTGGAATCGGATGAGCGGGCCGCCCAGAAATATGTCCGCATGACGGAGGAGTTACGCGATCAGCTCGCCGACGAGAAGGAAGCTGCGTGCGGCCGGGAACGCGAAATGGCAAAACAGAGGTAGGTAGTGTTCCCCCAAGCCTATTGTTGACCAGTAGGCGCCATTAGTGTTCCCTCCAGCCCAGGCGCCATTAGTGTTCCCCCCAACCTATTGTAGCCCAGTAGGCTCCATTAGTGTTCCTCCCAGCCTAGGCAACAATAGTGTTCCCCCCAGCCTAGGCGCCATTAGTGTCCCCCCAGCCTATTGTAGCCCAGTAGGCTCCATTAGTGTACCCCCCCCCCCCCAGCCTAGGCACCATTAGTGTTACCCCCAGCCTATTGTAGCTCAGTAGGCTCCATTAGTGTTACCCCCAGCTAGGCTCCATATTCCCCCCCACCCCAGCCTAGGCACCATTAGTGTACCCCCAGCCTAGGCACCATTAGTGTTACCCCCAGCCTATTGTAGCTCAGTAGGCTCCATTAGTGTTACCCCCAGCCTAGGCTCCATTAGTTCCCCCCCCAGCCTATGCACCATTAGTGTTCCCCCAAGGCTATTGTAGCCCAGTAGGCTCCATTAGTGTTCCCCCAGCCTAGGCACCATTAGTGTTCCCCCAGCCTAGGCACCATTAGTGTTCCCCCCAACCTATTGTAGCCCAATAGGCTCCATTAGTGTTACCCCCAGCCTATTCCCCCCCCAGCCTAGACGCCATTATTGTTCTCCCCAGCCACCTATGCGCCATTAGTGTTCCCCCAAGGATATTGTAGCCCAGTAGCTCCATTAGTGTTCCCCCCAGCCTAGGACAATTGTGTTCCCCCCAACATATTGTAGCCTAGCAGGCTCCATTAGTGTCCCCCCCCAGTCTAGGCACCATTAGTGTTCCCCCCAACCTATTGTAGCCCAGTAGGCTCCATTAGTGTTCCCCCCAGCATAGCACCAATAGTGTTCCCCCCCCCCCCCAACCTATTGTAGCCCAGTTGGCGCCATTAGAATCCCCCAGCCTAGGCACCATTAGTGTCCCCCCCAACCTATTGTAGCCCAGTTGGCGCCATTAGTGTCCCCCCCCCCCCCAGTCCAGTCTAGGCACCATCAGTGTTCCCGCCAACCTATTGTAGCCCAGTAGGCTCCATTAGTGTTCCCCCCAGCATAGGCACCATTAGTGTTCCCCCCCCCCCCCCAAACCTATTGTAGCCCAGTTGGCGCCATTAGTGTTTCCCCCCAGTCTAGGCACCATTAGTGTTCCCCCCCAGCCTAGGCTCCATTAGTGTCCCCCCACCACAGTCTAGGCACCATTAGTGTCCCCCTCCCCCCGTCTAGGCGCCATTAGTGTCCCCCCCCACAGTCTAGGCACCATTAGTGCCCCCCCCCAGTCTAGGCACCATTAGTGTCCCCCAGTCTAGGCACCATTAGTGTCCCCCCCCCCAGTCTAGGCACCATTAGTGTCCCCCCCCCCCCAGTCTAGGCACCATTAGTGTCCCCCCCCCAGTCCTAGGCACCATTAGTCCCCCCCCCAGTCTAGGCACCATTAGTGTCCCCCCCCCAGTCTAGGCACCATTAGTGTTCCCCCCCCCCCAGTCTAGGCGCCCATTATTGTCCCCCCCCACCGCCCCAGTCTAGCACCATAGTATTCGCCCCAACCTATTGTAGCCCAGTAGGCTCCATTAGTGTCCCCCCAGCCTAGGCACCATTAGTATTTGCCCCAACCTATTGTAGCCCAGTAGGCTCCATTAGTGTTCCCCCCAGCATAGGCACCATTAGTGTTCCCCCCCAGTCTAGGCATCATTAGTGTTTCTCCCAACCTATTGTAGCCCAGTAGGCTCCATTAGTGTCCCCCCCCCCCCCCCCCCCCAACCTAAGCGCCATTAGTCCTCCCCGCAACCTATTGTAGCCCAGTAGGCTCTAGTGTTCCGCCCAGCCTAGGCATCATTAGTGTTCCCCCAGCCTAGGCACCATTAGTGTTCCCCCAACCTAGTGTAGCCCAGTGGCTCCATTAGTGTTCCACACAGCCTATGCACCATTAGTGTTCCCCCCCCCAACCAACTATTGTAGCCCAGTAGGCTCCATTAGTGTCCCACCCAGCCTAGGCACCATTAGTGTTCCCCCCAACCTATTGTAGCCCAGTAGGCTCCATTAGTGTTCCGCCCAGCCTAGGCACCATTAGTGTTCCCCCCCAGCCTAGGCACCATTACTGTTCCCCCAAACCTATTGTAGCCCAGTAGGCTCCATTAGTGTTCCACCCAGCCTAGGCTCCATTAGTGTTCCACCCAGCCTATGCACCATTAGTGTTCCCCCCCCCCCAACCTATTGTAGCCCAGTAGGCTCCATTAGTGTCCCCCCCAGCCTAGGCACCATTAGTGTTCCCCCCAGCATAGGCTCCATTAGTGTTCCCCCAGCCTAGGCACCATTAGTGTCACCCCCCCCCCCCCCAGCATTCACCCAGCCTAGGCACCATTAGTGTTTCCCCCAGCATAGGCTCCATTAGTGTTCCCCCCAAGCCTAGGCACCATTAGTGTTCCCCCAACCTATTGTAGCCCAGTAGGCTCCATTAGTGTCCCCCCAGCCTAGGCACCATTAGTGTTCCCCCTAGCCTATGCACCATTAGTGTTCCCCCAGCCTATTGTAGCCCAGTAGGCTCCATTAGTGTTCCCCCAACCTATTGTAGCCCAGAAGGCTCCATTAGTGTTCCCCCAACCTATTGTAGCCCAGTAGGATCCATTAGTGTGTCCCCAAGCCTAGTCACCATTAGTGTTCCCCCAACCTATTGTAGCCCAGTAGGCTCCATTAGTGTTCCTCCCAGTCTAGGCACCATTAGTGTTCCCCAACCTATTGTAGCCCAGTAGGCTCAATTAGTGTTCGCCCCAGCCCAGGCGCCATTAGTGTTCCCCCCAACCTATTGTAGCCCAGTAGGCTCCATTAGTGTTCCCCCATGCATAGGCTCCATTAGTGTTCCCCCCAGCCTAGGCACCTTTAGTGTTCCCCCCAGCCTAATGTAGCCCAGTAGGCTCCATTAGTGTTCCTCCAACCTACTGTTGCCCAGTAGATTCCATTAGTGTCCCCCCCCCCCCCCCAGCCCAGGCGCCATTAGTGTTCCCCCAACCTATTTGTAGCCCAGTAGGCTCCATTGGTGTTTCCCCCAGCCTAGGCACCTTTAGTGTTCCCCCCAGCCTAATGTAGCCCAGTAGGCTCCATTAGTGTTCCCCCAGCCTAGCACCTGTAGTGTTCCTCCCAACCTACTGTTGCCAGTAGGTTTTCATTAGTGTCCCCCCCCCCCCCAGCCCAGGCGCCATTAGTGTTCCCCCCACCCTATTGTAGCCCAGTAGGCACCATTTGTGTTCCCCCCACATAGGCTCCATTAGTGTTCACCCAGCCTAGGCACCATTAGTGTTCCCCCCAGCATAGGCTCCATTAGTGTTCCCCAGCCTAGGCACCATTAGTGTTCCCCCCCCCAACATATTGTAGCCCAGTAGGCTCCATTAGTGTCCCCCCAGCCTAGGCACCATTAGTGTTCCCCCCAGCCTAGGCTCCATTAGTGGTTCCCCCAACCTATTGTAGCCCAGTAGGCTCCATTAGTGTTCCCCCCCAGTCTAGGCACCATTAGTGTTCCCCCAACTATTGTAGCCAGTAGGCTCCATTAGTGTTTCCCCAAGCCCTAGCACCATTTACTTAGTGTTCCCCCAACCTATTTGTAGCCCAGTAGGCTCAATTATGTTCCCCCCAAGCCTAGGCACCATTGGTGTGTCCCCCAACCTATTGTAGCCCAGTAGGCTCCATTAGTGTTCCCCCCAGTCTAGGCACCATTAGTGTTCCCCCAACATATTGTAGCCCAGTAGGCTCCATTAGTGTTTCCCCAAGCCTAGGCACCATTACTTAGTGTTCCCCCAACCTATTGTAGCCCAGTAGGCTCAATTAGTGTTCCCCAACGCCTAGGCACCATTGGTGTCCCCCAACCTATTGTAGCCAGTAGGCTCCATTTAGTGTCCCCCCCCCCCCCAGCCTAGGTCCATTAGTGTCCCCCCCCCCCAACCTATTGTAGCCCAGTAGGCTCCATTAGTGTTCCCCCCAGCCTGGGCACCATTAGTTTTCCCTCCAACGTATTGTAGCCCATTAGGCACAATTAGTGTTTCCCCCAGCCTAGGCTCCATTAGTGTCCCCGCCCCCCCCCCCCCCAGTCTCGGCACCATTAGTGTTCCCCCCAGCGTATTGTAGCCCAGTAGGCTCCATTAGTGTTCCCCCCCCCAGCATAGGCTCCATTAGTGTCCCCCCCCCCCAGCCTAGGCACCATTAGTGTTCCCCCCAACCTAGTGTAGCCCAGTAGGCTCCATTAGTGTTTCCCCCAGCCTAGGCACCATTAGTGTCCCCCCCCCAACCTATTGTAGCCCAGTAGGCTCCATTAGTGTCCCCCCCCCCCCAGCCTAGCACCATTTGTGATTCCCCCAGCCTATTGTATCCCAGTAGGCTCCATTAGTGTTCCCCCAACCTACCTAGTAGCCCAGTAGGCTCCATTTGTGTTCCCCCCAGCCTACTGTAGGCTACACTAGGCACCATTAGTGTAGGCACCATTAGTGCCCCCCCCCCCCCACCCACCCAGTTGTAGCCTAGGCACCTTAGTTAGTTCCCCCAGCCTATTGTAGCCCAGTAGGCTCCATTAGTGTCCCCCCGCAGCATAGGCTCCATTATGTTCCCCCCCAACCTATTGTAGCCCAGTAGGCTCCATTAGTGCTCCCCCCCCAGCCTAGGCACCATTAGTGTTCCCCCCAACCTAGGCACCATTAGTGTTCCCCCAACCTATTGTAGCCCAGTAGGCTCCATTAGTGTCCCCCCCCCCCCACCCCCCCCCCCCCCCAGCCTAGGCTCCATTAGTGTCCCCCCCAAGCTATTGTAGCCAGTAGGCTCCATTAGTGTTTCCCCCCAGCCTGGGCACCATTAGTTTTCCCTCCAACCTTAGTGTCCCCCAACCTACTGTTGCCCAGTAGATTCCATAGTGTTCCCCCTGCCCAGCGCCATTAGTGTTCCCCCCCCCCCAACCTATTGTAGCCCAGTAGGCTCCATTGGTGTTCCCCCAGCCTAGGCACCTTTAGTGTCCCCCCCAGCCAGTCCCCCCCCACAACATTAGTGTCCCCCCCCAGCATAGGCTCCATTAGTGTTCCCCCAACCTATTGTAGCCCAGTAGGCTCCATTAGTGCTCCCCCCCAGCCTAGGCACCATTAGTGTTCCCCCCAACCTAGGCACCATTATGTTCCCCCAGCCTAGGCTCCATTAGTGTTCCCCCAACCTATTGTAGCCCAGTAGGTTCCATTAGTGTTCCCCCAGTCTAGGCAACATTAATGTTCCCCCAACCTATTGTAGCCCAGTAGGCTCCATTAGTGTTTCCACAAGCCTAGGCACCATTACTTAGTGTTCCCCCAACCTATTGTAGCCCAGTAGGCTCAATTAGTATTCCCCCCAGCCTAGGCACCATTGGTGTTCCTTCAACCTATTGTAGCCCAGTAGGCTCCATTAGTGTCCCCCCCCCCACCCAGCCTAGGCTCCATTAGTGTCCCCCCCCCCCCAAGCTATTGTAGCCCAGTAGGCTCCATTAGTGTTCCCCCCAGCCTGGGCACCATTAGTTTTCCCTCCAACCTATTGTAGCCCATTAGGCACAATTAGTGTTCCCCCCCATGCCTAGGCACCGTTTAGTTTGTCCCCCCCCCAGCCTAATGTAGCCCATTAGTAGGCTCCATTAGTGTTCCCCCACCCCCCCAATATAGGCACCTTTAGGTGTCCCCCCGTCCCCAACCTTACTGTTGCCCAGATAGATTCCATTAGTGTTCCCCCTGCCCAGGCGCCATTAGTGTCCCCCCCACCCAACCTATTGTAGCCCAGTAGGTTCCAGTTAGTGGTTCCCACCAGCCTTGGCTCCACCTAGTTAGTGTTCCTCCCAACCTACTGTTGACCAGTAGTGTTCCATTAGTGTTCCTATGTTCCCCCAGTCAGGCACCATTAGTGTCCCCCCCCACCCTATTGTAGCCAGTAGGCTCCATTAGTGTTTCCCCCCGCCTAGTACTAGGCACCATTAGTGTCTCCCCCAACCACCTATTGTAAGCCCAGAGGCTAGGCTCCATTAGTGCCCCCCCCCCACCACAACCTAGTGTAGACCAGTAGCTCCATTAGTGTTCCCCTCCAGCCTGGGCACCATTAGTTTTGTTCCCTCCAACCTCCTTGTAGCCCATTAGGCAACATTAGTGTTCCCCCCAGCCTAGGCTCCATTATTATGTCCTTAGTCCCCCCCCCCATAGGCCCTAGGTGCCAACCATTGTAGCCAGTGGCTCCATTAGTGTTCCCCCCAGCGTTATTTTGTAGACACAATTGTGTTCCCCCCAGCCTGGCTCCATTAGTGTTCCCCCCAGCTATGATTCCCCCCAGCTATTGTACCCAGTAGGCTCCATTGTGTTCCCCCCAGCTAGGCACCATAGGCACCATTAGTGTTCCCCCCAACCTAGTGTAGCCCAGTAGGCTCCATTAGTGTTTCCCCCAGCCTAGGCACCATTAGTGTCATCCCCCCAACCATTATGTAGCCCAGTAGGCATCCATTAGTGTTCAGCCTAGGCACCATTTGTGATCCCCCCAGCATAGTTGATCCCAGTAGGCTATATTAGCCTGGGTTCTACCAACCTATTGTAGTTCCCCCCAGTAGGCTCCATTTGTGTTCCCCCCAGCCTACTGTAGCTACACTAGGCACCATTAGTGTAGGCCACCATTAGTGTCCCCCAAGTCCCTAGCCCACCTATTAGTAGCCCAGTAGCTCCATTGAGTGTTCCATCCAGCCTAGGGCAGCCCCCCTGCCCACATTAGTCTCCAACCTATTGGTAGCCCATTAGGCACAATTAGTGTTCCCCCCAGCCTAGGCTCCATTAGTGTCCCCCCCCCCCCCCCCCCCCCAGTCGAGGTTTTCGCCCATGGAGTGTTCCCCCCAGCCGTATTGTAGCCCAGTAGGCTCCTATTAGTGTTCCCCCAGCATTGGCTCCATTAGTGTCCCCCCCCCCAGCCTAGGCACCATTATTAGTGTCCCCCCCAACCTAGTGTAGCCCAGTAGGCTCCATTAGTGTTCCCCCAGCCTAGGGCACCATTATGTTCCCTTCCCCCGAACATATTGTAGCCCAGTAGGCTCCATTTGTGTTCCCCCAGCCTACTGTAGGCTACACTAGGCACCATTAGTATAGGCACCATTAGTGTCCCCCCCCCAACCCATTGTAGCCTAGGCACCATTAGTGTTCCCCCAACCTATTGTAGCCCAGTAGGCTCCATTAGTGCCCCCCCCCCCAGCTAGGCACCATTAGTGTTGCCCCCAGCCTAGACATAGTGTTCCCCCCGCATAGGCACCATTAGTGTTCCCCCCAGCCTAGGCACATTAGTCCCCAACCTATTGTTAGCCCAGTAGGCACCATTAGTGTTCCCCAACCTATTGTAGGTTCCATTAGTGTCCCCCCCCAGCACGGGCTCCATTAGTGTTCCCCAACCTATTGTAGCCCAGTAGGCACCATTAGTGTTCCCGCCAGCCTAGGCACCATTAGTGTTCCCCCCCCCAGCCTAGGCACCATTAGTGTTCCCCCCAGCCTATTGTAGCCCAGTAGGCACTATTAGTGTTCCCCCTAGCATATGCACCATTTAGTGTTCCCCCAGCATATTGTAGCCCAGTAGGCTGCATTAGTGTCCCCCCCCCATCCTAGGCACCATTAGTGTTCCACCCCCCCCCCCCCATTACAGGCACCATTAGTGTTCCCCAAGCTATTGTAGCCCAGTAGGCTCTATTAGTTTTCCCCCAGCCTAGGCACCATTAGTGTTCCCCCCAAGCTATTGTAGCCCAGCCCCCAACATATTGTAGCCAAGTAGGCACCATTAGTTGTTTCCGCCAGCCTAGGCACCATTAGTGTTCCCCCCCCCCCCCCAGCCTAGGCACCATTAGTGTTCCCCCAGCCTATTGTAGCCCAGTAGGCTCCATTAGTGTTCCCCCCAGCCTAGGCTCCATTAGTTTCCCCCCAACTATTGTAGCCCGTAGCTGTGCTCCATTGGTGTTCCCCCCCCCCATCAATGTGCACCTTGGTGTTTTTATGAAAAAATATCACCTTTTTAACTTAGTCATTTTTTATACATTTTTCTATACAATTCTATGTACGGTACAGAGTTTCTGTACACAACTCCTCCAAAACCTTTCAGTCGATCGTTCTGAAACTATACACACGTCTTCTACACATATTGAAGATGTGCACTTTGGTGTTTTTATGGCGAAAAAATATTTTTTAACAAAAATATCACCTTTTTAACTTAGTCATTTTTTATTCATTTTTCTATACAATTCTATATACGGTACAGAGTTTGTGTACACAACTCCTCCGAAACCGTTCAGTCGATCGTTCTGAAACTATACACATGTCTTCCTTCTACACATATTGAAGATGTGCACCTTGGTGTTTTTATGGCGAAAAAATATCACCTTTTTAACTTAGTCATTTTTTATACATTTTTTTATACAATTCTATATACGGTACAGAGTTTATGTACACAACTCCTCCGGAACCATTCAGTCGATCGTTCTGAAACTATACACACATCTTCTACACATATTGAAGATGTGCACCTTGGTGTTTTTATGCCGAAAACATATTTTTTAACAAAAATATCACCTTTTTAACTTAGCCATTTTTTCTACATTATTGTATCCAATTCCCTATCATTTCTACTTTACACTCTACTTTTCTATCTCTGCCTAAATTAGTATACATGTTTAGCACAACGAGATGAAGAAATAATGCTATAGATTTTCAAATTCTCATTAATGTTTCTTGCCTTGGCGACAGCTTCACATTTCTGCATCTTCGTTGTCTGGCCCATATTCGACGGGCTTATTTTGTGACTTTGCGGCACTCTTGTTTTTAGCTCGACTATTCGAAGAATAAGTAGAGCTTATGTTGTCACCCCGGCGTCGGCGTCGGCGGTCGGCGTCGGCGTCGGCGTCACCGTCACGCCTTGGTTAAGGTTTTTAGTCAACCTTGTATATGGAATACTACTGGCCCTACACCCACCATACTTGGACAACTTCATCTCCTAGTGATGTACATCAATAACCCCTGATCTATATTTGACCTTGACCTACATTTCCTCTTGAATTACTTAGTTAATTCCCCCTGGTTAAGGTTTTTAGTCAACCTTGATTAAGGTTTTTAGTCAAGCTTCTACATGGAATACTATTGTGCATACAGACACCATACTTGGACAACCTTAATTCCCCTGGTTAAGGTTTTTAGTCAACCTTGTAGATGGAATACTCCTGACCCTACACCAACCATACTTGGACAACTTTATCTCCTAGTGATGTACATCAACAACCCCTGATCTATATTTGACCTTGACCTACATTTCCTCTTGAATTACTTAATTCCCCTTGGTTAACGTTTTTAATCAAGCTTGTACATGGAATACTCCTGGCCCTACACCAACCATACTTGGACAACTTCATCTCCTATTGATGTACATCAACAACCCCTGACCTATATTTGACCTTGACCTACATTTAACATTGAATTACTTACTTAATTGCCCTTGGTTAAGGTTTTTAGTTAACCTTGGTTAAGGTTTTTTGTCAAGCTTGTACATTGAATACTATTGTGCATACAGACACCATACTTGGACAACCTTTTCTCATAGGGATGTACATCAATAACCCCTGATCTATATTTGACCTTGACCTACATTTCCTCTTCAATTACTTAGTTAATTCTCCTTGGTTAAGGTTTTTAGTCAAGCTTGTATATGGAATACTCCTGGCCCTACACCCACCATACTTGGACAACTTCATCTCCTAGGGATGTACATCAATAACCCTTGATCTATTTTTGACCTTGACCTACATTTGACCTTGACCTACATTTCCTCTTGAATTACTTAGTTAATTCTCTTTGGTTAAGGTTTTTAGTCAAGCTTGTAGATGGAATACTCCTGGCCCTACACCAACCATACTTGGACAACTTTATCTCCTAGTGATGTACATCAACAACCCCTGACCTATATTTGACTTTGACCTACATTTAACCTTGAATTACTTAGTTAATTCCCCTTGGTTACGGTTTTTAGTCAACCTTCGTTAAGGTTTTTAGTCAAGCTTTCTACATGGAATACTATTGTGCATACAGACACCATACTTGGACAACCTTTTCTCATAGCGATGTACATCAATAACCCCTGATCTATATCTGACCTTGACCTACATTTCCTCTTGAATTACTTACTTAATTCCCCTTGGTTAAGGTTTTTAGTCAAGCTTGTATATGGAATACTACTGGCCCTACACCCACCATACTTGGACAACTTCATCTCCTAGTGATGTACATCAACAACCCCTGATATATAGTTCACCTTGACCTATATTTCCTCTTCAATTACTTACTTAAGTCATCTTGGTTAAGGTTTTTAGTCAACCTTGGTTAAGGTTTTTACTCAAGCTTGTACATGGAATACTATTGTGCATACAGACACCATACTTGGACAACCTTTCTCATAGGGATGTACATCAATAACCCCTGATCTATATTTGACCTTCACCTACATTTCCTCTTCAATTACTTAGTTAATTCTCTTTGGTTAAGGTTTTTAGTCAACCTTGTAGATGGAATACTCCTGGCCCTACACCAACCATACTTGGACAACTTCATCTCCTAGTGATGTACATCAACAACCCCTGACCTATATTTCACCTTGACCTACATTTAACCTTGAATTAATTAGTTAATCCCCCTTGGTTAAGGTTTTTAGTCAACCTTGGTTAAGGATTTTAGTCAAGCTTGTATATGGAATACTATTGTGCATACAGACACCATACTTGGATAACTTTTTCTCATAGGGATGTACATCAATAACCCCTGACCTATATTTTACCTTCACCTACATTTAACCTTGAATTACTTGGTTAATGTTTATAGTCAAGCTTGTATATGGAATACTCCTCGGCCTACATCAACCATACTTGGACAACTTCATCTCCCAGTGATGTACATCAATAATCCCTGACCTATATTTGACCTTGACCTACTTTTATCCTTGGATTACTTAGTTATTTCCCCTTGGTTAAGGTTTTTAGTCAAGCTTGTATATGGAATACTCCTGGGCCTACAGCAACCATACTTGGAAAACTTCATCTCCTAGTGATGTACATCAATAACCCCTGACCTATATCTGTCATTGACCTACATTTAACCTTGAATTACTTACTTAATTTCCCCTGGTTAAGTTTTTTAGTCAACCTTGGTTACGGTTTTTATACAGGCCGCAGCCACCTTGTTTGTCAAGCTATGTGTACATCGACAACCCTCGTAGTTGAGCTATGCTGTTCTCCTACAGCTCTTGTTATTACATTGAGCCCCTCTATGCACTAATAATCGGCGTTTACTTGTCATAATGTGTCAACAACTGGAATTGGTGTTTGTTAATTTAAAATGAAAATTTTAGACAAAATAATGAAGATGAAAAAATACATTAATTAGTACTGTCCAGACACCTAAATAAACGTACTGCGTCAGTTTTCGTGCCCACGTCTTGTCGCGCGATTGACGTCACGTTTTGGACGCTGCCTTTGAAACAGCAAACACGAATCAACGTCCTGATAGCAAACAAATCCAGATTATATCTCTAAATGTTACTTTTACAACCACCCAAGAAAGACCGCGTTCATTTTGCGCAAATCTACTAATGTGTTTTTTCATCTTCATTATTTTGTCTAAAATTTTAAGTAACAAACTCCTATTCACGCATAGCCACAGTGTTGTTGACACAGTTTGACAAGTAAACATTGATTATTAGTGCATATATAGGGGCCCATAATGTAGTCCAAAGAAGAAATTTGGAAACAGCTAGTTGCTTATTAATAAAGGTTTTACATTTTGAGTCTCAGAATTGTTTAGACATCTAATGCACAATACTTTTGGATATATAGGCTAGCTATTGTATACCTACAATTGGACAATGTACGTAAAGTTTCATAACGATTCTTCGTTTTAGTAGTGACAAATTTAAATCTACATGCTTTTCTTCAGATCGCCACACACACGAATGTCAACGGGAATATCGGGACTTTTGCGAATAGTTTTGTCAATTAATAAGGCATATAATCTTGTGGGTAATGCGCAGTATTTTTCACATTATATTTTATTAATTTAATTAGGAACAAAATAAGAAACATCCTTGTTATATTTTTCTGTCAAAATAATTGAGGAATCCTCCATGAAGACCCTCGCACACTCATTTCCCGGAAGGGCACGAATACTGTTTACCCTGTCAACAATATTACACATATTACACGACATCACTTAATTAAGGCAGTGTTCGGATATACTCTGGAGTTGCTCGCTATCAGGACGTTGATTCATGTTTACTGTTTCAAAGGCAGCGTCCAAACGTGATGTAATATAACGCGTTAGGCGTCAATCGCGCGACATGATGTGGGCACGAAAACTCACATAGCATGATTATAGGTGTCTGGATGGTATTGAATAATGTATGGTCGAGACGCCAGTTTCCGGGGTAGTCGGAAATTTCTGGGTATTCATATATTTTGTAATTTATAGACATGTGTGCACAAACTAAACCAAAAATATGCAACTTTTGTCACTACCATGACTACTTTTCAAAAATAGGTTCAGTCAAACCTTAGAATGCAGGAAACGTAAACTGCTGTCCGCCGTTGATTTAATTCCTGCATTCCCTTTCCCCCAACAAAAACATGGCCTGACAACACATCAGAATCATTTCCATTGGAAATTGCCCCAAAGTGCTGCCAAAACAGTGAAGTGAGTGGTCCCGATGATAAAAATGGAAAACAAAAACCAAACAGCAGACGATAAATCCCAATCCAGCATGTGTGATCTTTATTTCCTCCATTTAATGGAGATTCACATGAGAACGTAGTGCAAGAACATTGTACATAATAAAGCAAGAGAAATATATACAAAAGATTGACATTTGAAAGTAGCATATTACATTACGTATGCGATGCGTCCCAAGGAAGTTGACCCAAAGGATTCTATGAACAGAGATACTCCAGGGCTGACTAGCGCGCGCTAGCCCGATCTGAAACTCCACTGGTCAACATCGATTAGCCCAACTTTCTCAAATTTATCACATATCACATACATGTGTAAGTAGGGAAAAAATGGAAAACTGAATTATCTTTAAAAATATTGACTGGAGACAATAAGAACAGAATAACATTAAGTTATCACTAATACATTTGCTGAATGTTCGCCCCGTGCTTCTGGTAAGCGAGCAGTCCAGGTATTCGTAGAGCAGCTTTCCAGATGTTAGATGGAGAGAGTTCAGCTTGCACTACCCGAAAAGTGTCAAAGTCTGGAGAAGCTGCCATTCGATCACACCACGACTGACTTTCCGTTTGATAAATGGCCCTTTTACAGATTGACTTCCAAACATATTTTGACGGAAATACACTATGCTGCACAAATGTGTTCAGATGGTACATTAGTCTGTATTTGTGTAGACTTGCGTGACGTCAGGAATAAAGCCTCTATTAACCACACTGCAGTGCAGGTGATACTGGTAGAGACGATGCACAAACATATACCGGACAGTGGACCATGCATCTGAGCTGCATAAACTTAAAACAAGAAATTTAGTTTCTGCAGGTCGATGTATGCTTCAAGGGATGTCTCTCCCAACATGCCAAGCACTGCATCAGTTCTCGTGCGTTTTCTGAAACCTTGCATATACTTTAAACAAAAGTGATGTATGATCTCAAGTTTTCGTAGACTATTGGCGCTCATACCGTTCCATAGTTCATATCCGAATAATGCACGTGGTAAAACTATAGACTTGTAAAGTTTCAATGCTGTAAGCGGGTTCAAGCCGTTCGAATGGACACCGATGTTGGAGAAACCCAGAAATGTAGCGCATACATTGTTCACGACTGTGTCAATATCACCTGGGGACATCAGTTGTTTTGTCTGCAGTAAACCAAGATGCTTGTATGAAGGGACGTCTTCAATCACTGATGAACCGTATCTCCACTGTCTACTGTTTTTGTCAAATTTACGTTTCGACTCGTTAAAGACAACAACTTTACTCTTGTTTGTGTTATATCCGAATCTCCACTTCAGGCTAAACTGCTTGCATATCTCAAGCATGTGGTCAATGCCGTGTTTAGTAGTTGCCAATAGCACAATATCATCTGCCTGAGTGTGTGCAGAGAAGTATTGATCACCAATTTTCAAACCACATCCGCTTTCATCAAGTAACTTGAGCAGGTCATTCAAAAAGACGTAGAAAAAAGGTGACGTGATTCCACCTTGTCTCGTACCCTGTTCTATTCGTACCAAGTCTGATATGTGGCCATCGTAGAAGACACAACTTGACATGCTATTGTAGATATGTGATATTATTCTAAGGTCTTTACCTTTACAGTCGAACTTCGATGGGTCGAACCCTGGTAAACTCGTCAGCCATGCTTGCCTCGAACTAGCCTTTAGGTCCCGGCAGAATTCCTATATATACGTTAAAACTACCCGGTATAGGTCGAACTTGTGAAAGTCGAACAACCCTCAATGCCTCGAATCGCTGTCACGCCTGGTCATGTATAAATCCACTATAAACACCACAAAAACTCAAACATGTCAGACGATTGTCTCCAGACTAGTTGATTGACTTTCACACCTATTGTTAACCGGTTGTCAAACAAATCTCAAGTGGTCATTTGAGCGTATACAATAACGGCAGTCGTGACCAGCATACGTGGTAATTATGCATTGACCAATGTCGGCGAAGTTGTTAGTTAATTAAAGTGGTAATTTATGGGACTGGTTTCCATGTGATAGTAAATTATGATATGCAGTGAATGTGGTTCTGGGTCCGAAGTAGTGATGGGGCGACTGGGCATGCATCTATTGATTTATCAGTGTATGACGAGCGATGTAATTTTATACCTACAAGCATGCGCATCATTTTATGGCAAATACATATTCACTCACAAAGATTTATATTTGATTAGATAAATATTTGTCATGAAATTACGCAAATGCCAATAGGTACAAAATCAGAGATGCTTTCACATGATCGTATCGGACGGGGCAATCAAGTCCGCCAATTATATTTCGTAATCATTTTCTGTTGTTCTCATGTTCTAATGCTAATAAATGTTAATAAACGACTGTGACAATCAACCGTAAATGCAAATGTAAGCGCATTTATATGAAACAACGTGTCGTAATGACGACTTGTTTCACTTAGTACACTGACCAACTCGTAGATCTGAAATGGTTACAGTATAAAATCCCAATGTGTCGAACAACGGATGGGTCGAACTAAAACTTAACCCCGCAGGCTGTTCGACCCATCGAAGTTCACTGTATATCTATCTAAACTGAGACAATTTGTATAATAAACCATTTATCCAAACACGATCGAATGCTTTTTTTCTGCATCCATGAAACACGCATAAAGATCATTACCACGTTCATTGCAGTATTGGACACTCTCCTGGAGAATGAATGACACCATTTTAGAGTTTTTAGACCGTCGAAAACCATGTTGTAGTGGATGTATTTTGTCAACAATACCAGAGTCATTGAAGCACAACTGAATAACTTTCTCAAACAATTTTGCAATAACTGGCATAAGCGATATAGCACGGTAGTTATTTGGATCGGTTAAGGATTTGTTGTGTCCTTTATGCAGAGGAATTATAAGGCCCTGTTTAAATCCAATTGGAACACATTCTTGTTCAAGTATACTGTTAAATAATTTTAATATAGTGGCTTTTAGAATTGTGCCGCCATATTTTATGTGTTCATATACAATATTGTCTAAGCAACCAGCCTTATGGAGGGGCAACGACAAAATCGCCCGCTGTAAATCTTCTTCCGTAATCGTATGGGCTAGGATACAGTTGTCGGAATGAACCTCCTCCACGTTCTTCTCGAGCAGGCCCGCTACTTTCGATTTTAATCATAAGTTTGTGATCATCATCGAAATCCGGATTTTCCGTGAATTTGTAAATGTTAGCAAAACATCAACTCCAACCTTTACAGGGTCCCTTACAAAGGACGATTCAAATTTTAGCCCCTTAGTAGGAGGCTCATTTTTGCTCGAGCGTTTGGCATTGACAACCTTCCAAAATTAATTTTGATCCATATCTGCTAGTGAATCGAGTTTTTCATTAACCACTTACTAGAAAACTGTCTCATTTTTTGTCGAAATTTTCGCTTAGCATCTTTGTATTCACGATATGATGGTGAGTCGCAGTTCCGGGGCCGGCCGTTAGATATCCACACAACGCGCTTTTGTCTGTTAATTTTATGTAACTGTTTGACCTCACTATTCCAATATGGTTTAAGGTACGGCTTGTATACCCGTTTAGCAATGCACGATTCTGCTGACTGCTGCATACATTTAATGATAGTCATATGTCTCATTCACGTCATTGTAGTTCAAACTAACTCCACGAAGCTGATTGAACAATGTAAATCTGTAAGCATCGCGTTCGCTCAAAGTAGTCCAACTATACGCAATTTTCGCAAAACTCTCCGGTACATCGACACTGTCTGATTGAACGTCAACTCGTAGTCGCATAAATACAGGAAAGTGCCACGATATATTAAGAGGTGCATCATCGCCAATGCTACACTGCATCACATCAGCTATAAGGGATTCATGAACACAGATATGGTCAATGAAGCTAGGTTTGTCATCGGTGTATGGTATAAATGAATACCTTGGACCCTTGCATATATCGAGCATAATCACTGCACACATGTATCGATGTCTTAATGCACTACACAGGTACCTTTGGTGCGTGCCACACTGTTTGTTCATATTGTTTACAGTGCATTCGGACTGTGACATTGAAGTCGCCCATTATAATTACTTGACCGTCAGATGAGAATTTAGAACATAGTTTGTGTATTTGATCGACATATTCCTTATACTGGCTTATAGGGTAGTGTGTAGTTGGTAAGTAGACTTGAATCACATACACATTTTTGGTGGCTAGTATCAACTTCAGGACGATAATACGATCATTGATTTCGTGTATTTCGATATTACGATTATGGCGCTTGTGCCAGAGAAAGGCGACACCTCCTTTACCAATACGGCATCTATTTAAGCAAGTTATGGCATTGGAAGTTACAACATAATTACATTAGTTGGCGTTGAAACTGTTCAAAGCATTTACATTTTCTGGTAGTAGCCAATGCTCGGAAAGACCACATATGTCAATATTTTTATTTATAAGCTCGGTTTCTAGGTAAGGTAGTCCAGTCATCACACCCGTTGCATTCCATGTCATAAAATTAATTGTATGATGGCTCCCCATTCTGTTTCGTATTGTAGCGCCACCCCTGCCCGCTTTCAGGTCTAGCAAACCACTTTCTGCATGCCATGCCCGGTGGTCAAAACTCAGGATCAGATACAATGTCAGAGTGTTCATCCCAAATTGCTATTTTGGCGCACAATGAATCATCCCAACGGCTGTTAAACATTGTAGCACGTACGTATTTAACATCATTTTGCTTTAGATGCTCTTTCAAGTCGAATTCAGTACAGTCCGGGTCTATTCCGCTGATATAATATTTGGCTAACTTTTTTCGAGTAACACCTTTGAAACCTGAAGTATGTGACGTAATCTCATTTGCAGCAGGTACTATATCCTTTACCATGTCAATGTGAGCTATAGGCGGGTTCACCGAAGCGAGAATGTTACCAGCGCACACAACTGGAATGTGTTGATAGTTCTTAGCATCATGGTCCACGCGACTGATATCCGTCGTGTTAGAACTATTTGTGCATTGGGATTTTACTGAAAATATAATTGTTCTAGCAGTGGAGATTGTAGGTTATCGTTTTGTCTGATCAGTAAACACCACTAAAACATATTTACACGCATATCACAAAATGAATACACAATAACATAAAACTTTTACATGAACAAAAACATTTTTAGATATTTTGTACACATATTTACAAGAGTAGAACATTTTTCATTTATAATCTTAAATTTACAAATTTCTGGAAGGCACTCGTTTAGATTTCATCCACTGGATACATTTACAGTGAATATTTGTAGCTGATTCAAGTGTTTTAAAGTGCTGAGGCAAACAGTTCCAAATAATGGAGCCCGAGTAAGATATGCTTTGTCTAAAGATTTCTTTTTTGGGTTTTGGCAGAATAAAATTAGTTTATGTAATGGATCTTAGATTAGGTAAATGTTCATTGTGTAGCCTTAAGTGAAACAAGTCATTGATGTAATTTGGTGTTTTATTTTTGGAAACATTGTACATAAATTTAGCTTTCCTTAAAAATACGTTCATAAACACTTAGTATTTTAAGATTTTCCATGCTTTTAGCTATATCAGTGTAATTATAATCCAGAATTATTTTACATGCTCGTTTTTGTAAGTTGTGTAGTCTTTGCAAATTTGTTTGTGACGTGCCTCCCTATATAATACTACAGTAGCCAATGTGTGGCTGTATATACGTTTTGTAGAATTGTACCCTATGTTCGGTCGATAATAAATATTTTATTGATGTAAGAAGCCATATATGTGTTGAGATTTTCTTTGAAATTTTGTCAATGTGAACAGACCAGCTTAAATTATTATGCCCCCGCCACTGAATGGTGAGGGGGTCATATAGTGTACGTACGTACGTAAATGATAATTTTTAATTATAGTTTATACACTATATTGGAGACTGTCATGCAGTTCTCCCAGTTTTGACAGATGTGCTTTTGTGGTGGCAGGCCTGATCTACATGTAGGTCAGTGTCCCAGCTAGCGAGAGTGCATGATCATTTTAGATATGCTAATTTTGACAATGGAATTATTGGTTAAATTATATAGTTCAAAGGTCGCGGGAGCAGGGAGTGACATCCGCTGTCCCGGGAATTCAGTTTTGCACAATGCGTAGTCGGCGTGGATGTTTCTGAGGATTCTTGACATAGTTATATAATAGCGATTGGCTGGAATACTTCTGACTTGGATAATTACTCATTATTAGATTTACGTAACGTACGTACGTACGTAACGTACGTACGTAACGTACGTACGTCCCAAAACCTTAACGCTCGGGTAAATGGCTTATAATTTCTGTTTCCTTGCTCGGATCTGCTTGACATTTCACACACGCATTGCTCCAATGGTCCTCTACCGCCCTGTGACAAATCCACATTCATCCCGCCCCCGCTAAGCCCATGGTCAAGGGCTTGGTGCGTTCGAAACCTTAACGCTGGGTAAATGGCTTATAAGTTTTGTTTCCTTGCTCGGATCTGCTTCACATCGCACACACGCATTGCTCCAATGGTCCTCTACCGCCCTGTGACAAATCCACATTCGTTCCGCACCCGCTAAGCCCAGGGTCAAGGTCACAGACTTGGTGCGTTCGAAACCTTAACGCTGGGTAAATGGCTTATAATTTCTGTTTCCTTGCTCCGATCTGCTTCACATTTCACACACGCATTGCTCCAATGGTCCTCTACCGCCCTGTGACAAATCCACATTCGCCCCCCGTTCCCGCCCCCGCTAAGCCCAGGGTCAAGGTCACAGACTTGGTGCATTCAAAACCTTAACGCTGGGTAAATGCCTTATAATTTCTGTTTCCTTGCTCGGATCTGCTTCACATTGCACACACGCATTGCTCCAATGGTCCTCTACCGCCCTGTGACAAATCCACATTCGTTCCGCACCCGCTAAGCCCAGGGTCAAGGTCACAGACTTGGTGCGTTCGAAACCTTAACGCTGGGTAAATGGCTTATAATTTCTGTTTCCTTGCTCCGATCTGCTTCACATTTCACACACGCATTGCTCCAATGGTCCTCTACCGCCCTGTGACAAATCCACATTCGTCCCGCCCCCGCTAAGCCCAGGGTCAAGGTCACAGACTTGGTGCGTTCGAAACCTTAACGCTGGGTAAATGGCTTATTATGCCCCCGCCACCGAATGGTGAGGGGGGCATATAGTGTTACCGGCGTCCGTACGTACGTACGTAACGTACGTACGTCCCGAAACCTTAACGCTCGGGTAAATGGCATATAATTTCTGTTTCCTTACTCGGATCTGCTTCACATTTCACACACGCATTGCTCCAATGGTCCTCTACCGCCCTGTGACAAATCCACATTCGTCCCGCCCCCACTAAGCCTTCGGTCAAGGTCACAGACTTGGTGCGTTTGAAACCTTTACGCTCGGGTAAATGTCTTGTAATTTATGTTTCCTTGCTTGGATCTGCTTCACATTTGACACACGCATTGCTCCAATGGTCCTCTGTCACCTTGTGACAAATCCACGTTTGTCCCGCCTGCACTAAGCACAGGGTCAAGGTCACAGACTTGGTGCGTTCGAAACCTTAACGCTCGGGTAAATGACTTATAATATCTGTTTCCTTCCTCGGATCTGCTTCACATTGCACACACGCATTGCTCCAATAGTCCTCTAACGCCCTGTGACAAATCCACATTCGTCCCGCCCCCGCTAAGCCCAGGGTCAAGGTCACAGACTTGGTGCGTTCAAAACCTTAACGCTGGGTAAATGGCTTATAATTTCTGTTTCCTTGCTCCGATCTGCTTCACATTTCACACACACATTGCTCCAATGGTCCTCTACCGCCCTGTGACAAATCCACATTCGTCCCGCCCCCGCTAAAGCCCTAGGTCAGGTCACAGACTTGGTGCGTTCGAAACCTTCCTTAACGCTGGGTAGTAAAATGGCTTATTATGCCCCCGCCACCGAATGGTGAGGGGGTCATATAGTGTTACCGGTGTCCGTACATACGTACATAACGTACGTAACGTACGTACGTCCCGAAACCTTAACGCTCGGGTAAATGGCTTATAATTTCTGTTTCCTTACTCGGATCTGCTTCACATTTCACACACGCATTGCTCCAATGGTCCTCTACCGCCCTGTGACAAATCCACATTCGTCCCGCCCCCGCTAAGCCCAGGGTCAAGGTCACAGACTTGGTGCGTTCGAAACCTTAACGCTGGGTAAATGGCTTATAATTTCTGTTTCCTTGCTCGGATCTGCTTGACGTTTCACACACACATTGCTCCAATGGTCCTCTACCGCCCTGTGACAAATCCACATTCGTCCCGGCCCCGCTAAGCCCAGGGTCAAGGTCACAGACTTGATGCGTTCGAAACCTTAACGCTGGGTAAATGGCTTATAATATCTGTTTCCTTCCTCGGATCTGCTTCACATTGCACACACGCATTGCTCCAATAGTCCTCTAACACCCTGTGACAAATCCACATTCGTCCCGCCCCCGCTAAGCTCAGGGTCAAGGTTACAGACTTGGTGCGTTCAAAACCTTAATGCTGGGTAAATGGCTTATAATTTCTGTTTCCTTGCTCCGATCTGCTTCACATTTCACACACACATTGCTCCAATGGTCCTCTACCGCCCTGTGACAAATCCACATTCGTCCCGCCCCCGCTAAGCCCAGGGTCAAGGTCACAGACTTGGTGCGTGTTCGAAACCTTAACGCTGGGTAAATGGCTTATTATGCCCCCGCCACCGAATGGTGAGGGGGTCATATAGTGTTACCGGTGTCCGTACATACGTACATAACGTACGTAACGTACGTACGTCCCGAAACCTTAACGCTCGGGTAAATGGCTTATAATTTCTGTTTCCTTACTCGGATCTGCTTCACATTTCACACACGCATTGCTCCAATGGTCCTCTGTCAACTTGTGACAAATCCACATTTGTCCCGCCCGCACTAAGCCCAGGGTCAAGGTCACAGACTTGGTGCGTTCGAAACCTTAACGCTCGGGTAAATGGCTTATAATTTCTGTTTCCTGGTTCGGATCTGCTTCACATTTCACACACGCATTGCTCCAATGGTCCTCTACCGCCCTGTGACAAATCCACATTCGTCCTGCCCTCGCTAAGCCCAGGGTCAAGGTCACAGACTTGGTGCGTTCAAAACCTTAACACTCGGGTAAATGGCTTATAATCAAATATTCCTCGTTTTCTTTGGCTGCCAGCTGGGGCATTCGTGTGCTGACAGGCCACATTTCTAGTTATCTATGTGAACACCTAAAATTTTATCATTGGATACTGTATTTAAGATTTTACACTCAAGCTTTAAATCTAGGCAGTCAATGTTCATTCGTATTGGTTTTTAGCTCGCCTGCACGAAGTGCAGAAGAGCTGATGGCATACCCCCGGCGTCGTCGGCGTCGGCGTCAGCGTCGGCCACAAACTTAACGTTGGGTGAATGTCTTATAACTTCTGTTTCCTTTCATGGAACACCTTGTTATTTCATACATGCATTCCTCAGATGACCCTCTATCATGCTGTAGCAAATCCATGACCCACCACCCAGCCCTTACCCGAAGGTCACAAACTTGGCACATTCATAAACTTAACGTTGGGTAAATGTCTTATAACTTCTGTTTCCTTTCATGGAACACCTTGTTATTTCATACATGCATTCCTCAGATGACCCTCTATCATGCTATAGCAAATCAATGACCCACCACCCAGCCCTTACCCCAAGGTCAAGGTCACAAACTTGGCACATTCATAAACTTAACGTTGGGTAAATGTCTTTTAATTTCTGTTTCCTTTCATGGAACACCTTGTTATTTCATACATGCATTCCTCTGATGACCCTCTATCATGCTGTAGCAAATCCATGACCCACAACCCAGCCCTTACCCCAAGGTCAAGGTCACAAACTTGGCACATTCATAAACTTAACGTTGGGGTAAATGTCTTATAACTTTTGTTTCCTTTCATGGAACACCTTGTTATTTCATACATGCATTCCTCAGATGACCCTGTATCATGGTGTAGCAAATCCATGACCCACCACCAAGCCCTTACCCCAAGGTAAAGGTCACAAACTTAGCACATTCATAAACTTAACATTGGGGTAAATGTTTTATAACATCTGTTACATTTTCATGGAACACCTTGATATTTCATACATGCATTCATCTGATGATACTCTATCGTGCTATAGCAAATCCATGACCCAGCGGCCATCCCTTACCTCAAGGTCAAGGTCACAAACTTAGCACATTCATAAACTTAACGTTGGGGTAAATGTCTTATAACTTCGGTTTCCTTTCATGGAATGCCTTGTTATTTCATACATGCATTCCTCAGATGACCCTCTATCATACTGTAGCAAATCCATGACCCACCACCTAGCCCTTACCCCAAGGTCAAGGTCACAAACTTGGCACATTTATAAACTTAACGTTGGGTAAATGTCTTATAACTTATGTTTCCTTTCATGGAACACCTTGTTATTTCATACATGCATTCATCTGATGATACTCTACCGTGCTATAGCAAATCCATGACCCACCACCCACCCAATCGTTACCCCAAGGTCAAGGTCACAAACTTAGCATGTTCATAAATTTAACGTTGGGACAAATGTTGTGTAACTTCTGTTTATTTACAGGGAACGCCTTCATATTTCATACATGCATTCATCTGATGATAGTCTATCGTGCTATAGCAATTCATGACCCACCGCCCACCCCTTTCCCCAAGGTCAAGGTCACAATCTTAGCACATTCATAAACTTAATATTGGGGTAAATGTATTATAACATCTGTTTCCTTTCATGGAACGCCTTAATATTTCATACATGCATTCATCTGATTATACTCTATCATGCTATAGCAAATCCATGACCCATCGCCCATCCCTTACCCCAAGGTCAAGGTCTCAAACTTAGCACATTCATAAACTTAACGTTGGGGTAAATGTCTGTTTCCTTTCATGGAACGCCTTGCTATTTCATACATTCCTCAGATGACCCTTTATCATGCTGTAGCAAATCCACAACCCACCACCCAACCCTTACCCAAAAGTCAAGGTCACAAACTTAGCATGTTCATAAACTTAACGTTGGGGTAAATCTTGTGTAACTTCCGTTTCTTTACACTTTGAACACCTTGATATTTCATACATGCATTCATCTGATGATACACTATCGTGCTATAGCAAATCCATGACCAACCCCCACCCCTTTCCCCAAGGTCACGGTCACAAACTTAGCACATTCATAAACTTAACGTTGGGGTAAATGTCTTAATAACATCTGTTTCCTTTCATGGAACGCCTTGATATTTCATACATGCATTCATCTGATGATACTCTATCGTGCTATAGAAATTCCATGACCCACCGCCCACCCCTTACCCCAAGGTCAAGGTCACAAACTTGACACATTCATAAACTTAATGGTGGGGTAAATGTCTGATAACAACTGTCCTTTGATGGAACGCCTTGATATTTCATACATACATTCCTCAGATGACCCTCTATCATGCTGTAGCAAATCCACAACCCACCACATAACCCTTACCCCAAGGTCAAGGTCACAAACTTAGCATGCTCATAAACTTTACATTGGGGTAAATGTTGTGTAACGTCTGTTTTTTTACACTTTGAACGCTTTGATATTTCATACATGCATTCATCTGATGATCCTCTATTGTGCTACAGCAAATCCATGACCCACCTTTCCCGAAGATCAACATCATAAACTTAACGTTGGAGTAAATGTCTTTTTATAACTTCTGTTTCTTTACAGGGAACACCTTCATATTTCATACATGCATTCATCTGATGATACTCTATTGTGCTACAGCAAATCCATGACCCACCCCCCACCCTTTCGCCAAGGCCAAGGTCACAAACTTAGCACATTTATACATGCATTCCTCATGTGAATAGCTATCATGCTATAGAAAATCACCAACTTAGTGTGTTCATAAACTTAACGCTGGGTTAAATTTTGTTTTCCTTCTCTTTTCAGGGAGCGCATTGATATTTCATACATGCATTCATCTTAATATGCTATATCATGCTATATCAAATCCACGACCCACCTTCCACCACTGACCTCAATGTCAAGGTCCACCGCACACCCCTTATCCCAAGGTCAAGTTATATAATATTCATGTTTTTTATACAACTGTGACAAGTTTGAATGAAGGCTGCCAACAGGTGAGCTTCGTTGTCTTCTGACAACTCTTGTTGATATTGGTCATGAGCATAACTTTGGTTTTAGAGGAATTTATAACCATTCCATTCTTATAACACCAAGTGGATAGTTTTTATAATGCAATCTCCAGATTTTGTTTAACATTTGGCAATGATTTGTTCATGTCATATAGTGTTGTGTCATCTGCATACAAATCAGTCTTAACATTGTCCGTGTATAGAGGTAAATCATGGGGGACTCCGGAGGTTATATATTAAGTTGCAGATAATTTATTATTAGAGGATACCTTTTGACTTCTATTAAGTAAATAAGATGAGAACCATTTTACTGATGTATTTGATAGCTTATAGTGACATAGCTTTTTTAGCAGAAGAGAATGGTCTACTAGATCAAATGCTTTCTTAAAGTCAACCATGACAGCTCCAATAATTTCTCCATTATTGATTGCACCTAGCCATTTATCAATCATACAAACTAAGGCCGTCTCACATGAGTTTAGGTCTAAATCCAGATTGTGTTGTATGTAATAGTTTGAACGTAATCAGAAAATCCATCAAAGAGTCATGAACATGTTTTTCTAAAAGTTTAGATAAAACTGCGAGAATTGATATATACTTGTTTGGGTCATTTTTATCACCTGCTTTAAATAATGGTGTTACCTTTCCTTGTTTCCACTGGTCTGGAAATACACCTGTACTAATACTTTTGTTACATATGTGTGTTATATTTTCTGATATGTAGGGTGCCGCAATTTTTAACATTCTAGTCATAAACAATAGAAAAGTTTCAAGTTTTCCTTCACTGTGGCTCATTCATCTGCGAGATGATCAACAGCCAATGAAAACTTGGGACGAATTAGCAGATTTATTGACACTTTCAGAACATACTCCAAAAACACCAACCATAAGTCAAGATTCAAGAAGGCCGACTCGTGTGTTGCTAAACGCACCAACGCGAATTTTAATCTAAAAATAATCTTATTTTGAAGGCAAGAAACATTGAAAGAAATGTTTACCAATGGATTGAACTGACAAGTTAGCTCATATGTTATGTTTTATAAAAACCGCTAGTTGATGAACGTGTTAATACCCCGAAAACTAGACCCACAATCATACAGATAATCTTTTTCTAGATTATGCCATATTATGCCATATCACATACATGTATGAAAATTTTACAAAATGCAATTCGGACATGTCATAATATTATAAAGCCTATATCTTTGTAAATACAGTCGAAAAATTGACAAATGTTTCAGGATCAAATGAAATGCAATGAATCTTTTGTCAACTAGAATTAAACTTTACGATATATACGGAAATATGACAGAACATACCACACACTGGCCAGACGCATGCACATCAACAGCGAACAGGTCAGCCCTGATCTGACAACGATATATATTTCCGATCACATGGCACATATTGATTATGTGCCTAGATATGGAATTACTGGAAGGCATAGAATAGACACTGATCTTTTTTATTGGCATGGGTAAATAAGTCAAAACAAAATGGCACAGTGTAGCATCTGATCATGTTGTTTCATGGAGCAATAAGATAAAGCATACCGATTAAATGGCAAACAGTATAGGCACTGATCATTTGTTATTGGTATGGGTAAATAAGATGAACTTAATGGCAAACAGTGTAGAGATTTATCAAAATACTTTTATTGAGGAATAAACTACAAATGTATATGCATATCTATTTAATTAATTAACAAATTCCAGTTTGTTTATGAGGTTCCGTTTATCACACTTTATTTATTGTCAATTGGTGATTACACAGCAAATGTATTGTCTAGTATATGACACCATGAATCGGTTTCACTAGTATGATATATAATGCAAATCTATAAAAACACAAAACTTTGTTAGTTTTAATATTCTTATCTATGTGCATGTAATTATAATATGCACAAATTATCATAATTAAACTTAACATATATATCAACTCATTCACTCATTCACTAACAACACATTCACTTACTATTATAAAGGAATAGAACAAATCAAAATTTGCTTAATTTGCATTTCTTACATTATTTCTAAACAAAAATACTATCATAATATGAAGTCCTATTAAAATATTAAAGGTACATGCCCACTCAATAGGCACACAATGTTTTTTAAAGGAATTAAATAAGTGTATAATTGTGTCACTATTCCACCGGTTCTAAAAATTACAAGTGCCCGCTATACAGATATAATCATTTAGTAATATTTAATTTACTGATAGTGACTCGCGGTGGTATCCGGATATTTTCATATGCAAATGAGGCAAGATATTTTTAAGTTATTTATACTAATTAAATGCGTCGCCTGAAAAAATAATAGTACAGACAAATTATAAGGTATGATCATTGCACATCAAAAAATAAATACTGAGAATAAATAGGAATGTCCGTTAGAAACACGGTTATCGCCCCATATCAATGTGGAAATTTTCCATCCGATATAAAATGTATAATAATGCCAATCAATGCGTAGGCTAATGGTGAATGAATGTTTATTTTGCTAGAAAATGTCTCAGATAATGTCTCTGATATAAAGAACATTTGGTGCCTACTGAGTGGGCATGTACCTTTAAGTATGGCTACGAATTGACAATGGGTACAAATTGAGGGGAACGGACATTATCCCCCCAGACATTATCCCCCCCCTATATATTTTAACACAGGAGGACAATATCCCCCCTGTCAACAAGACAGGTAGGACATATTATCCCACCATTGAAAATCACAGGTAGGACATTGTCCCTCCCACCCCCCCCCCCCACCCCCACACTTTTTGAAAATGAAAATTTTATGATTTGATTGCTTTTTCAACTGCACTTAAACTGATCATAATTCAATTAATTATGTTTCATAATAACATGTGATTGTTTAATTGTTGATTAAATAATTTATGTAATTACGAGATGGTATTTGAATGCTCTAAGCACGGCAGTCTGAAGTGCTTAGGGGCACTTGTAACAGATATAAATGAAAACAGATTTTCAATGGTGTGTGTGGGGTGGGATAATGTCCTGCCCATGATTTTCAATGGGGGGGGGGGAATAATGTCCTATCCAGGATTTTCAATGGAGGGGGATAATGTCCTACCTGTCTATAATATATAGGAGGGATAATATCCGGGGGGTGGGGGGGGGGATAATGTCCTACACTCACAAATTGACCAACTGGGTACGAAATTACCAAACTGGGTACGAAATAACTTGCTATGGGTACAAATTGACAATATACTGGGTACGAAATAACCAAACCGGCTACAAAATGTTATAGGTACGAAATGGTATTGGTATTGGTAACAATTGACCAGGTACCTTCTCAAATTGTTTTTCTGTCAACCCATTCATTTACTGTTATAAAGGAATAAAAAAATAAAAATTCGCTTAATTTACATTTCTTACATTATTTCTAAAAAAAATCTTCTCAACATCAATATTTGAGAAGTCTTTATTTAAATCGGTAAACTTCCAAAGTAAATAAGGATGCAAACTTATATTGTGCTGAACACGCAGATGTACCAATGCACCGTAGACAGTTACAAATCCGCCAAGTAGTCAAAAGTTACCATGTAAATATCTGTGATAAATAAATATTTAATACGCATGCGCATTCAACATAACAAATAGTAATTTTAGAGACAGCTTTCGAATTGACAAGTCTTGGACATAAATGTCAGATAAACACCCTGACACTGTAAAATAAACATTTTTTTACACCGGAATATTTATTATTAATACTTTATTGATACAGCTTTGACAGTTTTGTGTCGCTAAGTTATCAAATGCTCCGGAAAAACGATTGCAAAAATCATTATTCCAACTGTTACAAAGAAACTATCGCCTTAAATTGCTACCGAGGGGAGAATATCGCAGTCAGGTAGCAATCTTGTTTCTCATTGAATTGAAGATGTGCGTGCACCTTGTAGTGGAGGGGCACTTTGAACAGAAGTGGCTTAAAAACGACTTCTGTTCAACCCAAGAGAGCAAAAGCAACGATTATGCTAGATTGATACATCATACCTTCATGAACATGAATCCGGTGTCGGTCAATCAAATTAGGTGGGACAAGGTCACTTTTGGGGTCATTAAGTGCAAATAGGTCAAACGAGTTTAAAAACATATTTTATGTCACTAGATGGACATGTGCGTATCATGCTTGAAATATCAGATAAAGTTGTTTAAATTGTTGAGTATTCTTCCTTAGAGCATACATGTATATGAAATGATTCTGTTTTATGGTGGTTCAAATCGTTGTCTCTTTTGCGATTTTCAAGATGGCCACCAGGTATCAACATTTTGTCTTTGTCTGAGGGCGGCGGGTGACTTATAAAAATAACCGCCTCTCACAATCAATTAAGGAGGCTCTTGCGACAAGTATTGAAAAATACTCGCAAATGAAGTACAAATCGCGCGCCACAATAAAAATTCAGTAACCGCATCAGATGTGTTCAATTAATTTTTTACAAAATTACCCCACCCACCTATTTTTTGCCAGAAATTTCAACACGACTGAATTTATCGGAATTGTTTTCATGAAAATATGAGGCACAGATACTTTGTTATGTCTTGTTCTATCACTTGTAACACCACACCATTTTCTGAAAATGATTTCTTTCAAAGCGGGGTCATAACCAGCTCAAATTTTCGCTACAAATGCCCGAAAAATACCTTAAATTCTGACGCGAAACCGTACCGACGAGACAGCATAGCAGGCGACATTTTCCAAGATGTCAAAATCAACCGGAGCTAACATTCAGTTTCGTAGAATTATGAAATACTCTAAAAAATACACCTAGTCAAGCCTCCCAAAGTCAAGAAATATCCATAAACCTATTACTCTAGACACACTGGTGTAACTTACAGGGTCGGTAGTGAAGTATATAGAAAATTGTCCACCCCTTTTTAGCTCGACTATTCGAAGAATAAGTAGAGCTTATGTTGTCACCCCGGCGTCGGCGTCGGCGTCACCGTCACGCCTTGGTTAAGGTTTTTAGTCAAGCTTGTATATGGAATACTACTGGCCCTACACCTACCATACTTGGACAACTTCATCTCCTAGTGATGTACATCAATAACCCCTGTTCTATATTTGACCTTCACCTACATTTCCTCTTGAATTACTTGGTTAATTCCCCTTGGTTAAGGTTTTTAGTCAACCTTGGTTAAGGTTTTTAGTCAAGTTTGTATATGCAATACTACTGGCCCTACACCCACCATACTTGGACAACTTCATCTCATAGTGATGCACATCAATAACCCCTGATCTATATTTGACCTTCACCTATATTTCCTCTTGAATTACTTACTTAATTCCCCTTGGTTAAGGTTTTTAGTCAACCTTGGTTAAGGTTTTTTTTCAAGCTTCTACATTGAATACTATTGTGCATCCACACACCATACTTCGACAACCTTTTCTCATAGGTATGTACATCAATAACCCCTGATCTATATTTGACCTTGACCTACATTTCCTCTTCAATTACTTACTTAATTCCTTTTGGTTAAGGTTTTTAGTCAACCTTCTATATGGAATACTACTGGCCCTACACCCACCATACTTGGACAACTTCATCTCCTAGTGATGTACATCAACAACCCCTGATCTATATTTGACCTTGACCTACATTTCCTCTTGAATTACTTAATTCCCCTTGGTTAACGTTTTTAATCAAGCTTGTACATGGAATACTCCTGGCCCTACACCAACCATACTTGGACAACTTCATCTCCTATTGATGTACATCAACAACCCCTGACCTATATTTGACCTTGACCTACATTTAACATTGAATTACTTACTTAATTCCCCTTGGTTAAGGTTTTTACTCGACCTTGGTTAACCTTTTTACTCAAGCTTGTACATGGAATACTATTGTGCATACAGACACCATAATTGGACAACCTTTTCTCATAGTGATGTACATCAATAACCTCTGATCTATATTTGACCTTGACCTACATTTCCTCTTGAATTACTTATTTAATTCTCTTTGGTTAAGGTTTTTACTCAAGCTTGTAGATGGAATACTCATGGCCCTACACCAACCATACTTGGACAACTTCATCTCCTAGTGATGTACATCAACAACCCCTGACCTATATTTGACCTTGACCTACATTTAACCTTAAATTACTTACTTAATTCCCCTTGGTTAAAGTTTTTACTCAACCTTGGTTAAGGTTATTAGTCAAGCTTGTACATGGAATACTATTGTGCATACAGACACCATAATTGGACAACCTTTTCTCATAGTGATGTACATCAATAACCCCTGATCTATATTTGACCTTGACCTACATTTCCTCTTGAATTACTTACTTAATTCTCTTTGGTTAAGGTTTTTACTCAAGCTTGTAGATGGAATACTCATGGCCCTACACCAACCATACTTGGACAACTTCATCTCCTAGTGATGTACATCAACAACCCCTGACCTATATTTGACCTTGACCTACATTTAACCTTAAATTACTTACTTAATTCCCCTTGGTTAAGGTTTTTACTCAACCTTGGTTAAGGATTAGTATTATCAAGCTTGTAGATGGAATACTATTGTGCATACATACACCATACTTGGATAACTTTTTCTCATAGGGATGAACATCAATAACCCCTGACCTTTATTTTACCTTCACCTACATTTAACCTTGAATTACTTGGTTAATATTTATAGTCAAGCTTTGTATATGGAATACTTCTGGGCCTACATCAACCATACTTGGACAACTTCATCTCCTAGTGATGTACATCAATAATCCCTGACCTATATTTGACCTTGACCTACTTTTATCCTTGGATTACTTAGTTATCTCCCCTTGGTTACGGTTTTTACTCAAGCTGGTATATGGAATACTCCTGGGCCTACAGCAACCATACTTGGAAAACCACGCACCTACGTCCAAGGTCAAGGTCACTGTTGAAGGTCAAAGGTCAAACCTATTGAAATTCCCTTCCGCTCTATATCTTCTACACCGATGCATGGATTATCAAATTGCTAACCACGCACCTACGTCCAAGGTCACAGTTGAAGGTCAAAGGTCAAACCTATTGAAATTCCGTTCTGCTCTATATCTTCTACACCGATGCATGGATTATCAAATGGCTTGGCACAAATGTTTCTCATGATGAGAAGGTGTGTCGCAATCAATAACCACGCACCTACGTCCAAGGTTAAGGTCACAGTTGAAGGTCAAAGGTCAAACCTATTGAAATTCCCTTCCGCTCTATATCTTCTACACCGATTCATGGATTATCAAATGCCTTGGCACAAATGTTTCTCAGGATGAGAAGGTGTGTCGCGATCAATAACCACGCACCTACGTCCAAGGTCAAGGTCACAGTTGAAGGTCAAAGGTCAAACCTATTGAAATTCCCTTCTGCTCTATATCTTCTACACTGATGCATGGATTATCAAATTGCTAACCGATTCATGGATTATCACACTATGCCCAGGGTCAAGGTCACAGACTTGATGCGTTTGAAACCTTAACGCTCGGCTAAATGGCTTATAATCAAAAATGCCTCGTTTTCTTTGGCTGCCAGTGGGGGTATTCGTGTGCCGACAGGCCACATTTCTAGTTTCCCTTGGTTAATGTTTTTAGTCGACCTTGGTTAAGGTTTTTATGCAGGCCGCAGCCACCTTCTTTGTCAAGCTATGTGTACATCGACAACCCTCGTAGTCGAGCTATGCTGTTCTTCTACAGCTCTTCTTAAAGCTAGCTGCCCACTGTCCCGTGAGACCTTAACTATATTCCGACTTGATTATTATAAGGAGTTCGGCACTTACATTATGCGTTTACATACATAGAAGTACATTTAGGTAACTTATAAAAACAATTCACTACTGACAAATTCATATAAATACAAGATGGCCGCCAAATATTCACACAGACGTGCAGTAAATGTGTGTGGAATAACAAAAATAAATAGCTACACTTTCACAAACTTTTATAATTCAGTTATTTGCATTTTTTCCGGTATTATTGCATGTGTTCTTTACAAAAATGAATGAATGTAATATTCTTATTATTTTACCATGTTGGGATATTCAAGATGGCCGCTAAGTATCGCTTAAGCTCTTAAGCGCCGTTGATCGACAAAATATACTGAGCAACAGTAGAAACGTCCCACCATATTCAGGAAAAGATTGCTGGAAATCTATATGGATGGTGGTACTAAAACCTGTACAGAAAATGAAGTTTAATCACTTGTGAATCCATATCAGTTGACAAAATTTTGTTGCGATGAAAAAATTTTGAGTGACATCACGGCGAATTCGGGAGGGGTCAAAATCAAAAATCTGATTTTTTAAATGTTTTTAAAAAATGTTTAGGGCTTGATGATTTCTCTCTAAAAAAAACTTCCACTGTATTCTGTATGATTAATATCGTGTGTGGCCACCATTTGCATGAATACACGCCATAATTCTACGGCGCATGGACATGACATAATGCAGAATGAGTGGGTTAGGCAGATTCCTCAATTCTTGTTGTAAAGCCCGTGTCAGATCTTGAATGTTGTCAATTTGGTGGTTAGCCCTCGCCTTACGACCCACCTCATCCCAGACGTGCTCGATTGGGTTGAGATCATGGAAAGCCGCAGGCCATGGAAGGACGTCGACGTTGCGAGCCAGGTATTGAGTTGTGATTCTGGCTGTGTGCGGGCGGGCATTATCTTGCTGCAATGTTATACCAGGGCCGTGGTGGCGAATGAAAGGCATTGCATGAGGAGTTAGCACCTCAGCAATGTAGCGCTGTGCATTGAGATTGCCCTGTATGACCACGAGCTCAGTCTTACAGTTCCCCATGATCCCACCCCACACCATTACACTCCCTCCCCCGAACCTGTCCCTCTCAACCACACAGCAATCGGCGAATCTCTCGTTTTTGCGTCTGTATACGCGTAGCCTACCATCTGCATGGCTGAGTGTGAACTGAGATTCGTCATTAAAGAGAACTCGGTATCACTCAGCCCGCCACCAATTCAAATGATGTCGCGACCACAATAACCTAGCACCACGGTGACGTCGCGTCATTATTTGACCGGTATATGGGCGTCGTGCTCTGATTGGCAGCGCGTTGCATCACAAGCGCCTACGGATGGTCTTTGCTGACTGCAAACGATGCTGACGTAAGTGGGTTAACGTGATGTAGCAGTCAGTCCTGGCAGTGGTGGCACGGGGGTGACCGGGGCGGGGATGATCGTCAACAGTCTCAGTCTGTTCATACCGGGTCATAAGCCTCCGTATGGTCTTCCGACAGCAGCCGAACCTGCGGGCCACTGCACTGGCCGTCATTCCCACGTCCAGCATTCCAATTGCCTGATTTCTTTCAACTTTAGACAAGCGTGGCATGATGAAAACAATGAAAAAGTAAAGCGTTTTTCAATTTTCGGATTAGCCTGTGTCGTAAGTATCGTACGACATTGACTGAATTAATTTATCGAGTACAGGTATAGCGCGCACGTGCAATAAGTGGAAATAAACGTTCCGGTTGGTGACCGTTTTGAACCTCGTGTATTTGGTGGAAACTGAACACGGGTGTATTCACAAAATGACCAGTGTCTCGCATGTACATTCACAGAATGTGTAACATAAACATATCCAGCGATATATCGGTTCAACAAGTGGGACGTTTCTAGTGTTGCTGAGTATAGTAAAGAAATAGAACATAATTGGAGATCATATTTGTAATATTTTAAAAATGCAAAGCTTGTGCTCCAAATTGTACCGAATGATCTTTCGCCACAAACAAAGGTAAATCGAAGATGGCCGCCAACATGGATGCAATTATGATACGTCTATATTAAGTAGGGTAGACATAGCATATGCTACACCCTAAAATCAATGTTTCTGTGTGAATGGTAATTTAACGATGAGGTTAATTCTTGCCGGGGAGAGCGATATCCCTGGCTTGGCCCTTATTCGCATGTTTAGCTTTTTTGCAGGCGGGAGATGAATCCCGCGAATCCCGTTATAAGAGTAATACGATCAGTGCTAATCCTACTACATTTATGGGAGTGTGGGAGGGGGGGGGGGGGGGGGGGGGGGGGGGGGGGGCGGGCTTAGTTACTATTGTGTTGAAGACCTGACAGGATCCGGTTTGTCTAATGTCAGGGCTGGATAGAGATTGTATGCAAATATTTAGTTACCCGCCCCCCCATCCATGCAGATGAAATGAGCTGTTGTTAGTACGTTTAAAGCCATTAAACATTAAACTATTGTGTTGAAGACCTGACAGTAGATCCGGTTTGTCTAATGTCAGGGCTGGATAGAGATTGTATGCAAATATTCAGTTACCCGCTCCCCATCCATACAGATGAAATGAGCTGTTGTTAGTACGTTTAAAGCCATTAAATATTAAACCGTTTGGAAATCTATCATTTACCCTCGGCGTCGTAGGCATCCGTCTGTCTGTCTGTCCATCCGTCCGTCCGTCCGTCCGTCCGTCTTCAAAAATTATAATGGCCTATATTTTCTGTTTCCTTGCTTAGATTTGCTTCATATTTCACACACGCATTGCTCCAAGGGTCCTCTACTGCGCTGTGGCAAATCCACGTCCGTGCCGCCCCTTCTAAGCACAGGGACAAGGTCACATACTTTGTGCATCTCGAAACCTTAACGCTCAGTCGCTCGGGTAAATAATGGCCTATATTTTCTGTTTCCTTGCTTGGATTTGCTTTATATTTCACACACGCATTGCTCCAAGGGTCCTCGGCTGTGCTGTGGAAAATCCAGGTCCGTGCCGCCCCTTCTAAGCCCAGGGTCAAGGTCACATACTTTGTGCATCTCGAAACCTTAACGCTCGGACGCTCGGGTAAATAATGGCCTATATTTTCCCGTTTCCTTGCTTGGATTTGCTTCATATTTCACACACGCATTGCTCCAAGGGTCCTCTACTGCGTTGTGGCAAATCCACGTTCAAATGTACCCTCGGTTCCATTACTGCCACCGGGTGCTTCGTTGTCCTCTGACAACTCTTGTAATTTATTTACCTGACCATGAGCATCAATGTTGCATTTTATTATTGCAACAGGTCCGTAACCAGGGGGTCCATGCGGATATTGTGTTGATAATTGAACATTAATCAATTTATTAATGCGGTACACGAAAGGGTATGCACAGCGATTGACATATCAAAGGGAAGTTGACAAATTCTTAACTTGCCTGGGTACGTAACAACTACCATTATTCACTTCCCACATAATGAAAGCAGCGTTTTTTCATAGCGAAGAAGTATGCTTAGCTTTTTGAATATGAAGAAAACCACGCCATTTCATCATGAGTTATTTAAGTATAAGTATTATGATAACGTCCATTGATATGGGAATATCAATTCTACTGCATTTGCATACTTTATATTCCCACCATTTATACTTGAAAAGTCTATCGACACATTTATTATTATAACAAAGTCGTAATGTTGACGATAATATCATGAACATGGAATACCAATAACTTGGAAACACTGCACATGGACAGTGCGAGTGTGATTGTCGGTGTAGCAAGAGACAACATCAATTACTTTAACATTGGGGAATGATATCACATATACATATCGTATATATGTAGAGTCAATGGTGTGATCATGGTCATCGCATCTCAGTTTATATGCAACATGTGATGTTGTTATTGCCCAACCTTTGGATGACGTATCTTTTAAGTAGTCATATGCCGGTAGCCATGCACTAGGACATGTAAGTACATGTAGGAATAAGTTAATAACCAGAATTTGTGAGCCATATTCACATTACTCTATACATGTATATCTAAGAATTCAATACATGGTGTCATACAGGCCATTACATCTCAGCTCATAAACGGGCATATGCTGTGTTTATTAACAATACAATCGCGTTTGGATGACCTATACTATCAAGTAGTAATATACAGGTAAGCATGGACTATGTAAATAGGATGGATTGAATGATTCAGTATTTGTGAGTCACATATGTATGGATATTAAACTACCATGTGATCGAGATCAATATGTTGTGAGTTCATGATGGAACATATGTTGAGGGCATTCATGAGATTGTTTGGTATATAGAAAGAATAAAAGTTATATAAATGTATTATGCGGTCATAATGCAGTATATCTTGAATGCATATGTATGTATATGTATCACAGTTATGAAGGGCGCTGTTTC
This sequence comes from Conchocele bisecta, assembly GCA_029237695.1. Taxonomy (NCBI): domain Eukaryota; kingdom Metazoa; phylum Mollusca; class Bivalvia; order Lucinida; family Thyasiridae; genus Conchocele; species Conchocele bisecta. The sequence goes on along the minus strand of CM055267.1, from coordinate 125,769,229 downwards.
TGGGGAATACAATACACTTTAATCATATATGTTGTAGTCATATAATGTCCTTATATGGTATGTGTATAAGTGTCATAACGGTGTATTATAATATCACAACCATATGTGTAATATAATATATAATAGGTTACATGCATTAATATGTTACTTTGTTTCAAATGAACATGGTTGATTATTCTATGCTAATCTATAACTATATCAGAACGTTCCATCATCCGTGTCTATACACACCAACATACGACATATAAATAAGATCGTAAGAGACCAAACATGCACGTATTTGGGTAGTGCTTTGTTAAATATATAGAGCATATCATTGTACCCATATCTCTCTGACGATCTTGCGATTCATGGATAACTAAAGTACACAAATCAACCAAACAACCATTTTTCTGTGCAAAACCGCAGCAATTCCCGTGACTCGATTTTCAAGTAACCGGGTTTGAGCTAACCTGGAAGCGAAATGTATAAAGCTAAACATTGACATATACCTGATATGAGGCCTCTAAATCATGACCATTCGTTACAACATATGTTTTATATATATATGTTTTATATACAGTCAAACCTGTCTTAAGCAGCCACCCAAGGGAAGTGACAAAACTGGCTGCTTAACAGAGGTGACCTCTTAATAGAGGGTTATGTTTTCAGGTACATTTCAGGTAAATTTTGGAAATTGAAATGAAGATAAAGATAGCATAGACATGTATGTTGACTTGATAATACAAATGTAATAAATAATATTAATGATTAATTTAGAGTACCATATTGATTAAATATGTATGTTTTAATGCAATATAAATGTGTATCTTTATTTAATATTTTCAAAATTGAACATGTAATGAGTGGATTTTATCATTTAATGAAATAAAAAATGTTCACGTTTTTGTTGTTATTTTACAGCCTACTGCAACTGTTGATCTGCAAGATTCATATTGTAGACAATTTATTGTACTAGATAATAGGGCATAATGTGGTATAATCGGAAATGGTGTGGGATAAGTTGTGCGATTTTTTATTATTATTTTTTTGTCGGGTATTGGTCAAGTCGAATTTGGATTAATTTCCAATTGTGTATGTAAATAATGCATAGGCGATGTCAGCAAAAGCAGTCAATAAGTGCGACATTCGGCTCATATTCGACATATGAGGCCATTTGCTTAAATTATATTTGAGCCGGTTACACTCGGTCCAGGGCAATACACACCAATTATATCAGCTATTCGTGTTTTGTCAATTTGGTAACTGGCAATGGGCTGTTCCTTTTTACAACATTTGTGTCGGTAACCTATAGAAATTACGAATCGACGGACAAGGGTGCAAGAACCCGGATGCGATAGGCTGTTCTTTCAATAATGCGCCGATAATTCGGGCTACACAATTTGCACCTGTGAAACACCCTCTCAATATCGCATACGCGGCGATGTGTTAGGTGTTTTAATTACCTGCATTGACTGCTGACATCATTGTTAATTCGCGCTTCGGTAACGATCGCCGCAGGGTACATTGAAATCGAGATTAGAGGTGACCGTTTAATGAAATTGAATCATTAGTTTGGGACGATAATTAATAACCGCTGGCCGCGTTAGATGAGTGACCGTTGAATGAAAGCGTTTTATATAGCAAAAATGCGCGGGAGGAATTTGAAGTGGCCGCTTAACGGCGGTGACCGCTGATTAAAGGTGACCGCCCGAGCAGGTTCGACTGTATGTGGCAGGCATAGACACTGTTAATATTGATTTATGTGCAGTGCACAGGACGGGACTTTTGTCGATGAGAATATATGTTAATTGAGAATATATTTCCATTTATCAGCGATGATTAAACATGTTGTCATGTGGAGAGTTTTGCTGAAATAGTATATGCTGATCTGCCTTATACAGACTTATATGGGACAATTATTAAATAGTTCAGTGTAATTTAAAGGTATGTATATGGGTATATCCACTTGTGGATATGGATAAACACGGAAACAGAAACTGTAATAAATACTATTTGATAATTGTTGTATCTTACATGAATTGTTTTAATGACATGTTCTATCTTGGTTATAATTAGGACTAAAGTGATTGAACTAACATAACATACAATATATTTAAAACAAACAGGACATATGTTTTAAAATTCTGACTGCAACGAGTGTAAACTAATTTGATCTTCACCAAGTGTATTATCAGCTACTAGTCTGAACACATGTTAAATTGTCCTATAAAGACATTTAAAAGTAAATGAAAAGAAACGAGCAATTACTAGTACCACAATATATTAGAATAGCCTAAATGAGGCGACCATTTTGAATAAACAAAACTATAAATGACTTCAAAATCAAGTGTGTCACACTTACTGATTTAACTGTCTAACATAATGAAGAAGTATAAATAAGTAAAGCAAAAGTAAACATTATATCCAATAACTTTCTAGTTTTTGGAAAATACGGCGGCCATTTTTAATTAAACACGCTCTTTAAGAAGAGGGTAAATATTGATCTATATTTTAATATCATATCTCAGATGAAAATCAAAGTTATATGTCATATCTAGCTTAGTTCCAAGATATGGTCCACCACAGTGTAGATAATGCTGCCTGCTATTGATCAATATTGGCGTCCATCTTTGATTCATATGGATTTGGTAGCTTCCATCCATGTTTAAAATTAATACATGGTATCTAAAGGTTTTTCTGCGTCCGTCCGATCAAGATACAAGTGCCTATTTGTTTTCATTCATCAAATATGTACAAATTTCAGGCTAAATATTGATGCTTGGCGGCCATCTTGAATGTGTTGATACTCTCAACGAGTGAGACATCCCAGCAAACCGAATCGCTTTGTATATGCCCCATAAAACAATAATCACCAATAAAACATACTTTTTTTAGCTCACCTGAGCGAAGCTCATGTGAGCTATTGTTACCGCAATGTGTCCGTCGTCCGTTGTCCGTCGTCGTCATCGTTGTCGTCGTCCGTGAACATTTTCAAACGTCTTCTCCTCGGTAACCATTGGGCCTATAGTCACCAAACTTCATGGTCATGGTCCTTAGGTAGGGGTATTACAAAATTGTTAAAATGACGTCATTACGTAATCCAAGATGGCCGCCATCTAAAAATAGCACAAATTCTTCAAAAATCTTTTTCTCAAGAACCGACAACCGGATTTCGACAAAACTTGGTAAAATGATCGATGTACAATGCTCTTTCAAAGTTGTTCAAAATTCTTCTTCACATGAACCGCTTGGCCCATGGTAGCCAAACTTAAAAGTTATGGTCCATGGGTGAAGCCTTTTCAGATTTGTTAAAATGGAGGTCATCGCTAATCCAAGATGGCCGCCGTTTAAAAATAGCATAAATTCTTAAAAATCTTCTTCTCATGAACCACTAGCCGGAGTTTGACTAAACTTGGTAGAAATGATCGATTTACAATGCTCTTTCAAAGTTGTGAAAATGGTGACCCCGGGGTCAAAAATGGGCGTGGCCCGTGGGGTCAAATTGGGGTAAAATTTTATTTTTGACCTAATATGCTCATGTCATATATCAAATTGAAGGTATCGATGAGGCGATTGCTCTGGTGCAAAATTTGTCGGAATCGGATAATTATAACATCCATGATGGCCACCAAAAGGTCCATTTATTCGAGATTTTGAACATCTTTTTCTCCGGAACCACATGGCCGATGCTGGCCAAGCTTCATAGGAAGTTAAGATCCTTGGGTGAAGCATTTTCAGATTTGGTAAAATGAGAGTCATCGCTTAATCCAAGATGACTGCCATCTATAAATAGCACAATTCTTTTTTAAAACAAATTAACTCAATGTCACATTCTCCTCTGGTGTTCATGGAGTCAGGTGAGCGAATTAGGGCCATCATGGCCCTCTTGTTCTGTAATGTTATGCAAGTACATATTGTATTATCAAAGTAGAGTGAGTTTTGCACTCATTTGACACATGTGCACTCAATGACCCCGAAAATTACCTTGTCCCACCTGATTTGATTGACCGACACCGGATTCGTGTTCAGGATGATATAATGCATTGATTTAAAGTAGGCGTTGCTTTTGCAACATAATTAATTTTATGGGTGCTTGCCCCCCTATTATTGGTATTGCCCCCCTATTATGCAGAAAAAAATATTATTTAACAAAAATATCGCCGTTTTAACTTAGCCATTTTTCCCACATTTGTGTATGCAATTCTATATAGAGTACTGAGTTTGTGTACACTACTCCTCTAAAACCGCTCAGTCAATCAATCTGAAACTATACACATATCTTCTACACATATTGAAGATGTGCACTTGGCGTTTTTGTGCTGAAATTTCTTTTTTAACAAAAAATATAGACTTTTTAACTTCAATATGCAATTCTATATATGGTACAGAGTTTGTGTACACTACTCCTCTAAAACCTTTCAGTCCATCAATCTGAAACACGTCTGCTACACCCATTGTAAGGCCAGTTTTTTTTTATTTGTTGGTTTACGGATTTTTTTTCCGCGAGATCGGGTCGGTCGGTCGGAAAAAAATAAAAATAATTTTTTTTTTTTCAATTTGGTCAAGGAAATAAAAAAAAGAAAAAAAAAAGAAAAAAGTGTCGAATGCGGATGCCACCGGCGGCATATTGAAGAAACTGACAAACGGGTGAACCAAAAGTGTTAAGTCAAAGGGTGAAGGTCATATGTAGTATGGCAAGGCAGGTGTAGCATACATGCAAATGAATGAAGTATGGAAATATTGAAGCAGTTAAGCAACTTATGTAGATGCTATGGCCAATTTGAGAAACTGTGACAAACTGGTTAACCGAAATTGCTAAGTCCTTTCAGCAGCCCTGTGAAGGTCAAAAGGTCAAGGTAATATAAAGTATGACAAGGCAGGTATAGCACACATACCAATGAATGATGTGTTGAAATATTGAAGAACTTGAGCAACTTATGTAGAAGATATGGCCGGTTTGAGAAACTGTTACGAAGTGGTTAACCGAACGTGTGACGGACAGACGGACGGTCCGAACACCATAAAAATCACCTTTTTAAGGCACATGGTTGGGTCGGTTCACCTTTTTAAGGCTCATGGTTGGGTCGGTTTGTGGTCGGTAAAAAACAAAAAGGCCAGTGATTGTGATAGAGTGAAACTTGTGTTAACCGGCATCGTCTCGGACCAAGAGTTTGTCGGTTAACGTAGGGAGTCGGTTCAGCAAGTTTCTTTATATTCTACATAGCAATTCAGTTTCATATTCACATACTGTTGAATGTTGATCACTGTGAATGGGTTGCGTAATGCGTACATATTAATACCGTATCTGGTATAATTAAATACAAGACAACGAAGCGGCAATATAGTTGAAACGAATATCATGGGGGGTGGCACGAGTGTGGATTTGTGGCAGGGCGGTAGAGGACCCTAGGAAGAACGCATACATGAAATATGAAGCACATCGGAGCAAGAAAACAGAAAATATAGGCCATTTACCCGAGCGTTAAGGTTTTGAATTTTTGCATTCAATCTGAAACAGAGATATATCAAATCATATGGAATCGTCCAGTCCATTCGCAGGTTGTTGTTGTTGTCGCTGCTGCTAAGATCCGGTTTCCGCCACTTACTTTTCTCGGCACAGCAACAATTTTTATTTTTTTTTTGGATCGGAGGTAAAAAAATATAAAAAAAAATCGGAAATTAAATTTTTTATTTTTTTCCACATTGTCAAAAAATCGGGTCGGCGGATCTGTAAACCAACTAATAAAAAAAAAATGGCCTAAAGCACCTTGCTGTTTTTATGCCGACTCTTTAACTTAGCCATTTTTTCTACATTTTTGTATGAAATTCTACATAATTTCTACTTTACACATCTTTACTCAATTACACATATGGCCCATATTCGACAGGCGTATTTTGTGACTTAGGCACTCTTTTTAAACATTAGATAGAAGCAAAAATAGCACAAATTCTTCAAAAATCTTCTTCTCAAGAACCGACAACCGGATTTCGACAAAACTTGGTAGAAATGATCGATGTACAATGCTCTTTCAAAGTTGTTCAAAATTCTTCTTCACATGAACCGCTTGGCCCATGGTAGCCAAACTTAAAAGTTATGGTCCATGGGTGAAGCCTTTTCAGATTTGTTAAAATGGAGGTCATCGCTAATCCAAGATGGCCGCCGTTTAAAAATAGCATAAATTCTTAAAAATCTTCTTCTCATGAACCGCTAGCCGGATTTCGACTAAACTTGGTAGAAATGATCGATTTACAATGCTCTTTCAAAGTTGTGAAAATGGTGACCCCGGGGTCAAAAATGGGCATGGCCCGTGGGGTCAAATCTGGGTCAAATTTTATTTTTGACCTAATATGCTCATGTCATATATCAAATTGAAGGTATCGATGAGGCGATTGCTCTGGTGCAAAATTTGTCGGAATCGGATAATTATAACATCCATGATGGCCACCAAAAGGTCCATTTATTCGAGATTTTGAACATCGTTTTCTCCGGAACCACATGGCCGATGCTGGCCAAACTTCATAGGAAGTTAAGATCCTTGGGTGAAGCATTTTCAGATTTGGTAAAATGAGAGTCATCGCTTAATCCAAGATGACTGCCATCTATAAATAGCACAATTCTTTTTTAAAACAAATTAACTCAATGTCACATTCTCCTCTGGTGTTCATGGAGTCAGGTGAGCGAATTAGGGCCATCATGGCCCTCTTGTTCTGTAATGTTATGCAAGTACATATTGTATTATCAAAGTAGAGTGAGTTTTGCACTCATTTGACACATGTGCACTCAATGACCCCGAAAATTACCTTGTCCCACCTGATTTGATTGACCGACACCGGATTCGTGTTCAGGATGATATAATGCATTGATTTAAAGTAGGCGTTGCTTTTGCTCTCTCGGGTTGAACAGAATTAATTTTATGGGTGCTTGCCCCCCTACTATTGGTGTTTTTATGCAGAAAAAAATATTATTTAACAAAAATATCGCCGTTTTAACTTAGCCATTTTTCCCACATTTGTGTATGCAATTCTATATAGAGTACTGAGTTTGTGTACACTACTCCTCTAAAACCGCTCAGTCAATCAATCTGAAACTATACACATATCTTCTACACATATTGAAGATGTGCACTTGGCGTTTTTGTGCTGAAATTTCTTTTTTAACAAAAAATATAGACTTTTTAACTTCAATATGCAATTCTATATATGGTACAGAGTTTGTGTACACTACTCCTCTAAAACCTTTCAGTCCATCAATCTGAAACACGTCTGCTACACCCATTGTAAAGCACCTTGCTGTTTTTATGCCGACTCTTTAACTTAGCCATTTTTTCTACATTTTTGTATGAAATTCTACATAATTTCTACTTTACACATCTTTACTCAATTACACATATGGCCCATATTCGACAGACGTATTTTGTGACTTAGGCACTCTTGTTAAACATTAGATAGAAGCAGACTTGATTTTTGTCAACGATATACTTTCTAATACAGGACAAATTGATAATACAAGTATACTCTTACGATTGAAAAAGAAACACAACTGGATATCAGAAATGAGCATAATTACACAGTCAATTCCAAGGATCTGGAAGACTACTGGGCTCAATCAGAACAAAAATTAAAACATCTATCTATCTATGATTCGCATAAATAACAAGGAAAAGATTGCAAAACTATATGCATTGTATTTATAAATTCTGGGAGAATTCCTTTAACCACAAACTACCAGGGAGATCATTTCATTTTGTATTAAACAATGCATTAATTGACAACCGCTTCAAACAAGTACAAAGCTATTCACAGAACACTAGCAACACATGAGAATGTGTTTACATGGACAATATCAAATAGTCCAAATTGTAAATACCGTAATGGAAAAGAAACTTATGATCACTTTTTCATTACATGTAAATATTTGAATGAATTTTGGACAAAGATATCAAAATCAAAAATTCTTTTTATATTATCGTACTTAGCCAAATAGCATACTGCATTTATAAATCACATATGTTAAAAATGATTACGATTTACTGATTGTCTCAAAAGTCATAGAGAATCATCCGCAAAAATCTGATACATTCAATAAGTTTTTATAGAATTTGAAAGAGTTACTGTAGTGATCAACGCATACATGTATAATATGTCCTGGAATAATAACTGCTACCATTACCATTAACTATGCTAGCTATAACTATAGGACAATAACTATTCTCCACCTAGCCCGAACAAAACCCGATCGAGGTCTACATTACTGTTCCTCAGATCGGTAATAACCGTTACTTGTAACTATAATATTACCGTATTTTTGCATGTATTAGACACACTTTTTAGCTCACCTGAGCGAAGCTCATGAGCTATTGTTACCGCAATGTGTCCGTCGTCCGTCGTCCGTCGTCGTCGTTGTCGTCGTCGTCCGTGAACATTTTCAAACGTCTTCTCCTCGGTAACCATTGGGCCTATAGTCACCAAACTTCATGGTCATGGTCCTTAGGTAGGGGGATTACAAAATTGTTAAAATTACATCATTACGTAATCCAAGATGGCCGCCGTCTAAAAATAGCACAAATTCTTCAAAAATCTTCTTCTCAAGAACCGCCGACCGGATTTCGACAAAACTTGGTAGGACTGATTGATGTACAATGCTCTTTCAAAGTTTTTAAAATGGTGACCCTGGGGTCAAAAATGGGCATGGCCCGTGGGGTCAAATTGGGGTCAAATTTTATTTTTGACCGAATATGGTCTTGTCATATATCAAATTGAAGGTATCACTCTGGTGCATTTTTTGTCAAAATCAGATGGTTAGGACATCCAAGATGGCCGCCGAAAGGTCAAAAGGTTGTTCTTTTATTAGAGATTTCAAAATTATTCTTCACATGAACCGCTTGGCCCATGGTAGCCAAACGTAAGAGTTATGGTCCATGGGTGAAGCCTTTTCAGATTTGTTAAAATGGAGGTCATCGCTAATCCAAGATGGCCACCGTCTAAAAATAGCATAAATTCTTAAAAAATCTTCTCATGAACCGCTAGCTGGATTTCGACAATACTTGGTAGGAATGATCGATGTACAATGCTCTTTCAAAGGTGTTAAAATGTGACACCGGGGTAAAAAATGGGCGTGGCCCGTGGGGTCAAATCTGGGTCAAATTTTATTTTTGAACAAATATGGTCATGTCATATATCAAATTGAACGTATCAACGAGGCGATCACTCTGGTGCATTTTTTCAAAATTCTTCTTCACATGAACCGCTTGGGCCATGGTCCATGGTCCATGGGTGAAGCATTTTCAGATTTGTTAAAATGGAGGTCATCACTAATCCAAGATGGCCGCCATCTAAAAATAGCAGAAATTCTTAAAAAATCTTCTTCTCATGAACCGCTAGCTGGATTTCGACGAAACTTGGTAGGAATGATCGATGTACAATGCTCTTTCAAAGTTGTTAAAATGGTTACCCCGGGGTCAAAAATGGGCGTGGCCCTTGGGGTCAAATTTTATTTTTGACCGAATATGGTCATGTTATATATCAAATCGAATGTATCAATGAGGCGATCACTCTGGTGCATTTTTTGTCGAAATCGGATGGTTATGTCTTCCAAGATGGCCGCCGAAAGGTCAAAAGGTTGTTCTTTTATTAGAGATTTCAAAATTCTTCTTCACATGAACCGCTTGGCCCATGTTGGCCAAACTTAAAAGTTATGGTCCATGGGTGAAGCCTTTTCAGATTTGTTAAAATGGAGGTCGTCGCTAATCCAAGATGGCCGCCGTCTAAAAATAGCACAAATTCTTAAATCTTCTTCTCATGAAGCGCTGGCCGGATTTCGATGAAACTTGGTAGGAATGATTGATATACAATGCTCTTTCAAATTTGTGATAATGGTGACCCCAGGGTCAAAAATGGGCGTGGCCCGTGGGGTCAAATTTTATTTTTGACCTAATATGCTAATGTCATATATCAAATTGAAGGTATCGATGAGGCGATTGCTCTGGTGCAATATTTGTCGGAATCGGATGATTATGTCATCCATGATGGCCGCCAAAAGGTCATTTATTCGAGATTTTGAACGTCTTTTTCTCAGAAACCACATGGCCGATGATGGCCAAACTTCATAGTAAGTTAAGATCCTTGGGTGAAGCATTTTCAGATTTGGTAAAATGAGAGTCATTGCTTAATCCAAGATGACGGCCATCTAAAAATAGTACAATTTTTTTAAAACACATGAACTCAATGTCACATTCTCCTCTGGTGTTCATGGAGTCAGGTGAGCGAATTAGGGCCATCATGGCCCTCTTGTTTTTGCCTAGATTTTCATCCCACAAAGCCCCTGCGTCTTAAACACACGTTTGGATACAAGAGCATTTTTTTCCACCCTGAAATATCAACAAATTGACCAAAAATTAATAAAATAATTGTTTTTTCGATATTTGTTGTTGTTGTTAGTCTTTGCGGTAACATCCGCTTGAAATTGGAAAAGTAGCCTCAGATTCGTATTCTAAACAGTTCGCGCCTTACTCGTTTCGACCCTGTGTCACATTCGGTTGACATTTTCTCTGCCGAATCACAATCTGGCTGCTATCATTTGAATTATCTTTTGAAAACATTTACCTTGCCCGAATCAGCATTGTGTAAACACACAGTTTGCAAACTAATATACGGTCGGTGTCATTTTGCCATGAAAAATATTTCATGACGCCATTAATGGTAATTCCCGATATGTATTATGTGTCATGTATTCCAATATGCATAATGAAATTCCATGTAAGTTATAAAACTCCATCATTAGTTTGCAAACTGTGTGTTTACACGATGCTGATTCGTCCAAAGTGGCAAGCCTAAGTCAGCTGGCCGACATCAAACACACTGCATGTCATGATTTACCAAGTGTAAATTTCACCCCGCGGGGAACAAAACCATATCAAAGATCAATACACGCGGTTGCTGACGGCAGTTTCGTATTCGTCACTAGACTGGTACCCATGTCTGATGCGTGGCTAGCGAAACAATAATACCTGGAACCAGTTTATTTATGACACAGCAAACATGTTTATGTAAATGTGTCTCCATCTCTGACAAATCCCGGCCTATTGCATTAACGGCCAGACCTGGCGGTGGATTCGCGTAGTCTGCCCATGGTTTACAATGTTCGCCAATCTCTAATAAAAAACATTGATAATTATGTCAGCGGACAATGCGAATTCGTCATAGACTACTTAAATATTTGGGCTTGATAAATATTCATTGGACAGAAATCAAATACGTCTGGTGTTCTCTGCCGGTTTGAACACATATCTTGCGTGTGATTGTCCATTACTCAACTTGACACATTCAATGAAATTTGTTCCTTACAAACAATCGCAATTTTCACAGGCCGCGTCACAGGTTATCGTTTTAATAAAGACCGTTATTATTTTCAAATGATGGCTCTAAATTGAGAATGAGAAAGTAAAATACTAATGGTCATGCTAATTAAACCGCTTATGTGCAATTATGACAAGCTATTAAATGGTGCACCAAAGCAAGCCACGGGATGTACTTAATCATGAAGATAAGTACTTCCCTTTGAATATAATTTCCAAAGTGAGGCCGGGTTCAAAAACAATAAAATAAGATGACATAACTAAATTAATTTAATTGACTATTTTTGCCATTTTTATGCAATTTTTAGCCAGGTTTTTTGAGAAAAAAATCCAGGCTATTGGATTGGCGAAAGCCAGGCGGCGGGCGGGCGGGCGGGTGCGGGCGGTGCGGGAGCGGGCGGGCGGCGTCCACAATCAATGTTAAGTTTTCGTGTTTGAGTCGATTTCTTTGTTACTGTACCACCTAGGACCACCAAACTTTCACAGCTTCATAATCAAGGGGTGCCCACCACATATCATTATCCAACATGTTACTTTTTTGGCAATTTTTTTTGAAAAAAAATCCAGGCTATTGGATTGGCGAAAGCCGGGCGGGCGGGCGGGCGGCGGGCGGGCGGGTGGCGGCGGGAGGGCGGGCGGGCGGGCGGCGGTGGGCTATTGGATTGGCGAAAGCCGGGCGGCGGGCGGGCGGGCGGGCGGGCGGCGGCGGGTCCACAATCTTTTTTTTTAACTTGACCCATTTTTTCCGCGCAGTCGACTTTCAATGTTAAGTTTTCGCCTTTACAATGTTAAGTTTTCGTGTTTAAGTCCATTTCTTTGGTACTGTACCACCTAGGACCACCAAACTTTCACATCTTCATAATCAAGGGGTGCCCACCACATATCACTATCCAACATGTTACTTTTTTTTGGACTTGACCCATTTTTTCCATGCAGTCGACTTAGCCATTTTCAATGTTAAGTTTTCGCGTTTACAATGTTAAGTTTTCGTGTTTAAGTCCATTTCTTTGGTACTGTACCACCTAGGACCACCAAACTTTCACAGCTTCATCATCAAGGGGTGCCCACCACATATCACTATCCAACATGTTACTTTTTTTTAAACTTGACCCATTTTTTCCGCGCAGTCGACTTAGCCATTTTCAATGTTAAGTTTTCGCGTTTACAATGTTAAGTTTTCGTGTTTAAGTCCATTTCTTTGGTACTGTACCACCTAGGAACACCAAACTTTCACAGCTTCATAACCAAGGGGTGCCTACCACATACAGCTATCCAACATGTGACCATTTTTTTACCTTCACCTATTTACTTAGCCATTTTCAACTTTAACTTTTTAACGTACGTCTGGTTAAAGTTTTTTGGTTAAAACTTTTTCGTTATACTATATCTCTGCAACTGCTTCACCCATTACCTTGAAACTTCACATGGGTGTTTATCATCATCCATATTTTCATTCTAACCCCCAACCGTGCGGCCCCTGTGTCCAATGTCAAGGTCAAATTACTTTGAAATGTTTTGTTAAAGTTTTTTGTGTACTATATCTCTGCAACTGCTTCACCCATTACCTTGATACTTCACATGGGTGTTTATCATCATTGTCGCACCCGCTTGCGGAAAGCGCGATATCGTCGGCATTTTGGCATACGTCCGTCCTTTCGTCCGTACGTCCGTGTGTCCGGTTAATGTTTTTTCGTTAAAGTTTTTCCATCTACTATATCTATTTTTTTAGTGTCCTTGTCTCGCTCCAAGGCGCGACATGCAGGCCACGGCCATCTAGTCTACAAAAAGTGGGTATAATTATGTTATCCATGTGTCTATGCTTGGAAAAAACCTGGCCTTCGTGGCTTTGCCTCGTTTCTTGTTAATTGATAAAACGCAGACCCACTCCACGATCGTGCAATAACGAATCGTCAGGTGGAAGTGTATACAACCAAGACGTTTTCTATGCATGCAAACAGTATAGATTACAATAGAATGCAAAATACATGGCCGACTTCATTATGAAACCGGGAAAATGTTTGACCCTTGGAACAACGGCCACCTGTCAACAACGGACATTTTGACCTCTTCCATTGGTCGGCCCTTGTTCACAGGTTCAACTGTACATGTAATCATCCAAAACGGGAAAAAAACAGCACAGGGAATTATTTATAAATAACAACAACAACTTGGCGATTACATGTATTGGTCCGAAACGTCGAGGGTACGAGTAAAAATAAAAAAACAGCACGGGTACGAATAAAAAATAAAAACAGTACGGGGAATTATTTATAAATAACAACTCGGCGATTACATGTATTGGTCTGAAACGTCCAAGGTATGAATAAAAAAAACAGTGCGGGGGAATAAATAACAACAACTCGGCAACGTTTTTAAATTTTTGTGTTTCATTTTGTTACGGAAATTGGGTGCTCCTTATATTCTCATGCAGACATTTTTCCCCAGATTTTGGACTGGAAATAGGAGTGCGTCTTATACACTCTTGTGACCAAAACACGGTAAAATACGGTAACTGTTTTCTGTCCACCGAAAACCACTCGACCCACCAAAGACCTGACCTTCGAGGTCGAGCACGTCCCTATATCGGTGTCATTGGGGGATACGATGCATGAGGGGATTACCCACATCTGTGAACGAGACCCCGACACGCTGGTCGAGAAGTTCATGACTGAGCTGCAGAGGAGAGGTAAGGCCATCAGGGAGGGGGTTAGGAAGAAGTATCTGCCGGCCGACATAGAGATGCTGTCGAAGCCTCAGCAAGCGAAGATCGCCTCGTGGATCGACCAAGTCCCGGTTGTGGGGTTCAACTGCAACAGGTACGACCTGAACCTCATCAAGCAGTACCTTGTCGAGAAGTTGGCGGCCACCGTGACCAAGGTGATGTTCGGAAAGAGGGCCAACACGACGATGTTCCTGTTTACCCCGGAGTTTAGATTTCTTGACATCATCCAATATCTGGGACCCGGTACCATGTACGACAGGTGGGTTAAGGTGTACAACTGTAAAACAGTAAAGTCCCACTTCCCATACGCGTGGTTCGATAGCGCGGATAAGCTCGACCATCCGGGGCTGCCAGACTATCCCGAGTGGTACTCGAAGTTGAAGGGTGCATACCTACTGTCGATGCAAGAGTGGAAAGAGTGCAAGAAGGTCTTCCGAGAAAAGGGGAAGAAGACGTTCCAGGAATGGTTGCTACACTACAACGACTTGGACGTTGGACCGTTCCTGGAGGCCCTGACTAAAATGACAGAGTTCTACAGGGTAGAGGGATGTGTACATACTCAAGGATGCGGTATCTATGCCGGGGGTTTCCCTTCAGTACCTGCTCCGTGGGTCGATCGATAGGGAGGCAGACACATCTGAGCTGTGGTCACCGAAGGATGAGACTTACGCGATGATGAAGGAGGGGTTGGTTGATGGTCCGTCCATAGTGTTCTCCAGACGAGGTTGGCAGGTCAACGATCAGGGGTCAGGTAGTGAGTCGGGAGGAGAAGATGTGCAAGGCGGTGCTGGGGTACGACGCCAATGCGCTGTATCTGTCGACCCTGTCGAAGGACATGCCATGCGGGGAGGAGGAGATATGGACGTGTGACGACCCGGAAAGACAGTCGTATATAGACTGTTTCGTGAGGAAGGTCAGGCGTGACAAGTGGTTCGGATTTGCAGAGTTGGATATACAGATCCCGGAAACGTTGCGAGATAAGTTCTCGGAAATGTCTCCGCTGTTCATGAATCGAGAAGTCGACGAGACCAAGGTTCTGCAGCTCATGAAGGACTACCTGACCAGGACTGGGAGGACTAGGATCGAAGGTCAGAGAAAGCTTGTGGGGGCACTGTCCGCTAAGAAGATGATCATATTCTCCCCACTGCTAAAGTGGTATCTGGAGCACGGTCTGGTCGTCAAGGTGGTGCATAGGGTGATAGACTGCACACCCGGCAAACCGTTCCAGTGGTGAGGAAGAAGATGAAGAGAAAGTTCAATAAGGAGAAGGCCGAGTGGTTGGCGTGGGACGGGTTGAGCAACAGAACTCCGGGACTGTTCAAGCTGGAATTCCAGGGGCATAGAGATATCGCTCTGTGTAGCAAGTGCTACTACGTGGGGGGTGATGGAAGCTCTAAGTTCTCCGCCAAGGGGATGTCGAGGCGATCTAATGATCTGACTTGGGGGAGGTACAAGAGCGCTCTCGAGGGGGGTAGGGACATGGCGGAGAACAGCGGATTCCGAATGGTTAACGGTGTGATGAAGATGTACAAGCAGGAGAAGTTGGGGTTGTTGGCGTACTACGACAAGAGGAGAGTGATGGCCACTGAGCCTATAGATAGTTAAAAAAAAAAAGAGTGGAGAGTCTCGACCTAAGGGGTGAACGACTATGACGGACTGACTGAAAGGCTCTGACCAACCGACTATTACGGACTGACTGAACGACTCTGACGAGAGTCTGACGGAGGTGACTGACCGACTCAGACGACGGGATCCACACCGAGCCATTGGAATTTGTTTTAGCCCGGTGGTAGCTGGGTGTCAGAAGGCACCGCAAGAAGTTCTTCGCGAACAAACCCGTGCCATGGACCAGTGTCGAGGTAGTAGAGCACGGGCTCATCGGGTTTGGTAATGGATCGATCCAGATGATATACATTGAGAGACCACACGGGATCAGTCGCGCGGGGGCGGCCGCCTACCAGCTCCCCAGGCTGGTAGAGGTACTGGACATCAACATACGATGGAAGCTTTTGCTCCGCTAAACCAATGGGTCGCCCGCGCGAGACGGCAGAGGGCTTGTGTGACACCGTTTTCACCTTGACGGCATCCACGGGCTTCTTACCGATCAATCTAGTCACCTCTCCGTTCAGTGCAGAGACCACGGCAGGCAGCCTGGTCACCCACTCACACCCACCCACATGAACTCGCGGCCAGGATCGACCTGGAGAAGATTCGGCCATTTGAGAGGGCTCCTCTTGTATATGCGGGAAAGAGCTTCGGCCACCTCTTTGGACTCTTTAGTGGTCAGTGGCTCAGCTTCCTTATAGCGACTCGCTACGTCAACGACGTATTTGTACGTCTTGCGACCGACGCGATCGTGAGGGAGAAACGGGAGGCCGGCTTGGTGGACTTCGTTCGGTACCGGTGACACAGGAAATTCTCCCCCCTGGAAATCTTCCCCCCAGTGGGGGAAGATTTCCAGGTCGAGCCTGGAAGATTTCCAGGCTCGACCCTAGGAAATTCTCCCCCCACCCTGGAAATTCTCCCCCCCACCCAAAAGTTTGTGTTTGAATGCTACAAAGCAGAATTATTTCCCACCAAACATGTGCACATAGGCACAATGTATGTCATTTGGTAGTATAAGAAAGGGGAACATAAACAATCACCTCCATCACACCCCACCCCAATCTACCATATGCAAGTCCCTTGATAGACAAGAATATCACAAGATTGGGGGAAGATTTCTGATCAAGTGAAAATGTTTGTGTAGAACCGTTAGCATGTGACGCATATTGGCGGGGGGGGGGGGAGATTTTCCTAGGAAATATCCCCCCCAACCATCTACCAGATGCATAGCGGATGTGAATGCCTCTTTGTAGACAAGAATAACCCCCCCCCTCCTTCATGATGAAATAATGTATGTTGGTGTAGAACAGATAGCATTTGACATGTATTGAGGGAGGGGGGGGGGGTGGGGGGAGGGGGGGGATTTTCCTAGGAAATATTCCCCCCTCCCCCCCCCCAACAACTACCATAATGCATAGCGGATGTGGATGTCTCTTTGTAGACAAGAATAACCCACGATTGGGGAGTATTTCTGATGAAATAATGTATGTTGGTGTAGAACAGATAGCATTTGGCATGTATTGAGGGAGGGGGGGGGGGAGGGGGGGAGATTTTCCTAGGAAATATTCCCCCACCCCCAACCAACTACCATATGCATAGTGGATGTGGATGTCTCTTTGTAGACAACAATAACCCACAATTGGGGGAGTATTTCTGATGAAATAATGTATGTTGGTGTAGAACAGATAGCATTTGGCATGTATTGAGGGAGGGGGGGGGGGGGGGTGAGATTTTCCTAGGAAATATCCCCCCCCAACCAACAACTACCATATGCATAGCGGATGTGGATGTCTCTTTGTAGACAAGAATAACCCACGATTGGGGGAGTATTTCTGATGAAATAATGTATGTTGGTGTAGAACAGATAGCATGTGGCATGTATGTGGGGGGGGGGGGGGTTGGTGAGATTTTCATAGGAAATATTCCCCCCCCCCCCCGCCCCCCCCCCAACCATCTACTATATGCATAGCGGATGTGAATGTCTCTTTGTAGACAAGAATAACCCCCCTCCCTCATGATGAAATAATGTATGTTGGTGTAGAACAGATAGCATTTGGCATGTATTGAGGGAGGTGGGGGGAGATTTTCCTAGGAAATATTCCCCCCCCCCCACTACCATATGCATAGCGGATGTGGATGTCTCTTTGTAGACAAGAATAACCCACGATTGGGGGAGTATTTCTGATGAAATAATGTATATTGGTGTAGAACAGCATGTAGCATGTGGCGATGTATTGAGGGAGACATTTTCCTAGGAAATATTCAGATCATCATACCATCATGGCATCACATATGCATAGGATGTGAATGTCTGTAGACAAGAATAACCCCCCTCCCTCTTCATGATGTATAATGTATGTTGGTGTAGACAGATAGCTGATTTGGTCATGTATTGAGGGAGATAGAGGGATTTTCTTAGGAAATATCCCCCCCCCCCCAACTCTACCATATGCATAGCGGATGTGATGTCTGCTTTAGTATTGAGGGATACAACGAGGATATGTAGACAAGAATAACCCACGATTGGGGGAGTATTTCTGCTGAAATAATGTATGTTGGTGTAGAACAGATAGCATGTGGCATGTATTGGTGTGGGGGGGGGAGAGATTTTCCTAGGAAATATCCCCCCCCCCCCCCCCACACCCACAACCATCTACCATATGCATAGCGGTTGTGAATGTCTCTTTTTAGACAAGAATAACCCACGATTTGGGGAATATTTCTGATGAAATAATGTATGTTGGTGAAGAACAGATAGCATTTGGCATGTATTGAGGGAAGGGTGGGGGGGAGATTTTCCTAGGAAATATTCCCACCCCCCTAACTACCATATGCATAGCGGATGTGGATGTCTCTTTGTAGACAAGAATAACCCACGATTGGGTGAGTATTTCTGATGAAATAATGTATGTTGGTGTAGAACAGATAGCATGTGGCATGTATTGGTGGGGGGGGGGGGGAGATTTTCCTAGGAAATATCCCCCCCCCCCCCCCCCCCCCCCCCCAACCATCTACCATATGCATAGCGGATGTGAATGTCTCTTTGTAGACAAGAATAACCCCCTCTCCCTCATGATGAAATAATGTATGTTGGTGTAGAACAGATAGCATTTGGCATGTATTGAGGGAGGGGGGGGAGATTTTCCTAGGAAATATCCCCCCCCCACCATCTACCATATGCATAGTGGATCTGAATGTCTCTTTGTAGAGAAGAATAGCATGAGTTTGGGGGAGTATTTTTGATGAAATGAAGTACTTTATGTCTATATAGAAAGTAAGTATGTGGCACATATCAGGGGTGGGGGAGATTTTCATATGAAATATCCCCCCACCATATGCATAGTGTAAGTATCTTGGTAGAGAAGAATAACTGGATATTGGGGGAAGTATCTCATCAGAAATACTCCCGCAATCACCTGCTATTCTTCTCTACAAAGAGACAATCACATCCACTTTGCATATGGTAGATGGTGGGGGATATTTCCTAGGAAAATCTCCCCCCCCCCCCACCAATACATGGCACATGCTGTCTGTTCTACACCTACATACATTATTTTGTTTCATCAGAAATACTCCCCCAATCGTGGGCTATTCTTGTCTACAAAGAGACGTCCATATCCACTATGCATATGGTAGATGGTGGCGGGGGGAATATTTCCTATGAAAATCTAACCCCCCCCCACCCCCCCCCCCCCCCTCCCCCCCCCCCACCAATACATGCCACATGCTATCTCTTCACCAACTTTCATTTCATTTCATCAGAAATACTCCCCCAATCACCTGCTATTCTTCTCCTCTATAATGTCTAATCTACAGTCTGTCGTGATTTTAACGTAATGGTGCAATTTACTGACAGAAGAAGACAGCGATATCAAGTATGACACAAATGCACGACCTGGATAAATCACGCGGCATACAAAATTGAGATGTCCTAGAAGGCTTACCGTATTTAGCCGTGTATTGCGCGCATTTTTCAGCCCCATTTTTAATCCAGAAGTCACCCTGCGCGTTATAAGTAGGAACATAAATTTCAAACATTTTTTCCAACTGATTTCTGCCAGTTTTACGCAAGCAAAACAAGCCCAGAAACGGAAATATCAATTTTTGACAGGTGTCCGCTATGACGTTGAAATACGCATAGTGTGAAACAAGAGAAAAGGAACAATCGATATGAATGGGTGCGGTAAGTATAGATTGATGGTAAATTGGTATCTTTTGGGATTTAATATAGCCAGGCTCGTAACATAAGAGGCTACGTGTATTAGAGGAAATTTACATGTTTTCTGAATTTACGCTGGTGTACCGATCTCATATCGGTCAAATGTTGCCTGTCAGGTATTGTTTGGTTGTAAATTTTCAAAGTGACGTCACACGTCTGCCATACTGTGAATACTTAATGAGGACAGATTATGTCAATCCCATAAGCGCTTGATGTAAGATTTTAGATGCTAAATCAAGCGTCGCGCACATTCAGATCGCACTCGGTAATGGTCGTTTTTCGTTGCTAGGTGCCGACTGACTGTGTTACTATTTTGGTAAAGTATTGACAAGTATTCATGCATCAATACCTTATGACATGTGCGACCAGCATAGCCCCTGATTCGTCTGCGCATACACTGATATGGGCTATGCTGGAATGTTGTGTATTCAGGTAGTACCTATGTCTATTGTTAAACCTAATCAATAAACAGTGAATACACACTATCTGTACCTACGTATATCCACGGTGGTCCACAGTGTCAATATTTGGCTGGGGGGAATTGTTTATGGCCCATTTCTCATGTGCAGGTCACTAGTGGGAGTTATTATCGCCTTGGGGAAGAAGTTTACACATGGCTGCTGTGTGTTTGCGATTACGGGTAATTATGTTATATACGAATGGCAAATATGGTGGAATTATATACAACAAATAAGTAGGTTCAATAAGTTTATTACATGCATCTTGAATTTTTATTAAGCATATTAATGAGTAAATAACAATAAATATAACATACTTTTAGACAATATAAAGTCTAATTTATGCCTCGAGTAGTAAAGCTGACCTTTGACGATCTTTTTCTCTTTGAGAGAGCCTAACAGCACATGTTCAGCATTGTGGTTGTGAACTCGGAATGCAATTTTATTATACTCGTGACGGAATTTCTGCCGATTCTTTTTTTTATTATTTTTTTTGTTTTGCGCTATAGACGCAATATACATAGTATGATCGGTATCATCGGATGGAGAATTGATTGTGAGAAAATCGTCCAGCAAATGTAAACAATGACTGATTCCATAATTGTTTTGCAGGATCCAACAAATAACTTGAGACAAACAATCAACAATTTTAGGACTAGATCGACTGCCAAACACTAATCTGGTGTAGAAGTAATATTTATTGTTCCACTTGATACTCTGAAAGGGCCACAACTCCCTCTTGACAGGAACCTGTTTTAAGGCATCTTGAATGTCAGCTTTACAATATCTACTCCCCTTTCCCAATTGCTGAGTTATTCTAATCGCATGGTCAATGGTGACATATGTCGAGGAATATTCGTCCCTATCAATAAGGTCATTTAAACTGGGATGTAATAAATTATGATGAGTTGCTGAGAAGTCCACAATTAACCTCCTTTTCCCAGAGTACTTCCTCTCAGCAATGCCAATTGGGCTGACACGATAATGTGGATATGGAATGCTATCAAAAGGGCCGATCAAATATCCTTTAACTAATTCTGACTGAATCAACTGTGATGTAATGTCAGGCTGTTTAATTGCAGATAACAAGTTTTTACACTCATACGGTAATGCAGGTAAATGCTTAAAACTAGTCTCAAATCCCTCTGAAAATCCATCTATTAAATAGTTAATGAAGTTCTTATCCGGATGATGCTGCAACTCAATTTTATAACATTTATAGGGCTGTTCCTAGGCACTATCTCAGGTTCGGTATTTTCTGTCCCTGGCCCCGCCAGTTTTTTGAATTCTGACAATTCATTTTAGAGTGATCACTCTGTTTACATACTAAACACAAATGCACATGTCTGAATTGAGATGCATGGCAACCACGCATAGTGTTAAAATTGTTACAAATCTCGTTTCCATTGTGAATCACTCGTGTGCGACCCAAAAGATCTTTGGTGGAATTGCACGGTTGGCAAAACTACCAGCAATCGTGGTAACTCTACTGGCCTTATTGTACGGTTCCATTGTACTACCAGAGACAGCATAGGTTTGTGACGGACAGAACTGCGACATGTGCAGTGTGCTACCACACTCTGAGCAACAATTAGCCTTGTAATTTGAAAATATGGAACAAAACGACCTATTATTCCTAACTGACCAGTCTATTTTCACGCCATGGAAGCAGAGATGTGCCGCAGCCTGTGCCAAGAAAGATTTGTGGTACTCATAAAAGCAACGACCCCCATACCTGGATGCCATGTCAATTATATCACGATCATACAGATCTAATTCTGGTCGCCTATTAGGATGCACCTGGCACATGATGTTTTTATAGACGGCGAATGCCTGAATGAATTGTGGCAAACTTAATTCTGTGCTTAAGCGAACGTCCGGTTTCTGGTTACCACCAGGTACCGAGTCCGACTGACAATTGTAATAAGGTAACAACAACGAGGGCAAATTCACGTCTTTACCTTCCTGAATGTTTCGTTTGACACTAGGATGAACTTGTAAACTTAGAACAATGGAAATTGCCCCTTCTTCACTATTGGTGGGCCGTTCGTACGTCCGTCCGTCTGTCCGTCACAAAATTTGTGTTGTGCATATCTCAAAAAGTTTTTGAGTTACAGTCGTGAAACTTTACACGATTACTTGTCATCGTGTGAAGTTGAGCACCTGGGGTTTTAGATGCAGATTAATCCAGTATTCACGGAGTTATGGCCCTTGACTTAGTGAAAAGTGGGGATTTTCAACTTGTGTCGCGCGTATCTCCAAAAGTATTTCAGTTAGAGTCGCGAAACTTTACAGGAATACTGGTCATCATGTGAAGTTGCGCACCTGGGGTTTTAGTTGCGGATTCATCCTGTATTTACGGAGTTATGGCCCTTGACTTAGCGAAAATTGGGGATTTTCAACTTGTGTCGCGCTTATCTCCAAACGTATTTCAGTTAGTGTCGTGAAACTTTACAGGAATACTGGTCATAGTGTGAAGTTGCGCACCTGAGGTTTTAGATGCGGATTCATCCAGTATTCACGGAGTTATGGCCCTTGACTTAGCGAAAAGTGGGGATTTTCAACTTGTGTCGCGCGTAGCTCCAAAAGTATTTCAGTTAGAGTCGCAAAACTTTATAGGAATACTGGTCATCATGTGAAGTTGCGCACCTGGTGTTTTAGATGTGGATTCATCCAGTATTCACAGAGTTATGGCCCTTGACTTTGTGAAAAGTGGGGATATTCAACTTGTGTCAAAAGTATGCAGAAAATACAAGGTAGCTACATATATACTGTTGCTGCCTTAAATTCTACTTTTCCAAGTCCTGATAACATGCAGTGGTGGTATTGGGGGAGACAAATTTTTTTGTCTAAAAAACGATCCTCTAGTTTATCTTGTTTAGCTTTCCGGGCAGCGGCCCCTGCCCGTCCCGCTGCCTGTCTCTTCGGGTTTTTATGTTCTTGCGGTGCAATCGGAGATTGCTGCTGCTGAGGTTCCAGCTCCGTCTCTCTTGCAGGTGTGTCATGTGTCAACATTTTCTGAGCTTATAGTCCTTGGGCACACATGTCCAAATTGACAGTGCTTAGCTGTTGTCAACGTAGTCGTCAGCGGTGCTAAGAACATGCCAAACTGGTAGTAAATTACGCAGCAAGCTGATCTTAGCGCATGTCCGACAAAGGGGTCAGTCTCGAGGACGTCGACCAATCCCCATTGATTCTGGATTCCAAATTGATTCCCACATTGTTCAGTAGTTGTTAACAATTGTTCAGCATTTTTTAACAGTTGTTCAGCATTTGTTCAGCAGTCATTAACAATTGTTCAGCACTCGTTAACAATTGTTCAGCATTCGTTAACAATTGCTCAGCAGTTGCTAACGATCGTTAAGCATTGTCTAAGCTGCGCTTAGCACTTTGTAAGCAGTTGGTTGATCAGTCTTTAACGGAAGCTTGCCGTGCTTAGTTTCTGAAAGCATCTGTCGAACCTCCAGCCGCTCCTCGCGCGTTGGGATAACGTCGTTCTCTCGAAGGCAGTCATCGAATGAGTCTCGTCCTTGCAGTGAAAGAGGACGACCCATTTCGTTTGCTCGCGCAGATCCTTGAGGATGGCGTTGTACTTCTGAGTGGAGATCCATACACTTTGCTCCACATGACGGCCCGAAAATGCGAGCTCGGAGAGCATGTCCTTCTTTTTGGTCATCGCTGCCTTGGCTGAGGAGTCGTCAATCACGTACAGGGTGGGCTCGCCCTGAAAGAGTTGGTAGAAGACCCGCAGCCAATCGTGGAGCCTGTCACCGGGGTCAACGACGTAGACCTCAGGGTCGGCCCAGATCCACGGGCGCCGCTGATAAGTCTTGTGCGGCACAGTGGGACACAGGATCACAATGTGTCGAAAGGCATCGCGGTAGGGGCCCTCGAGCAAGTCCAGGATGAAAACCGTCTTTCCGCATCCAGTCTGCCCGCATATTATGGCAGAGTGAGCGTCCTTCGTAAAATCCAGAGTTTTAGTAGAGTGCCAAGATGAATCGACCATCTTCAATATTGTGTACAAGTTCAATGCGCCAGCTCCGTCCGCCTCTTTGGCTATCTGGATCGTCACACCCTCGGAGGTGGGTGGCAGGTGGGAGTATGCAATGGGTAATTTAACGATCGGGGTTCATCCTTACCGGAATCCCGACTGGAGACCTGGTTTGGCCCTCACATACGTCTTTGGTATTTTGTATGTGACAGTTGAATCTGGTTATACCTCTTATGTGAGTATTACGATATTCGTAATCCTATTTGGGGAAGGGGCCAAGTGACTTTGTGTGGTATGGACCTGGCACCAGGTCAGGTTATTCTTCAGGGCTGAATATATTTGTTCTCGATGTAAATATTCCGTTCTGATTTTGGGATTTTCCCCCAAATGCAACAGGTTAAAATGGGATTGAACCCATTTGCCCGGCCTTACATGACCTTAGCTGTTGATAGGCCGTTAAACACTAATAAACAAACAAACACACCCTCGGAGGCATTCTCTACTCGGCGTCCTCTACCGTGCAGTTGGTCGTCGTCGTCGGTTCGCATGTCTAGCCATAGCGCGTACTTGGAAGTCAGGAACTCTATGAGGGAGACGTCCGAGAGCTGCAGGTCTTTGGCCACCACGGCACCCTCTGGGGCACGCTTAGAGCTGGCAACAAACTGCTTTTTGGCTTCGTCCCACTGCTAGTGTGTGTGAAGGCCCTGGCTGGCTGTACAGCTGATTTTGATTTTGGGGTTATAAAATTTGTTTTTCTAGCCCCGAGCGCGAACCAGGCCTCCTCAAACAGCATCAGTATGCCTTTCATCGAGCGGGCGGGGACGTTGATATTAATATTCCACAAAGTATCGCTTTTGTCTTTCGTCATCTTACAATGGCGAAGAACTCGGTCGTAAATTATTGCAACACGCTCGGCGTACTGGGTTCTAATCAATCGCGCGAGGTCAGGCACCATGTCGTACTCCAGTGAAACATTTTCGATCGAACACGTTGATGCCATGTCAGTGGCTATGAGAACTCGGCCGTAGTAGTTGAACGTTAGTTCGTATTCGAGGCGCTCCGCCTAAAGCGCTCTGATACAGTCGTTTGTGTCAAAATGTTCCGGGTTTATACGTGTACAAAGTGTTGTGCGTTGCGTATCCGTGGAGTTTCCGTTAGTTGCGTTTCAAACCGTATGTCGTCTACGTGTAATACGTTTTCGGCCATGCGTTGCGTTTCCCCACTCTTGCGCATGCGCGAAAGTCGAACAAACCGTGTTCAACGCATTGAGTTTCAAAAGCGTGTAATCCGTGTACAACGGTTGTAAACGTTTACAACTGTTGTAAACAACGCATTGTGTTTCAAAAGCGTGTAATCCGTGTACAACGGTTGTAAACATATACGACGGTTGTAAACGTATACAACGCTAAGGTAAACCGTTTAAACGAATTAACGCTTTCTTTGACGAACGGTTACACGCTTCTACATGTACATGTACACAGCACCGTACAGATGAAACCGTGTTATACGTATAACACGTGTCCACGGGTTTTAACGCATTACACGTTTTGGTATGCCAACCGTGTATCGCGTAGAATATGCATGCTCAGATCGTTCTTCGTGTGTGTATATATACTTCTAGACTCACTGTAGGGCTTCTAACATTTTCAATTTTCTGGTTCTGGACCGATTTTTGAACTCTCAGACCGATTGAGATTTGAAAACTAGTCTTAAAAATCGGTCCGAGAAAAATTGCCAGTCGGCTGCTATTTCGCTATAAACCTTGTAAATTTACCGGTTTTGACCACCAAGTAATTTATGACACATATCCGCGGGCCATATCCGTGTTAAACCAGTGTGCAGCTCGCTGTGTATTCAGTTTCTCCAAATATCGACTTTTTTTAACACACGCATGGGACAGGTGTATAGCGGATTAGTGACTGAAATAGACTGGCTTCAGCGTAAAGATATGAGAGTTCCTAGACTCGCCATTTCTGATGATGTTAAACTAAAATAAAGAAACCATGCACTATGACCATGCACTGAAACCATGCACCATTTATCTGTGTTCGTATTATTTAACCCCAAGTAACTGACACGGACTATCGGCCCGGGCTATTCCATATTAAGTTTGGAACTGTTACATTACGCTGTATTAGAGGTCATTTTTGTGTATATAAAATGTACATGTACGTAGGAATGCCGCAGATCCTGATGAGCCGGCTCACGTGATCTACAATTCGCAAACATTTTGATAAACGACAAGGTACATCTGTCGTGTTAAAAGCGTGTCTCATTAGGCATCAGGGATTAGGGATCAATTGAAGTGCTAAATCACACCGCCGATGTACTTTGAACTCGATCTGAGGGTATGTATTCGCGATATTTTAAAAGGGACGAAACAAGGACGCCTCGAAGCGATCGGGGCCGAACACGTTTGTACACGTTTCAACGCTTTCATATAGCTACACGCTTCCAGGTAAAGCCTTGTACACGTTTCAACTATTTCACCTCGCTACATATGTATACGCCAAAGCGTGTTATACGCCTTGAAGCTAAACGTATTACACGCTTTAGAACTAAACGGTTTGACAATGTGTATTACACGTGTACAAACCGTATTATACGTTTAAACAACGTATACAACGCTTTTAAACTAAACAATGTGTATTACACGTGTACGAACCGTATTATACGTTTAAACAACGTATACAATGCTACAGCAAACCGTTGCAAACCGTTGCGTTCGCGTTGCGTTCACGTTGAGTTTGCAAGTGTTGTCTACGGTGGAACAAAAACGGAGACTGCACTATAGTATGGCATGTGGCTCTCCAGCAGCTCAAAGTCGAGTGGGATGTAGAAGCGGTTGCCGTAAGCGGTCACGATCGCATTGTTCGCAACTTTATCTGCCTTGTCACCAGCCCTAATTCTAAGTCTGGTTGCGTTTCGATTTCGGCTGGTGTCAATACCCTGATAGATCGCATTTTCGTGCTCTTACGCTGTCTCGATAGCAATGGTAGACTTCGCTATCGTTGATCGACATCACCTAATTACCAGAAATTTTTAGCGTGGTCTTCTTGACGATGGCGCGGCCCAGCTTCTGAACGACGGTGCGGTCCGCGTCTGTCGACGTCAGCGAAATAATGAAAGTGAGGCGAACAGTCCCCGGCACAATGACGTCGTTAGCTCTGAGGTTGGGGAAGCGGGCCAAGAGCTGCTGGTTCTGATCGATCGTCGAGGGGTTGTTCGTAATGACCACGCTCTGTCTCACGCCTTTTGCCCCGAGGGTCTCCCGCAGTCTGCGGTATGGATCGAGTTTGCGCCCGTATTGACTTGAATACATCTTCGAACAATACTATTGAACCCGTCTCGTTTTTTGTTGAATACGTCGTTAACGATGGCTGGTCACGACATTAACATGGAAGAATTTGATCGCACTACGGGCGACCGAGACGATTACCTCGATGTTGATGACGAAACACCCTTCATAGAGACACCAGGAACGTCAGCCACGGGCGTCGAGGAAATAGGTGGCGCTACCAACACCATTCCTCTAAGCCAGAAATTAGTCGAGTTGGCTGTAAGTGACAACTATTGGGCAGAAAAAGGTACGGTCCCATCTATCGGCCGCGACTACTCCAAGTTCGAATTGGATCGGTTCGGCAGGTTACGACTAAAAGCATCAAATGTCCCGATCGTCAACATGACAACCGAAGAATCCCTAGCGCTGAGTACCATTGCCGGAAACCGGGGCGGTGGCCAAGTCATAAGGGATGAACTCGGTTTCGTACATTGGAAGAGGAGTTATCTCATGTTTTTCCGGGCCTGCATGCTAGTTTTGGTTTGACACTGCTAATACCTTCTTTGGGACCCTGGTAATACATTTCAACTGTATAGACCTTCTAAATTTTTGCTCAATGCTCAGGAACGGAAATCCAAAATGGCCGCCCACATTTCGAGTGAAATACCATTAGTGCCGCAGGAATTATTTGAAATGTCATAAACATCCATAGATTGTGGCTCGGATTTACAACAACATACCCTTCTAACAATAAGGGATGGTATGCCCCAGGTGAGCACGTCAGCGACATCCCAGTGAACTTCACCTTCACGAAAACGCTCAGGGTGCACCTCGATCAACTGAACGCATCGTACAACACGTTAGACGGAGCTCCCAGTAATCTCCTTAAGATCGTGCACACCAGCAACTGTTTCTATGGCAAGACCCTGACCCTAGACTTCCCGACCTCCGAGATGAAACGTTTGGAATCGGGGCACATCCACGAATTCTCTATTCTTGATGATAAAGCGCGAGAGTTAAAGAACGATTACCCGATTTCGATCGTTCTCGAAATAACCGATTAAGGATTAAACATAAAATATATATTTCATATATATATATATTATCATGAGCATATACGGCCCAGGTAGTTCCAGCGCAAGCGCAGAACAAGACATTCCCGTCGCGGGCGTAGCCAGCAACGATGGGGCGGCAATGAGAAGTATAGAGAGGAGGGTAGCGCAGGCCCGCATAGATGCGGCTACGGCGGTTGCACACATGCAGCGATTGCAAGCTCCAAAGCCCAAAGCCAGTCATTCGGCTCCAACGCGAGCAACAGATATACGGAATACACCATGGCAGCGTCCGGGACGGTTCTGCGAATGTCGGTCTGCTCGGTCAACTTTCGGGGACATGCTGCTACCGAAGTCTGAGTGAATCTCGTCCTGAACGGGGTAGAGCAGAAGTCTGGCATCACCAAGCATGCGGGGCAGAGGTCAGGGTTTATGATATTCGATGATGACACTCCAATTAATGTTTCCGCCGGTAGTGTTATTAACTTTGTAACAAAAGTTGCTGACCAATCAAGTTCAGCTACTGTAGTGACACTGTTAATCGAACTTGATTTATGATGAATGACGAAAAACTATATCCTGAACTGCCGTCCGGGACGGCTGACCCGGCATCTTTTAGGATGACCAGGATGTCGAGATACAACAGATTCTCCAGCATGAGGGAGAGACGTGGACGGGTCATGCAAAGAAATATAGGCGGGCAGTCAATATCGCCGAGGGGGTGAACACCACGCTAGCCTCAACTTCCGTTGTGAGCTTGCTGGGGAATGTGTCTTTATTGTCAACAGTCGTCACCACGCCGATCGCGGTGGCCTTGAGTGCGGTCGCGGCAGGGGCAGGCCTGCTTTGCATGGCGAGCAGACTGGTGGCCCGCAAGCTCGAGGCCAAGAGTCGAAAGCACGACCGAATAGCAGTTCTTGTGAGGTCTAAGAAAAACAGTAACGACGTTATCGTGTCGAAAGCGATAGCCAACAACGAGATATCAGATAGTGAGTTCAAACTGGTTGTCGAAGAGATGGCCAGGTACCAGGAGTTAAAGCGTGCGATCCGGTCCAAGGCCCGACCACAAATTCTTGCAGACGAAGACGTAAACAAACTCATCATGGAAGGGCGAGCCGACGGGAGAAGGAATCTCCTCGCCCGCCTCGGAACGTAATTTGTTTGCCCGAACACCATAGTTCCGTCGGCACCACCTTGCAAAGCATAAAACTTTCAAGTACATCACCCACTGGCCACCATACATATCGTTAGCATACACCCGGCGAGAAAAAAGAAAAAAAAGACCCCCACCCGAGACTCAAACTCACGCTGGCAAAACCATTCTGGGCCCACCTCGCTAAGCCTTGGCGCCTTAAATTTTTATATTTTTTTTCGGCTTAACGAGGTGTTGCATGCTCATGTCTATTACACCCCATCTAGCGACTGTCTACCGCGGACCCCTCCTCCTCAATGCTTCCATCCGCTCTAAACCGTATAGCAATCCGTGAAGTGAACACACAAGGGCAACGGTCTCGGGGCCCTAGAGACGATATCTAGCACACGACCACAGTTAGCGAGAGAAAATACCAAACCGGCAAGGTTAACTTGGCGCTGATAAACCATGCAGCGCTGCATGTGCAGCAGTCGCCTCCCTCATATATAGCATGTCTCAATACCCAGCCGCATGGGGTGAACCAACCCGGAAGATATCATGCATACATTGGTAAACTATATTGAATACACGTAACCTCGATAAGGCGAAATATACTCGGCTATAAATACACACATGTTCATAACCCGTGTAATTGGAACATTGCCGTTTGCTTGGGATTTTGCTTTCTGACGTGACGCGTGTGAAGTTTATCAAGAGGAAAAACTACACATCAGATCGGTTCGATCTTTCTAACTGACTTTCTGATTTGAATTATTACTAAATGATAATACTTGCGAGCACGTACTTCCTTGCTAACCAGTTGATGCGTAGCGCAATTGCCATCGCATGGTGGACATAGCAGTGACTCGGATATGGTCCCTATCCCGCAATGCCGACATGGGCGAGGCGAAACGGACCCTCTTCGCATCCATGCCCGGTGATGCTTGCAATACTCGTAAATACCGGTACAATGGCATCTCTCATGACTACCTGTCTTCAACCACGCACAATTATTCTTAACTCGAACCATTGTGTGATGATGATGATATATACTAAGTATAACCTAAAGAGACTTATCTCTAACATGTTGTCAGAGGTGGTGACATCTCGCATCACCATCTCATATGAGACGTCACTATGACCTCATACAACACCTTTTTTTTTTTATCACAATGGGTTCTCGATGTACCACATTCGACGACATTGTCATTTTTTGGAGTTTTTGTATTCTTGAGAAGGCACCTTTTTTACTATATAAACTATACATTTTAAAACTTGTATCATTATGACTCTTATATACTACTCTAGGACTTTCCATACCCGCATGCTGAGAAAATGAAATGACTTGGGTATATACCTGATCATCGTTTGATTCAAAGATAATTGCTTCGTAAATGTGATGGAATATATATATAACATATAGGTAAACACTGCCTCGTTACTGTATCCTATATGGCACATGGGGTGGCCAAGTCGGTCATCTTTGTGTGTTCCAGCCCTCAGCCAGTTTCACCCGTTCTGCCGTTTGACAAAGAACTCAAAATGTGAAGTAGAACATATGATTTAATGTAGTTAATCACATGTAGAAAAACCAGGAGAACGGACCTATCAATTATATTACACCAAACTGTAAAATATGTCCGTTTTCTGGACAGGTTTGTGCATGTGTTTTTAACAACATGAACCACCATTATAAATTGCTTCATACACAGAAAATCGCACAGTGTATCACTTTTACCTGACAAACCACCATTATAATTACCCTCATACACAGAAAATTGCACAGTGTATCACTTTTACCTGGCCAGCCACACAACACATACCATATAGGCTAGCAACCACCAATTAGTTTTACTATACAACTTAACCGATTCCTCCAAATATGGCCATTCTCTCACACTTTCACTATTCGTATGGATGCTGTGGAACCTACCTGTTCATAACCTGCAACCTGTCTGCACCGGATTTTCACTAATTAAACAATTATGTTCACTTACTCCTAAGAAAGAAAATTTCAACATTGTCCTGTCCGCCATATGTTTATCATCAAAGTGTCATGTGACGTAGTGTCACATCACGTGACAAGCAGGCTCAGTAATTTCTTTTAAATGCTAGAAATATGCTGGAAACTGGTGTTAAAAAACACCCCAACATGTTTCTCAAGTAAAATTGGGCTGTAATGGATCAGGATTTACAAGCAAACTGGGTCTGTGGCCTCAAAACGTCTGCACTATTTTTTTTTTATACCGGACTACTAAAGCATACCCCCTGGCCGATGTGTACTATATTTAGCACAGTGATACCTATAAGCGCATTTTTTTGCTGATATCTCAATAAACTGCCTACCATTGTCTTGTCTGACCTATTTCGTGACAGCAAATGTAATTTGACATTATTTAGAAGACTAACTTTTCAACAGTGGCAATTTAAGAATGGTCATATAATTATGGCTGTCCAGCTGCGGAAACTTCATTTTCACCAGAATTTTCCAGAGTATTATTTTCTCATATATTTCTTAGGAAAAGTCTATATTGTTGATGCACTTGTAAAAAATTATTATATAGATGGTGCTTGTCAAAAATATTGGCTGTTCCACAATTATGGTGTTAAAACGATTAAATTCATCGAAAGTCGGGTGATTTCGGAGTATTTTTGTCATTTTTTTATCATAAAAACAGGCGAAAAAGTGACTTTCGAAGTATTTAGTCAATCTACATGTTGTAATTTGCATAGAAACATTTGTCCGCATAACTTAGTGACATGCCAGAATGATACGTGTCAAATTAAATTGAAACCAGCCCAGTGTATGAGTGCTGCCAGCGAATTCAGACATAGAAGTGTTAAAATGTCACAGGAAATTGAAACACGTGTGCCCGTGTTGACACTTGTTTCCTTAGGGTATAGAGACTGCCTGTTAAATGAGCAATGCTATCCCATATATATTTCTCTACCGATATGTACTGCTCAGAGTGAACTTGGTTAACCTAATGAAAACATGCCGGCCAATAAGCATAGGAGACGGGGTAAATTGCGGATTTCAAACGGGGCGGGTAAATGAAAATAAAGGTAAAAAACTTTCTTCTCACTCACCAAATGGAACAAATCATAGGTACATCAGGCTAACCAAAGACTCATTTGAATTCCGGGTTAATGTAAATGAAAATAAAACGTTTACCTGTAAAGATGTTGATGGTACGGACAATGATGTAACTGTTCTGCGCTCTCTGTCGAGGCGTCCGAAACTCATTGACGAATGCGCCGTACCGCAAAAATGCATCCGTACACCCCGATCTGTTGATAAACAAATTGTATCGACCGTAGAGGTCCAGAAGAGTTTAATACTGAAATAAACAGTCATCGCGCCTTCAATACGCCACTGTAGTGGCGAAATGGTATTTGATGCGGCTGCATCAAGAAAATGGGGCATTTGTTGGGCTGACGGCTAAAATGCACCCGATGTAGATATAAAAGTAAATATTATAAACTATATGAAGAGGTTTCCGTCAAGTCAAAAGGGTAGGAAATCAGGAAAGCTAATGTGGGTTTGCAGCTGGGCCTTATGAGCACACCAATCAGTTAAGTAGTGGTGCTTGTCGGCTGTTGGTAAACGCAAACATAATTCCGCCGACGTATAACTCTATGCAAAAGCAGTCAAATAGGATAGCAGAGACTATGGTTGGCTTAAACACTAAAAGTATGCATGAAATCAGACAAACTGTGGCCAGAGAGAATGAACTCTGTGGCAATAAACGTAGCAAGACGGTTCGAGTTGAAGGTGACTCTTGCTACAAATAACCCAATATTCAATAGCGACAGTACACCATTTCAAGCGGGTACAATCGTGACAACCACTATGTGCGAGAATAATACCAAAGATAAATTAATCATTGGGGCATTTGTTGGCAGTAAGCTGTGCATAATAGGTAGTAAGCTAAGAAATCAGGGTGGAGATATCAGCTGCCCAAACCATCATGGTCACTGCACTGCCAACCTCCCCGAAAATGAGTTCAATAGGTAATGAAGCGAAATGGAATGAATAGTTACGAAGCAGATAAATAGTGACTTACATGTTAGTCATTACACGGGGGACGGTGATAGTAAAATCACACAAAGGTGTAGATGCCGCAAACAACCGGGGTAACGGTAACGCATCTAAAAGATATCCGCCATCTGAGTAACTCCCTGAAACGAGAAATAAACAAGGCGCCATTTAGCTCGAACATGTTTCGTGGGGTCAAGAAAACAAACTTGAGAAACCGATTTGCTCTCTCTGTAAGATCCAGGTGCATTGCAGAGTTGAGGCAAGCACATGCCAAACATAATGGTAACTTAGAACAAATAAAGAGCATAATGCCAGGAATAATTTGCACAATAGTCATGTGTTTCAAAGGTTACTGTGGCAAGCAATGTTCACAGTATTAATTTCTGCTAAATTTAAAATTTTGAATTTTTTTCTGGAAAATGTAGCCAATGATAGACTGGCGTAGACCCTGATCGCGCAGCCAAATTTGGTCATAATGTTTGCAAGTATCAACCGAGTCAATAAATAATGTTTAGAAAAACGTTTGCTACCTGTTGGGGAGCTATACACTTGATACCGGTTAGTAATCAAATACACAGTGCCAATTAAAGCGACGCGCCACTTTAATATGGCTGAACTAGTCAGTAACAGGCTCATGGCTCCCTGATGCATCTCAATCTGTGTAATTAGTATGTAGACATGTAACATAATGTAGATAGGTATACAGTTAATTTAACGTAATTAATAAAACAGGAACTATCAGCAGATACAGGGTGGATATGTGACGCCGTCGAGTGCATGGCTCAGACAGCGCTTTTCGCTATGGCAATTCTTTCGAGATTATTTATAATTGTCGACTCAGCACTCAGGTGGGCCGGGTTAACCACACAGGGAACAACCACATAAATGTGATATTTCAAGGTGCCTGGGTATTTCAAACACATTATGGTGTAACATGAATGCTACTCTATGTGTATAATTGTATTTTGTTCTTGCATCATTGGAAATTTAACTTTAATCTTTCCATATTTGACTCGTACACCTGTGGTTATCCCGACCCACTTGATGCAACCATTTCATTAAATAAAACTGATTTTCCAGCAATTCTGTCCTTTGTTCTCTTAATAAAACTTGCTGTAGCCATGATTAAAACCGTTTAGAATTGTTTTCAAAGAAAGCAGACGACATCCACTGATGACCCGGAAATGCTTATAGGCTAGCAACCACCAATTAGTTTTTACTATACAACTTAACCGATTCCTCCAAATATGGCCATTCTCTCACACTTTCACTATTCGTATGGATGCTGTGGAACCTACCTGTTCATAACTGCAACCTGTCTGCACCGGATTTTCACTAATTAAACAATATGTTCATTACTCCTAAGAAAGAAAATTTCAACATTGTCCTGTCCGCCATATTGTTTATCATCAAAGTGTCATGTGACGTAGTGTTCACATCACGTGACAAGCAGGCTCAGTAATTTCTTTTAAATGCTAGAAATATGCTGGAAACTGGTGTTAAAAACACCCCAACATGTTTCTCAAGTAAAATTGGGCTGTAATGGATCAGGATTTACAAGCAAACTGGGTCTGTGGCCTCAAAACGTCTGCACTATTTTTTTATACCGGACTACTAAAGCATACCCCCTGGCCGATGTGTACTATATTTAGCACAGTGATACCTATAATACCCACTACAGTACTCTGTTATTAGCTATCAAATCCAGTGACATGTAAGCAGTTACCTGAGGTGGCAGTCCTCACACATTTTAGGCAATTTATGGACTTTTCGGGCCCGCGACACCAGCCGAAACAAATTTAGGAATATTTTAACTTCAAATAATCACATAATCTGTTTGATGCATGCACTTACTACCTGATAGGTACAAGAGCTATGTTAACAACAAACGCAAACTCAGACATAATGCACAGGCTGTCAGCACTCTGCTATGTTTACACAAAATGTGCCCAAATCTGCATTTATTTGGCCGCGGACACACATTTCACAACATGGATTTCAAATATCCCATGCGGACACTGCACTAATACTTGCTCATTGTACCAATTCTGCAATCCCACCTTGTCACACTGATCATAGTCTGTACTGTACTGACCGTTTTGTTTTCAAACAGCAGACCTGCCTTTCTGACAGATAAAATGGCTGCCAATATTTTCGACGAAAATTCCGAGCAGCAGTTTCGCACTCTTCATGCAACTGAAATCATGCCCAGCATGACACAGATGCAAGCAAAATCACATATTTTTTGCAAAAAAAGTGTTTTATGCAGTGGAAAACATCATATGATGTTGGCTAATTAATTGTAGAACATTTTCATAAGCCACAGACATGTGTTTTTTATGTATTTACTAGAAGGCCCATAGGAAAAATTCGAAACTAACCAAATCGCCCGAGGACTGCCACCTTAAGAACTTTTTTTTCAAAAATTGTACCCGCTCACTGTCACTGCCACATGAAAGACATCAATTTCAAGCAAAACCAATGCAAATTATTGTAGCCCAAGTGACCTGTTAAGAACGCAGTGAGAATTTTTTTGCTCAAGACCCCCCGCTTGCGGACAAAATTCAGCATTTAAAGCGCGCCTTTCCAGCACTGCCCACATGTGCTGAAAATGGAATTACAGAACACAGAGATGACTTTCACACTGTCCATTTCTTCCACTGGTTGAGGAATAGATGCAAGAACACCAAAACATGCAACTATGTCACTTTGAGGAAGATTCATGTCACTTCACATGTGGCAAGTTCACCGTACGAGCAAAACGAGCAAAAACACTGATCAACAGGATCTTGCAGCCTTAAAATTGCTCATGTTCCCTTGTACATGCTCACAAAGTCTGTTGGAAGCTTACTTGTGAACTGCCATGTCACATTGATGAACTGGAATCACTATCAGATGATTAAACGACTCGTCCATCTGGTATTAAAGTATCTAGACCAGTGCGCCATTCACGTTGCAGTGCTCTCAGATTAAGGGAAGTATGGTAACTGGTAACTGGCATACAAAAAAATAAAATGTACCCCTGCCATAACAAACAGCTCTTAGCACCTGTAAGTCAGAATTGGCTACAAGTGATTTCCGTGACGGAAATTAAGCCATTGGTTAAGTATTCGTGCAATTACCCCTCATTTGAACCATCTCAGTGAGACGGTTCAAATGGTGGGCTAAAACATGGAAGTTCCTGTACGAGGAACGAAACGAAACGCAATGTCTAAGTTTGGTCAATGTCTTAAACTGTCTGGCAGTGGTATCAAATGTTTAGGATGTAAAATAGTCCATTTGATTATAGATAAGTGGTTATAAATAAAATTATGGCAGATTGGCAAGGTGGCTTCATAGTGCACACACCTCAAAAGCGAGTTCCAATTCTATTGCTGTCCCGTCCACTGGTGGTGAAACACCAGTGATGTTCCCAATATGGCAGTGAAACAACTAAGCTGAGCTGGCAAGAACTGCTGGATCATGAACACGCGTAAGTGCGGCAAACTCAAAGTATCGAAGGCAATTCCGTACAGGTTGCGGCCTGTCTGAAACAGACAGAAACGCGACATAAATGAAGGGAAATGAGCAGAATGAAAGAGATGAAAGTAGTGAATATGCATATGAATAGGATTCATTGTAGCTGAATTGAGGGTTTGCAATGTGTATACATACAGTCCATTCTGCCATACAATAATGAGGGAATAGATGTCAGAGACAAAAATGGACAAATTTAATTAAAGAACAGTCAAAATATAACAATATCAGCCGGTATAAATGCAAGTAGCAGTGACTAGTTGATTTACGACATGTGCAATACTCACTAAGCTTTCGCATTTTCATATGCAGTCTCATCTGGGTCTACACTGGATTGCGAACAACTAGTTGAAGCTATTTCGCATCTACTAGTCCATAATGTAGTTACTAAAAGTGCGAAATCAATACAGAAACCTGAATGAACAAATTTGAGTTGCCATTTTCACTATGTGTAAACATAATTCTGTGGTAACCCCTATGACTGGAGCAATCACAGTATAGAATAAAGATCCATCTACTCTCAATGGTATGGGCTTATTTGTATGATGTATGGACAGGATTTGTGCACAGTTTGTTGGACATACGCGGAAACAATGCATACGTGGAGGCAATGTCATACGTGGGTTGGATACATAACAACGATGGACTATAGACTAACAGCCGCATCTTAGTTTGCCTTGACAGGCAGTTGCCGTGACAATATAACCATCTTTATTCTTACATCCACATCAGCTATTACACTGCCCAGAGATTCCAATGTTCTTGAGGAAGCTTAAATTAATGTTTTTATGTACCAGCGGCCGATAATTTAGACTGGTAAAATGATACCGCCATGTTCGTGGGTATCAGAGGTTGTCGGAGGGTGCTTGAACGTTCAATAACGGTAAATTACCTTCCGTAAACCAAGAGAAAAACTGGTAAAAATATGCAGAAATACAAGCTCAAGAGGAACGTTACCATGATAAAATGACTTAAACCGTGCCAACTTGCACACCTGAGTGAATAATGAATGACCACGGTGACAATTCAGATTTCATCTATTTTCAAATTTTGCTTCTAAAAGATTACCTCCCTTGGTAAACAGACAATTTATGTGAAGACAGCAAAACAAACTGGATAGAAATTGAAATAGTATTGATCGCAATACGACACACTCACAAACTGACACAGAAAAATAATTCAATTGTGGACATTTTTCTGAATCACCATTTTCTGCTTAAGGTGGCAGTCCTCACACATTTTAGGCAATTTATGGACTTTTCGGGCCCGCGACACCAGCCGAAACAAATTTAGGAATATTTTAACTTCAAAATAATCACATAATCTGTTTGATGCATGCACTTACTACCTGATAGGTACAAGAGCTATGTTAACAACAAACGCAAACTCAGACATAATGCACAGGCTGTCAGCACTCTGCTATGTTTACAACAAAAAGTGCCCAAATCTGCATTTATTGGCCGCGGACACACATTTCACAACATGGATTTCAAATATCCCATGCGGACACTGCACTAATACTTGCTCATTGTACCCAATTCTGCAATCCCACCTTGTCACACTGATCATAGTCTGTACTGGTACTGACCGTTTTGTTTTCAAGCAGCAGACCTGCCTTCTGACAGATAAAATGGCTGCCAATATTTCGGACGAAAATTCCGAGCAGCAGTTTCGCACTCTTCTGCAACTGAAATCATGCCAGCATGACACAGATGCAAGCAAAATCACATATTTTTGCAAAAAAGTGTTTTATGCAGTGGAAAACATCATATGATGTTGGCTAATTAATTGTAGAACATTTTCATAAGCCACAGACATGTGTTTTTTATGTATTTACTAGAAGGCCCATAGGAAAAATTCGAAACTAACCAAATCGCCCGAGGACTGCCACCTGAGTGTATTGTCCCTGGTGTCTAGTCACCTACTATGCAAGTAAATATGGCTTTACCTATGGGTAACGTGTACAGTAACTTAGGCTGTGCATCAGATTGGAAAGTTTACACTTTGAAATTTATTTTGAGATTGATGGGAGAAATGCTCAGATATCTTGTCTTTTGTATAGTTTGCTGGCGTAATATTTATAGCTTGCCGTTGTCATATCTGTCTATTATGTATTGCACCAAATTTTATTTGGTTTACTGTTGTATTATTTGCTGTATGTGGCAAACACACAAAGTGGTGAAACTGTACAATGGCATTATTTGCTGTATGTGTCAAACACACAAAGTGGTGAAACTGTACAATGGCTTGTATATACAAATATGGCGGAGATGCAATCTCAATGCTCCATATGTAACAAAGACAATATTCACTGTTATATTTCATATATCACATCACTCTTATGAAGCAATTATCGTTGAATCAAATATCTAGCTATTACCTAATACCTAATGGCTTTACATGGGTAACGTGTACATAAACTAAAGGCTGTGCATCATGGAAAGTTTACATTTGAAATTTATTTTGAGATGATGGGAGAAATGCTCAGATATCTTCTTTTGTATAGTTTGCTGGCGTATATTTATAGCTGCCGTTGTCATATCTCTATTATGTATTGCACCAAATTTTATTTGGTTTACTGTTGTATTAATGCTGATGTGGCAAACACACAAAGTGGTGAAACTGTACAATGGCATTGCTGTATTGTGTCAAACACAGTGGTGAAACTGTCAAATGTTATATACAAATATGGCGGAGTTGGAACTCAATGCTCCCATATAGAACAAGACTATTCACATATGTTATATTCATATATCCACATCCCCACTCTATGAAAGCAATTATCGTTGAAGTCAAATGTATCTATCTATTACCTAATACCTTAATGGCAACTAAAGCGCAATTGATACCTGATAAGTTTTAAATATCCTGAACCTGAATTTGTTATTAAAGGTACATGCCCACGCAGTAGGCACAAAATGTTCTTTATAGGAATTAAATAAGTGTATAATTATGTGACTATTCCACCAGTTCTAAAAATTACGAGTGCCCGCTATACAAATATAATCAGTTATTAATTATCAATTTACTGTTAGCGACGCGCGGCGGTAACAGTCTATTTTGATAATGTGCGGGGACGACGACTTTCACATCACGGCTTGCGGTGCGCATGCGCAGTGACTACGGCGCGCCGTAGGCTTCCCAATATGTAAACAAGAATATCAACATTTTCGAAACGTCCAGGACAGAAATTGTATGAAATCGCGTCGGAAAAAAACCAAAAAAAAACGCGAAATGTCTGAGGGACAGGCAGTACAGAGAGAGAGTGGTTTAATATTGGCGACCAGATCACCAAATGGAAAGAGTTACGTGGAGATTTAGATTTGGACTCGAAGAGAGATTGTTCTTCTCAACTCCGATTACTTCACTGCGCATGTCAAAGATGTGATATGATTGACCGTGTCACGTGATGCGTATTGGTAAAAATAGCACGAGGTCGGAAAATACCCTTTCTGGTTGCGGCATATAAAATGCGATTTAACGCCAATTAACACGCGCCGTAATTAAAAATAACTCGTTAGTGGGTAGACAAATGGCTCATATAAGGCATGACAGAAAATTAAAAGTAGTAGTACAGTGTAACCTGCTGCGTGGGCATGTACCTTTAAGTAAAACAATGTATACATACCATGTGAGCTATTGTTACCGCAATGTGTCTGTCGTCCTTCGTCGTCCGTCGTCCTTGAACATTTTCAAACGTCTTCTACTCGGTAACCATTGGGCCTATAGTCACCAAACTTCTTGGTCATGGTCCTTAGGTAGGGGGATTACAAAATTGTTAAAATGACGTCATTACGTAATCCAAGATGGCCGCCATCTAAAAATAGCATAAATTCTTAAAAAATCTTCTTCTCATGAACCGCCAACCGGATTTCGATGAAACTTGGTAGGAATGATCGATATGCAATGCTCTTTCAAAGTTGTTAAAATGGTGACCCCGGGGTCAAAAATGGGCGTGGCCCGTGGGGTCAAATTGGGGTCAAATTTTGTTTTTGACTGAATATGGTCATGTTATATATCAAATCGAAGGTATCAATGAGTCGATCACTCTGGTGCATTTATTGTCGAAATTGGATGGTTATATCATCTAAGATGGCCGCCGAAAGGTCAAAAGGTCGTTCTTTTATCAGAGATTTCAAAATACTTCTTCACATGAACCGCTTAGCCCAAACTTAAAAGTTATGGTCCATGGGTGAAGCCTTTTCAGATCTGTTAAAATGGAGGTCATCGCTAATCCAAGACGGCCGCCATCTAAAAATAGCATAAATTCTTAAAAAAATCTTCTTCTCATGAACTTCTGGCCAGATTTCGACGAAACTTGGTAGAATGATCAATGTACAATGCTCTTTCAAAGTTGTTAAAATGGTGACCCCCGGGTCAAAAATGGGCGTGGCCAATGGGGTCAAATTGGGGTCAAATTTAATTTTTGACCGAATATGGTCATGTCTATATCAAATCGAAGGTATCAAAGAGGCGATCGCTCTGGTACATTTATTGTTGAAATTGGATGGTCATGTCATCCAAGATGGCCGCCGAAAGGTCAAAAGGTCATGCTTTTATTGTCGCGCCTGCTTTAGTCGTCGTATTTTCCGTCGTCCGCGTCGTCGTCCGCGTCGTCGTCCGCGTCGTCGTCCGCGTCGTCGTCCGCGTCGTCGTCCGCGTCGTCGTCCGCGTCGTCCGCGTCGTCCGCGTCGTCCGCGTCGTCCGCGTCGTCCGCGTCGTCCGCGTCGTCCGCGTCGTCCGCGTCGTCCGCGTCGTCCAGTTTTTTTGTAAGGCAAATGCGTTAAAGTTATTGTTTTTTCACAATATCTCTTCAACCCCTTGCCAGACATTGATAATATTTCACATCAATGTTTGTCTAGGGATGATGCTTCATTACGCACACCCCCACATCCAAATTATCAAGGTCAAGGTCATTTATTTACTTGTAATGTTCACCGGTTTTTGTAACAGAAATACGTTAAAGTTATTGTTTTTTTCACAATATCTCTTTAACCCCTTGCCAGACTTTGATAATATTTCACATCAATGTTTGTCTAGGAATGATGCTTCATTACGCACACCCCCACATCCAAATTTTGAAGGTCAATGTCATTTATTTACTTGTAATGTTCACCGGATTTTTTAAACAGAAAATGCGTTAAAGTTATTGTTTTTTCACAATATCTCTTTAACCCCTTGCCAGACTTTGATAATATTTCACATCATGTTTGTCTAGAGATGATGCTTCATTATTACACACACCCCACATCCAAATTCTCAAGGTCAAGGTCATTTATTTACTTATAAATGTTCACCGGTTTTGTAACAGAAATGCGTTAAAGTTATTGTTTTTTCACAATATCTCTTTAACCCCTTGCCAGACACTGATAATATTTCATATCAATGTTTGTCTAGGGATGATGCTTCATTACGCACACCCCCCACATCCAAAGTCTGAAGGTCAAGCATTTATTA
Source organism: Conchocele bisecta (assembly GCA_029237695.1). Lineage (NCBI taxonomy): Eukaryota > Metazoa > Mollusca > Bivalvia > Lucinida > Thyasiridae > Conchocele > Conchocele bisecta. The sequence goes on along the minus strand of CM055267.1, from coordinate 125,726,416 downwards.
CTTGTAATGTTCACCGGTTTTGTAACATAAATGCGTTAAAAGTTATTGTTTTTTCACAATATCTCTTTAACCCTTGCCAGACTTTGATAATATTTCACATCAATGTTTGTCTAGGAATGATGCTTCATTACGCACACCCCACATCCAAATTTTGAAGGTCAATGTCATTTATCTTTACTTCTAATGTTCACCGGATTTTTTAACAGAAATGCGTTAAAGTTATTGTTTTTTCACAATATCTCTTTAACCCCCTTGCCAAGACTTTGATAATATTTCACATCAATGTTTGTCTAGGAATGATGCTTCATTACGCACACCCCGACATCCAAATTTGAAGGTCAAGGTCATTTATTTCCTTGTAATGTTCACCGGTTTTGTAACAGAAATGCGTTAAAGTTTTTATTGTTTTTTCACAATATCTCTTTAACCCCTTGCCAGACATTGATAATATTTACATCAATGTTTGTCTAGGGATGATGCTTCATTACGCACACCCCCACATCCAAATTATCAAGGTCAAGGTCATTTATTTACTTCTAATGTTCACTCGTGTGTAACAGAAATGCGTTAAAGTTATTGTTTTTTCACAATATCTCTTTAACCTCTTGCCAGACATTGATAATATTTCATATCAATGTTTGTCTAGGGATGCTGCTTCATTACGCACACCCCCACATCCAAAGTCTGAAGGTCAAGGTCATTTATTTACTTGTAATGTTCACCGGTTTTGTAACATAAATGCGTTAAAAGTTATTGTTTTTTCACAATATCTCTTCAACCCCTTGCCAGACATTGATAATATTTCACATCAATGTTTGTCTAGGGATGATGCTTCATTACGCACACCCCCACATCCAAATTATCAAGGTCAAGGTCATTTATTTACTTGTAATGTTCACCGGTTTTGTAACAGAAATACGTTAAAGTTATTGTTTTTTCACAATATCTCTTTAACCCCTTGCCAGACTTTGATAATATTTCACATCAATGTTTGTCTAGGAATGATGCTTCATTACGCCACACCCCACATCCAAATTTTGAAGGTCAATGTCATTTATTTACTTGTAATGTTCACGGATTTTTAACAGAAATGCGTTTAAAGTTATTGTTTTTTCACAATATCTCTTTAACCCCTTGCCAGACTATGATAATTTCACATCAATGTTTGTCTAGGAATGATGCTTCATTACGCACACCCCCACATCCAAATTTTGAAGGTCAAGGTCATTTATTTCCTTGTAATGTTCACCAGTTTTGTAACAGAAATGCGTTAAAGTTATTGTTTTTTTTCACAATATCTCTTTAACCCCTTGCCAGACATTGATAATATTTCACATTCAATGTTTGTCCTAGGGATGATGCTTCATTACGCACACCCCCACATCCAAATTACAAGGTCAAGGTCATTTATTTACTTCTAATGTTCACAACGGTTTTGTAACAGAAATGCGTTAAAGTTATTGTTTTTTTTTTTCACAATATCTCTTTAACCTCTTGCCAGACATTGATAAAATTTCATCATCAATGTTTGTCTAGGGATGCTGCTTCATTAACGCACACCCCCACATCCAAAGTCTGAAGGTCAAGGTCATTTATTACGTAATGTTCACCGGTTTTTGTAACATAAATGCGTTAAAAGTTATTGTTTTTTCACAATATTCTCTTAACCCCTTGCCAGACATTGATAATATTTCACATCAATGTTTGTCTAGGGATGATGCTTTCATTACGCACACCCCCACATCCAAATTATCAAGGTCAAGGTCATTTATTTACTTGTAAATGTAATGTTCACCGGTTTTGTAACAGAAATACGTTAAAGTTATTGTTTTTTCACATATCTACTTTAACCCCTTGCCAGACTTTGATAATATTTCACATCAATGTTTGTCTAGGAATGATGCTTCATTACGCACACCCCCACATCCAAATTTTGAAGGTCAATGTCATTTATTTACTTGTAATGTTCACCGGATTTTTAACAGAAATGCGTTAAAGTTATTGTTTTTTCACAATATCTCTTTAACCCCTTGCCAGACTTTGATAATATTTCACATCAATGTTTGTCTAGGAATGATGCTTCATTACGCACACCCCCACATCCAAATTTTGAAGGTCAAGGTCATTTATTTCCTTGTAATGTTCACCGGTTTTGTAACAGAAATGCGTTAAAGTTATTGTTTTTTCACAATATCTTTAACCCCTTGCCAGACTTTGATAATATTTCACATCAATGTTTGTCTAGAGATGATGCTTCATTACACACACCCCCACATCCAAATTCTCAAGGTCAAGGTCATTTATTTACTTATAATGTTCACCGGTTTTGTAACAGAAATGCGTTAAAGTTATTGTTTTTTCACAATATCTCTTTAACCTCTTGCCAGACATTGATAATATTTCATATCAATGTTTGTCTAGGGATGATGCTTCATTACGCACACCCCCACATCCAAAGTCTGAAGGTCAAGGTCATTTATTTACTTGTAATGTTCACCGGTTTTGTAACATAAATGCGTTAAAAGTTATTGTTTTTTCACAATATCTCTTTAACCCCTTGCCAGACTTTGATAATATTTCACATCAATGTTTGTCTAGGAATGATGCTTCATTACCACACCCCAACATCCAAATTTTGAAGGTCAATGTCATTTATTTACTTGTAATGTTCACCGGATTTTTAACAGAAATGCGTTAAAGTTATTGTTTTTTCACAATATCTCTTTAACCCCTTGCCAGACTTTGATAATATTTCACATCAATGTTTGTCTAGGAATGATGCTTCATTACGCACACCCCGACATCCAAATTTTGAAGGTCAAGGTCATTTATTTCCTTGTAATGTTCACCGGTTTTGTAACAGAAATGCGTTAAAGTTATTGTTTTTTCACAATATCTCTTTAACCCCTTGCCAGACATTGATAATATTTCACATCAATGTTTGTCTAGGGATGATGCTTCATTACGCACACCCCCACATCCAAATTATCAAGGTCAAGGTCATTTATTTACTTCTAATGTTCACCGGTTTTGTAACAGAAATGCGTTAAAGTTATTGTTTTTTCACAATATCTCTTTAACCTCTTGCCAGACATTGATAATATTTCATATCAATGTTTGTCTAGGGATGCTGCTTCATTACGCACACCCCCACATCCAAAGTCTGAAGGTCAAGGTCATTTATTTACTTGTAATGTTCACCGGTTTTGTAACATAAATGCGTTAAAAGTAGGGTTGTTATCGAATATTCGAATATTCGAATATTCGGTTGTTGTCCGAATATTCGAATACCGTTTTGCTATTCGAATAGTAAAAAAAAAAAATATTTTTTTTTTTCTATCAATTTTCTGTGTACCGAAGGGATTAATCGTTATTTAAAGTCAACACTTTGATATCCATCGTCGGTAAACAATAACCCGCGAACTCGTTAACTAACGTGTTTGTGTACAGCGCCGATGGGCACACAGGCTTAAACAGGTATGACGTCGGTCTCCGTATTAGCGGCACGCATTTGTAGTATTGATTGAAGAAGTTTGTTGTTGATTGGTGTAAGATCTATCGATAGTTTGTCGGTGCACCGTCTTTTATGGGGGCGTTTGCATTTGTGCATTGAATCGAACAAATTCGGTATGGTTGACCAATCATGTTGGACTCACGGGTGACGAAGAAGAGCGACACGTATCTACTTCCCAAAGACACCGAGTGGGAGATCATCGGGGACCTGTCCACCGTGTTCGGCGATCTGACGGAAGTGACTACCTACATGTGCGCCGAGAAATCCGTCTCCAGCTCGCAGATCTACCCCGTTGTGTGCGGCCTCCTACGCAACAGTCTAAGACCCATCGACGACGACAGCAGCCTCGTTCTGAAAGTGAAGGACACTATGCGTGTAGAGTTAGATCGCCGTTTCAAGCCGACGTCCGTGGACACCGCCACTCTGTACCGGTGATCGCTTCCCTGTTGGATCCACGATACAAGCGGCTGCCTTTCCTGAACCGCCTGCAGCGCCAGACCGCCGAGGAAACACTCGAATCCCGCATGACGAGATACCCCTCCGTCTACCCACCCGTGACAGCGACGAGTGTGAACCCACGCCCTCAAAACGCCGGAAACCGAACTTTCTCACATTTGACTCGCCAGTGAATGAGGACAATGACGAACTTCGTTCCTACCTACGTGAATCTCCGGACCCGGAAGTTGACCCCTTGTCGTGGTGGAAGCACAACGAGACCAAGTTCCCCAGGGTCGCCGTGATCGCCAGACAAGTTCTCGCTGTACCCCGCCACTTCTGTACCCTCTGAGCGCATTTTCTCCACCGCCGGACTATTACTGAATAAACTACGTAACCGGCTATCCAGTGACATAGTGGACAAAATTATCTTCTTGAATAAGAACAAGGTTTCACACATTTCTGACTTAGACAACAGTGATTAAGTTATTAAGTTACAATTTGTTGGATAAACTGTGCGTGATACATTCAGTAATGAAACTGGATCTGAGAAAACCACCCTTAACGCAACGCCGTATATTGCCCCTGTTTTGTTTTGTGTTCTAAGAATAAACTCAATAAAGTTATCTTTCAACTTTGTGTAAATTTCACGTGTCACTGGCTGCCAGCCAACTTACACCGCAGGCGTTTACGGCGACAATTCCAAACAATCCGACACGTGACCTAGCTGGCACGGGATTTTATAATTAACAGCGCTCCAGATACGGTGTAATATTTGATCAATTAGGCGTGATGTTTTTAATATGTCTTCGAAAAATTACAAGTACGTAGGGAGTCACTTTATTTAGACTAATTCATTGAGACGATTCTAAAGCACTTATAACTTGCCATTTTGGGGAGAAATTATAATTTTACTATCAAATTACACAGCGTAACTGGAGCGTTACATCTACACCGATACGCTGTAAGCTGGTCAGATTAATTTTGTCATTTCTTCACATATATATGCTCTGTTGAATATTGATAAACTGTTTGGATGATTAGCGTTTGTTTGTTTCGTTTTTCTCCAGTCATTAAAAGTGGTCTGATGTACACCCCCCCCCCCCCCCCCCCCCCACACACACACACCAGTGATTGATTGAATATTGGTGCTTAACGGCCTATCAACAGCTAAGGTCGTGTAAGGCCAGGTTAACTGGATTATATTTAATATATCCTTCATATCGAGATCGATTTTTTCCCGTTTATTTTTTCATTTTCTAACTACCGGTAACTACGCAGGTACAGAAATGTAACCTGTAACCTGTGACGCATCAATCGCGGCTATCTGAACCAGATCCCGTCTAGCAAACAATGGCTATTTAGAGCACACACCGTGTAGTGTAGTGTGATTACCAGCGGAGTAACTACGTCTGCCTACCGAATATAGCGTTTTCCGAATATTCGAATACTATTCGAATACCTCGACCGAATATTCGAATACCGTTTTTGGCATTCGATAACATCCCTAGTTAAAAGTTATTGTTTTTTCACAATATCTCTTTAACCCCTTGCCAGACTTTGATAATATTTCACATCAATGTTTGTCTAGGAATGATGCTTCATTACGCACACCCCCACATCCAAATTTTGAAGGTCAATGTCATTTATTTACTTGTAATGTTCACCAGATTTGTAACACAAATGCGTTAAAGTTATTGTTTTTTCACAATATCTCTTTAACCCCTTTCCAGACATTGATAATATTTCACATCAATGTTTGTCTACGGATGATGCTTCATTACACACACCCCCACATCCAAATTCTGAAGGTCAAGGTAATTTATTTACTTGTAATGTTCACGGTCAAATGCCTCGGTAGGCGCGACACCGCTTCCGTGGCGGAATTCTTGTTAGAGATTTCAAAATTCTTCTTCACACGAACTACTTGGCCCATGGTGGCCAAACTTCGCATTTATGGTCCATGGGTGAAGCCTTTTCAGATTTGTTAAAACGGAGGTCGTCGCTTGTCCAAGATGGCCGCCATCTAAAAATAGCGCAAATTCTTAAAAAAATCTTCCTTCTCATGAACCGCCAGCCGGATTTCGACAAAACTTGGTAGGAATGATCAATGTAGAATGCTCTTTCAAAAATGGGCGTGGCCCGTGGGGTCAAATTTTATTTTTTACCGAATATTAAGGTATCGGTGAGGCGATTGCTCTGGTGCAATATTTGTCAGAATCGGATGATTAAGTCATCCATGATGGCCGCCGAAAGGTCCATTTATTCGAGATTTAGAACGTCTTTTTCTCAGGAACCACATGGCCGATGCTGGCCAAACTTCATAGTAAGTTAAGATCCTTGGGTGAAGCATTTCAGATTTGGTAAAATGAGAGTCATCACTTAATCTAAGATGACCGCCATCTAAAAATAGCACAATTTTTTTAAAACACATATGAACTCAATGTCACATTCTCCTCTGGTGTTCATGGAATCAGGTGAGCGAATTAGGACCATCATGGCCCTCTTGTTTCTGTAAGTACATGTATGTTTACCTTTGATGCCAATGGTAATGATGTTACATGTGTGAAACAAACTTAGATACATACGACATGAGATAGAATCACATGTTATTCTTTCTGAAGAACAATTAGACATACATTTAAGTATATGAAATTCCTGTTTTTTTATTGTTCACATGTAGCCAGCGATTGTGTACTTCTTTTCACAAAATTAACAAAATACATGTACATCCAAAAAGGTGGTTAGGGTTGGCTGAAGGGGAGGATGTGAAGGCCAACATTAATTTAGAGTTCACATGTTAAGGCTTTGATCTTGCAGCAATTAATACCACACATTTAAGTTAATGACGTCGCTCATTTTTTGTCAGGGAAATATGGTATTTTGTCAAGGAAATGTCAGGGAAATGTCGGGGAATTTTATATCAGCTTCTGTGTGGGAACCCTGTCTATGTGCGACCAGCATAGCCCCGGATTCGCATGCGCATACACTGATAAGGGGCTATGCTGGAGTCATGTATTCAGGTAGTACCGTATTATATTAATAGCAGCGACCGTTATGTCCATTTTTAAACCTAATCAATAAACAGTAAATATACACTATCTGTATGGTCCGCAGACGATAACTTGCTACTTGTTAACAAACAAACAGGTCATAAACAAAACACAGAATTTGTGAGACAGGTAAATATACTCGTGCCAGTATTCCTTTTCAATATTGATTTTGAGATTTGTCATCAAGTCCTATGTAGTCGAGGGGTTAAAATGACTGATATCGATGCCGTAGGTAGTGAGTTCGAATCTTAGTTTTTCATACACATACTATTTTGATTTGTTTATATTTTATTATATATTTCTTTTGTATGTGTGTTGCTCTTACAAATTACATTAATTAAGCATGAAATAGATTACATGTAGAAGTCTCACTTTGAAGACAACTAATAACTATACACATTTCATATGTGTCTACATGAAGAATCTGGGAGTAAGTAAGCAAGTAAGTAAGCAAGCAAGCAAGCAAGCAAGCAAGCAAGCAAGCAAAGCAAGCAAAGCAAGCAAGCAAGTACAATATGATATTGACGAAAACACCTGGCCCTATGGACCTATATGTCACTTTCAAATTTTAGGTAACAAATGTATGTGTAAATATACAATATAAACTCGTATGTTCTCGCCGATCATATCACAATCAGGTCATACAGCAGGAGTGATAACCCTTGTCATTTCACGTATTCCCTTCTCCAGCAAGCAGTCATAAAAAGAACAGAATGATATCGACAAAAGTAATGCATTTTGTGAGGTGCGAACTCACGACATGTACGTGCACTTTATAATGTAGTTATTATGCACGAAAATGAGGCTATGATATGATAATACACCTGGTCTACCTATATTTGGACTCATCGATTGACCTCCAGCAACTTATTATCGTCTGTCATTTATACCTACGTATGTCCACAGTGTCAATATTTGGGTGGGGGGAATTGTTTATGGCCCGTTTCTCATGTGCAGGTCACTAGTAGTGTTATTTTAATAGACCTCATCGTATTTTGCCGATATTGATTTTCAAAATCTGTCATATCCTCTGTAAATGACGCTGAAAGTTGATAGAAATTTCAGAGCAGACCGGCCGAATTTTATACCGCGATCGGATTCTTTCGCGATCCGGTGACTTAGTTCCCAATCATCGCGGTATATTAGAGCTACAGTGGCTGCTCCTGATCGAGCCAAAATATTTAAGCAGCCTATAGCTATGACGAATTTGCATTGTCAGCTGACGTAATTATGATGTTTTTAATTAGAGATTGGCGAACGTTGTAAACCATGGGCAGACTACGCAAATCCACTGCTTGGTCTGGCCGCTAATGCAGTAAGCCGGCATTTATCACATAAACACGTTTGCCGTGTCATAAATAGACTGGTTCCCGGTAGTATTGTTTCGCTAGGCACGCATCAGACAGGGTACCAGTCTAGTGACGAATACGAAACTGACGTCAGCAACCGCATGTATTGATCTTTGATATGGCTTTGTGCACTTGGTAAATCTTGACACGCAGTGTGTTTGATGTCGGCCAGCTGACTTAGGCTTGCCACTTTAGACGAATCAGCATCGTGTAAACACACAGTTTCGAAACTAATGGAGTTTTATAACTTACGTGGAATTGCATTATGCATATTGGAATACACGACACATAATACATATCGGGATTTACCTTTCTGACTTTCTGTACCAACTAGTACCACCATAGCACAACTTGCACAACTTCATAACCAACGCGTGCCCACCACATTCCACTATTCATCATCTGACCTTTTTTTTTATCTTACCCTATTTTTTCCCTGTAATCGACTTCTCTATTTTCAATGTTCACTCGTATCTTGTATTAACATGTATGCCAGCCTGCAATTGCATGTAGATTTTCTCATGCACTGGCTTCTATTGCCATCTTAAGCCACTGATTTTGTCACTTTAAATCATGGTCATAATAACATTAATAGCCAATTATCTGTTATACAATTGTCTATGCCTTGAAGAAAACCCGGCCTTCGTGACTTTGCCTCGTCTCTTGTTGTGTTTAGGTCCTTTTCTCTGTACCACCTAGGAACACCATACTTGCACAACTTCATCATAACCACCACATACCACTATCCAACATGTAACCTTTTTTATGCCCCCACCAATTTATTGGGGGGATATTATGTTTTACCCCTGTCCGTCCGTCTGTGTGTCCATGCGTCCGTAAGGCAAATGCGTTTAAGTTTTCAATAACTCCTTAACTCCTTCACAAATTTCCATCATATTTGCCAACAATGTCAGTCTAGGGATGGTGCTTTTTTTCGCATATGACGCACGCCCGAACACTAAAGTCACTGGGGACTTATGTTCACCTTCTTTGTAAGGCAAATGTGTTAAGTTTTTAATGTTTTCTCAATTACTCCTTAACTCCTTCACCAATTTCAATAATATTTGCCCACAATGTCTGTCTAAGGATGGTGCTTTGTTTCGCGTACGACGCATACCCAAACACCCAAGGTCACTGGGGACTTATGGTCACCTTCTTTGTTTAACTTTTTAATCTTTTCTCAATAATTTCTGTTTCCTTTCACGCATCTGCTTCATATTTCATTCACGCATTGCTGTAATGGTCCTCTAACGTTCGTCCCGCTCCATTTTGGATTTGGAATTCTGCCTCGTTTTCTATCAAAGCGGTATGTGGTATGTGTGGGGTATCCGTGTTCTATGAACACATTTTCTTGTTTGAACTTGACCTATATTTATGTTCTGTAAATCTGTTTCTCGTACTATATCACTTAGAACCATCATACTTGCACGACTTCATAACCAATGGGTGCTCACGACATACCGCTATCCAACATGTGGCCCTTTTTGTCGGGTTTTAAAAAACAAATCCTGGCTATTGGATTGGTGAAAGCCGGGCGGGCGGTGGGCAGCGGCGTCCAAGTCCAATGCTATGTTTTCGTGTTTAGGTCCATTTCTCTGTTAAAAGTACATGCCCACTCGGTACGCACAAACTGTTCTTTATATCAAAGACATTTTCTGGCAAAATAAACATTCATTCACCATTACCCCACGTATTGATTGGCATTATTGTACATTTTATATCAGATGTAAATTTCCACACTGATATCAGGGGCGATAACTGTGTTCTTTAAAATGTTAACAGACTTTATTATGTATTCTGTGTATTTATTGTTTGATGTGCAATGATCATACTTTATAATCTGTCGAAAATATTATTTCAGGTGACACATTTAATTAGTATTTAAATAATAGTATAAATAATTAAAAAATATCATGCCTCATTTGTATATTAAAACAGCCTGATACCACCGCGAGTCAAAGAACATTTTGTGCCTACTGAGTGGGCATCTACCTTTAATGTACATGTACAACCATATACCACTATCCATCATTTTTACCTACTTTTTTCGCGTAATCGACTTAGCCATTTTCAATGTTAAATTGGACAACATTCATCAGACAGCACAGATGTTCACTCGTATCTTGTACTAATAAATGTATGCCAGCCTGCAACTGCATGTAGGTTTTCATATACTGGCTTATTTTGCATTCTTAAGCCACTGACAGTTGTCTCTTTCATCGTGGTCACAATAACATTAATAGCCAATTATTACTTATCCATTGTCCCTGCCTTGAAGAAAACCCGGCCTTCATGGCTTTGACTCATCTCTTGTTTCCATTTGTTTGGCCTTTAAGGTATGAGAAGCAGATGCAGCAGGAGGAGGAGTCGTACCAGCAGCAACGGCGGCGACTGTTGGCTGAGGTACAGGAAGAGAAGGACCGTCTGGCCCAGCAGGCGTCGCGACAGAGGGCCGAGCTCGACAAGCTTCAGCAGCAGCTACACGACAAACACGGATACGCCCTCGACGCCATGAAGGTCGAGTTTGATAAGGCTCGCGATGAACAGGAGCGGAGGCACATGGTAAGTTTTACTGTGCTGTAACTCAAAGAATTCTCGGCAGTTCAAAGTGATGCTAACCCATACTGATCTTCATCAAGAGTTTGATGTGATGAACAGGAGTGGAGGCACACAGTAAGTTTTTCACATGGTGTTTGTTTGGTAACTATTCAATGCCATATCCCCGAGGACACAGCCCATCCATAAATTAGCGATGAACTGTGGCCTAGGGTATATGGCATTGGACTTCAATACCCAAGGTTGTGAGTTCAATCCTCACCGTAGGCATGAACAATACTTACATATTATTTCCATCCCACTGGTCTGTCGGAAGAGACTTTACACTGTGGTACCGTCTCTGTATGACCTTTGCTGCTGTTGGCACGTTAAACCCATTCAATTTTTTTTTTACAATTCGTCACAACAGATTTGACTTGGCGCTAGTGACATATTCGAGATTATATTGTGTATAGTGAATTTTAACGCTGCGGGACATCATAGCGGTTCATCACAATTGGGGTTATTCTACCTTGTTGAAATTGACTTTCCGGGGTAGGTTTAATAGATTCATATAGAAATTCTGCTGGGACCACGAGGTTAGTTCGAGGTTAGCAGTGGTGACGCGTTTAACCATGTTCTAGCCAGTGGGAATCAACTGTAGTAACTTCCCAGAAATACTGACGCCCTGGAACTGAACCCTGAATCGAACCTGGGTCGCCAGCGTGGCAGTCTGACGGTGTTACCCATCGGCCATGGTCTGCTCTAGGAAGAGACAGTAGTTTCACTGTGGGGTTACAATGGGAGTGGAAACTGTCTGATTTCAGATACGGAAAATAGCTGAATTCCCGCGCGACAATTTGAAGGAAATGTAATTAAATGGTAGTTTTTTTCGGCATCTATTATTGAATATGGTACACTTTTAATATGTTCCAGTAAGTATTGACATTTTACAACCAAGATTAGCTCGGAATATGGTATTGCTGCGCCTGAAAATAGAAAGTAGAAAATTTGTATCGGGTTTTATATGCAAATATACAAAGAAAATATTATGCTACTATGATGAAAACGGTGTATTTCTCAGTCAGATATTATAATGCAGGTGTATATATGCACCGAACGCCATTTTCTAACTTTCATACAGTCAAAAATACGTTTTTTTTTGTCGTTATATTTCTGTTTTGTGGATACAGAAACTTCCTGATCTACTTTTGGTGGATACAGAAACTTCCCTGGTAATTACGGAAACTGGCCCTGTTTCCACTTTAAAAAAACGTGGAATATTGTGTTAAAATGTATAAAAGCCTTAATTTAGTCATAGAAACACTAGATATAACCAATGGAGTAAATTTTTTTATAAAAGACAAATTTTCCAATCATGTAGCATTTACACATTTTTGATGTTTTTATGAGTAGCGGAACCACCACGGTTGGTCAGTGGCAATTGCATCTGTGTTCGACTCCATTGATTGTGTTTGATCCCTACCAGCGTCAATGGCCACTTGAATTAATAGTATTATAATATGCAATGCTCTCTTATCTATGTAGATCTCCACTTCGCTCTACTAAATACGACCCTCATTCGAGCAAGCTGAGAACGGTATGCGATGCGTCACAATTACGTAGTCAGTTAAGTATCGCAAGGCGTTGTTCACATGAATACTGTGGTTGGTAATGATAATATGAAATCAATATATCGCTCGCTGTAGATCTTTATACTGAGGTGAGCAATTTATTTAAATAAGTTAACAAAAATTTAAATATACTGTGCTGTCATGATTTTATGTTTTTCCTGTCTTAATCATCGATTCTCCCGCTTGGCTAAGTGTAGTGGCCCTTCCGCCAATTGTTTGTCCTGACTCGTTAATTGATTCCTCATTTTGTTTTGTAGATTTTGAAACTGAATGTTCAAACTATTCAAGTTTAGGAAATACTCGCCATTGCGTACAATGGCTGGCAGTCATCTTGCAAGCATTGAAAGTGTTATACATAACGTATGGCATTCGACGTGATCACATTGAAGTGTTTGATATCACTTGGGCTCCAGCATATCCAACAAACAGACAAGCAGACCCCGTAAGTCATGATACATCATTGGAAGAGTCAATTTAAATTATATATGTTTCACGATCTTAGTGCAGTTGCCAAACTATGATTTTGGGTTCTGGAGTACTCCCGCTTGGATTTTTTGGACTTGGATTGTCCAAAGAATGGAGATTTCAAATTCACGTGATGCCATCCTGGCATCCTTGGGCATTTTGAAATATTGAAGATGGCCGCCAAAAGTTGATAGTGTACACCAAAATGACTGCATTGTATTTGTGAATGTTGCCTAGTAGTACAGTAAATATTGACGTGAAATTTGCCTAACCCAGACCTTTAGTATAATAAGCAAGTTTGAGGTCTAAAAGCTGTATATGGATGTCCTAAAGCTGTAAAAAAAAATCCCACACAATCACCCTTGGGGAAAGTTCTAATTTGTATATTTCCAATATGGCCGCCAAAATACAATATATTAAGACTTTTGGCAGCAGCAATCATTAAATACACCACACTAAGTGTTGTTTAGCCATTCTGGTCATGTATTGTGGAGCTGTAGAACACATTTCAACTGATTCTGTTTTGATTTAATATCAATTTCATTTGCCTAAATCCAATATGACCGCCAAATATTTTTATTTTGCTATACTGTATACAGCTATAATGCTCAGGCTTGATATAAATCTCGTAGAATGTGTGAGTATAACAGAAGCGTTTCTTTTCTCATATTGAAACAATGATGGGCAGTTATCATTTATGTTGGTTCAATATGGCCGCCAAAATTATATTTAATAACCAGAAATAAACATATTTTTTTGTACATAAATGTGAACTACTACAGCTTACATACAGGCGTGTGATGTGGACACTACCAAGATGCTCTCCTGTGAGAATTTATACATGTTTTAGATGTTTGTACTAATTAATAACACTGCAACCAGTATAAAATATATCTAAAGCAAGCGATCAGGGCTCACTGTCGTTTGACATCTGACATTAAGGCCACATTATTGGCTACAGAATGAAAATATGGATGCTAATAAATAAATATATGAAGTTTCAAGAAATCTGATTAATGGTTGCAGAGATAATGGGTAGCCGAAAGCTTTAACACAAATCTTACTGACAGACGGACAAATAGACGTTCTCACGAATGGATAGTAAGTGGCTATTATTTTGTTTAAATTAGCCACATAAACGTTAAACATAGCCACGCAACAGAACGGAATGAATGGAATTTACAGTTACCATTGTTCTCATGCCACATAACTACCAATTCTGTCAGGCTGGACGGACGGACAGATGGAAACACAAAAACATTATACCCCTCAAATTCATATGCTTGAGGTATAACATCAAGAAGCATAGAAGGCTGAAAATTGGATATAAAATAATGATTAACCCTGTCAGAGATTTCGAAGAAAGGAGATGACGACTTTCATGAACAGTTTCATTGCAAAGAGAATATTATGAACATATTAAGTGTTACAAAGTGTACATTAAACCAGCAGATACACCTACTCAAACTACCAGCAGTGCCAAGCAGCCAAACTATACTCCAGCCAAACGCATCCGACGAGAAAGGTATGTCACTATCACAACATATTGGTGCACCATCAAGTTGCTAGTTGACCCAAGTTAGAAATTACATTGGACAAGGAAAATTATAGCTTTGACGCAGATGCTCCAGATCATGACAGACATGGCTACAGCACCTCCTGAGCTGGTATGACGTATTCGTGTAAGACATGTACACACCAGTGTCCATCCGTGTATCTGCTCCATTAATGATAGTAGCGTCCACTGCATGTGTCGAGTTCGGTGTCGGAATGGATCACATAGCCTTACAATTTAAGAATAGCTACCCCCTGATTAGCCAGTGTATCGGCTCGTGAATTCAGGGTCTATGCCATTCGCCATTATGAATACTGTCCGACAGAGATTATATCCTGATAAAAATGTGCAAAATCATGAAGATCTACAATTTTACATGTGCTACTAGGTCCCTTTTGGTAGCCGATCACCCATCAAATATGAATTATTATGTGTACATTTAAATGAGCCTTTCTTTATAACTGATTATTCTCTCCTGTTATGTTTATCATGCATCGTTAGACATGTAAAATTGTGAAATGACATCCGAAACAGCACTTTAAGATGGTCTAGCGAATGGACCGAGTGCTTGCTGACAAAATGGACTCAAACGCTTTTCCAACGAATGTAGACCGTTGTCACACACATCGCAAATATGAAAGATTTTACTGAAGGCAAACAAGATCATTTACTGAACTGCAAACAGTGCATGTCCTAATCCCACTATCTGGAGGCGCAGTTAGGCTATACTGGTGACATTTAACATAATGTCCATTTTGTCAGTTGGCAGGACAAATGCAATCTGCATTAATAGTCCATTGTTTATTTGTTTCCATTGTCACTCATTTGTCTTGTTTTAAAATCCTAAATACAACAGAGGAAATACAAAATGTATAATCCGGCATGCAGTCACTGCAATCACTAGGTCTACAGTCATATATTATAGGTATTTGGTGGCCATTTTGAAAATATATAAATGGTTAGTGTGCATAATATTGCCTGTATGTTCATATAATACAGACACAATCTAAAAGATGTAAGCTAGACACAGGTGTTTTATGATATAACAATATTGCAGAATGTTAATGTATGGCAGCCATATTGGATATATGAACCTTAAATAGACATGCAGTCAGATATATAACATGGTTACCAAGATGGCCGCCATAATTTCTAAATTATCATATTTCAACTCGTAAATCAGTCAAAACATGCGTGTTTGCTTTATAACAGTGTTTGAATCTGGGCGATTTATGTGACAATATTAATAACCTATCTATTTTCTATCTATTTTCTATCTATTCTATCAAATATTGTTGTAAGATTTGTGAAGTATTCAAGATGTCCGCTAATAAACATCTGGTCACCAAACATTCAGTTGCGTGTCATGAAGTATATCACTGACGTTAATGACCCTGTATCTGGTAATGTCCCATAGTATCGTTTGCATAGCATACCATATTACATAAATGTAAATGTTGTCGTCTTGCGGCAGAGAGATTTTCTGTTCTTTGAGAATCCGCCTAATAGTGTAGTACACAGGAAAGTTGTAAACATTCCTCAAGAAGGGGTCCTCCACGGCCATATGGTCCTGTGAGGAAACCCCACACCCACACGTGGCGCACCACACGGCGAAGTTCAACTGGTTTTGTCAAAACTGCATCAGTGACGTTTTCCACCCATTCACGGTATCGTTAGTCTGGATCTTGGGCAGCCTATATTTTTCAAAGATGTTGGTTTGAAAACCTGTCCCAGCTGTGGAGCTGCGAACATGGATAGTGGGGTGTACCAGCTGGGGAGTGACCGCCTTAGCGGTGTAGACCCCACCGGGCCGCTATTTTGCATCAGAATTAAAGCCAAACGCATTGGTGTCCATAACGATATTGTCATGTTTGCCAATGTTCAAAGCAGGGCTTGCACGCTTCAGCAGCCAATCGACAACTCTTGCAGGGAGCGCCGCTCCGTCCTCGGATCGATCATGTTCATGGTCGGCTGGTGCAACGTTGAAAAGGACGAAGGGTTCGGCTACGAGAAGGACGGCCGCGCAGTAGGCGCAAAGCTGACCCCCGGTCTTTGGAGTTTGCAAGCTCTCCAAGCTTTTGTCGCGTTGGAGGTTGATGGCCGAGCCAGCCTCACAATCTCGAAAGCCACCAGACTTGCGACCTTGACCGTCGAGCCCGCCAACCGGGTAACGATCTCCCCGGCGTTAGCCGTGTGGCTCGGTTTTACAACAACATACTCCGGCAACAGCAGAATGTTTGGCTCAGGCGAGTACGTCGGCAACGGCCCTGTGGTCTTCGCCTTCACGAAAACGCTCAGGGTGCACCTGGATCAGCCAGACACATCATACAACACGTTAGACGGAGCCCCCCAGTACTTTCCTTAAGGTTGTGCATGCCAGTGACCGTTTATATTGGGAGACCCTGACCTTAGACTTCCCAACCCCCGAGATGAAACGTTTGGAATCGGGGCACATCCACGAATTGAAGATCTATATTCTCGATGATAAAGCGCAAGAATTAAAGAACGATTCTCGAAATAACGGAAAAATATGAGCATATACGGCCCAGGCAGTTCCAGCGCATGTGCAGAACAGGACGTTCCCGTCGCAGGCACAGACAACAAGGATGATGCGGCAATGAGAAGGATAGAGGTAACGGCATCGCAGGCCCATGCAATGGCGACTACCTTGATGGGGATCATGCATCGATTGCTAATTCCAAGGCCCGTAATAACAGTTTGGGCCAAGGAGTGGGGCGCACTGCGCTCGGGGGACCACGAATATTCATTTGGCGCCAACGTGAGCAACAGATATACGGGATGCACCATGGTGACGTCCGGGCGGGTTCTACGAATTTCGGTATGTTCAATGAACTTTAAGGGATATGCTACTACCGAAGTCCAAGTGAATCTCGTCCTGAACGGGGTAGAGCAGAAGTCTGGTGTCACCAAGCATGCGGGGCAGAGGTCAGGGTTTGCGATATTCGATGACACATCAATTGAAGTAGCAGCTGATAGTGTTATTAACTTTGTGACAAAATCGAGCTTAATTTATGATGAATGCTATATCCTGAGCTGCCATCCGGGGCGGCTGACCCGACCGATCTCTTTTAGGATGACTAGGATTGTCGAGATACAACAGATTCTCCAGCATGAGGGAGAGACACGGACAGGTCATGCAAAAAAATATAGGCGGGCGGTCAATGTCGTCGAGGGGGTGAACACCATGCTAGCCTCAGCTTCTATTGTGAGCAAGCACGACCGAAAAACAGTATCAACGTTATCGTGTCGAAAGCAATAGCCGACAACGATATATCAGATAGTGAGTTCAAACTGGTCGTCGAACAGATGGCTAGGTACCAGGAGTTAAAGGGTGCGATCCGGTCCAACGCCCACCAGCAGGTTTTGGAAAATGACGACATAAACAAACTTGTCATGGAGGGGCGGGCCAATGAGAGAAAGACTCCTCACCTGCCTCGGGACGTGATATGCTTGTTGACGTGAGCTTGCAACAGCAGCAACTCTGTCGCAAGTCCCGCTGCCATAGTGCTGTTTCGTCGGTGCCACCTTACAAAGCATAAAATTTTTGGGCAAGATTTTTTCCCCGATCGAGTTCCAAGTACACCAGGCTGAGCGACGGGGCGATCCCTTTGGCCGGCCAGGGGCGTGGGCCGTCCTTAGGCTCGCCTCGTTGAGGTACCATTGGATCTCCGAGCAATTAGCAAGCGACATGGGTGCGGGTTTCGTTTTTCCCACAAAGGGGCGTGGGGGCTGCGGCTTTCCGCATGGGTGCCGCGGCATTCCGCATGGTGCCCACGGTTACCCCACTGGGAGAGGTGCATTCGCTCCCCCTGCTGCTGAAGGACTTGAACTTCTTCACACAAATGCCTTCATTACCCGCCGGGTAAGAAGGTCTTTTGTTCCACCGTTGAACTCAAATTCCTCAACAGTTCCGAACACTCCTGTATTAAATCTGTGCACAATTATGATAAGTATAACCCCTTCATAATTTTCCCGAAGGGTATGAAGGTCATTATAAAAATCACTTCACACGCGAACTCGAAAACGTCCGACAAATTTTATATCTCGAATATACTGGGAAATTATATCCAACATTGTCTGGTTATAATAATATCCGTATGCAGTTTATTGATTTTAACATTTATAAAACTTTAAAACTTCTGTCATTGAAAAAGCCAACCGATCACAGCAACAGACACGTAACCTCTGAAGCCAATCACATGACACGTCACATTCCCTTCTCCAATAATCCCGGCTGGCAGTTTTAGTTGACAAAATGTTAAGGTGCCCACTCAGCCATGTTAAAGTTTTTTGCGTATCCAATATCTCTGTAACGGTGAGTCGGATTTACCTCAAACTTCATATACTTCCTTATCATCATCCATATTTTCATTCCATACCATATATCCATGCGGCCTTCATGTCCAAGGTCAAGGTCAAATTACTTAGAAAGATTTCCGTTCAAGTTTTCGGGTACCGATTATCTCTGCAACGTTAAGTCGGATTGTCTTCAAACTTCATATACTTCCTTATCGTCATCAATATTTTCATTCCATACCACACCTATGCGGCCTTCATGTCCAAGGTCAAGGTCAAATTACTTAGAAATTTGCGTCTGTAAGATGTGCATTAAAGTTTTCGGGTACCCATTATCTCTGCAACGGTAAGTCAGATTGACTTCAAACTTTATATACAGTCAAACTTGCATTAAGCGACCACCTAAGGGAGACACCAAAAATGGTCGCTTAGAACAATGGTCTCTTTAACACAAAAACCAGAAAATGGAAATCCGGGTACTGGTATGTCCGGTTATATGGTTTAATATTCGGAATCGGGAAATCGCGAATATTAAACATTAACATAGAAATAAATACATTAGAATACTACCGGTAATGTTTACTGTGCACTTTTCTGAATTATTCAGGGTTTATTTTATCAAAATAGATCAAAGAATTTAATGTTATTGCAAAATAAAATTGCCCAGCTGAAATAACAAACAGGCAATAGTGTCTGTGATCACTTCAGACCAGACGTGTTTCGCCCTGGTGATTTTTACCAGTCGTTGACTGACAACCAAACCAGCTGATAGAATAATGATTTATTAATGCAGTGTTTGGTTTATACCAGTATCGTTATGTGTCGGGAAAATTGGAATTAGGTGAAATAAAAATGCTTACGTATTCAGTGCACAACAAAAAAATATTTGTTTTAAATGAATGAAATACGCAGATATTTTCCCATGTGTCAAACGACCAGTCCTGTTGTTCCCATGTGCTAAGAAATGATGAGTTAATTCCCTTTAGTAATCACAAAGGAAACGAGCCAATCAGAACAAGGTTTCAAGTCAAGATTATTAAACAATGTCCCATTCACACTTTGACATTGACAGGGGATTTGTTTCCTTTGTTTGTCATACGCTTGAGGCTAATTTCACCTGGAGAAAGTGACATCCTGTCAATTAATGGTCGTTTAGTACAAACGACCATTGCTGTTGGTTACAAAATATATATGGCCGGTGGTCGCATTAAGGGAAAGTCGTTTAATACACTGTCATTATATAGGCCAAATGGTCGGGGGGAATTAAAAGTGTTTGCATAAGACAAAAGTCGCTTAATGCACGTGGTCGCTTTGCAAGTTTGACTGTACTTCATTATCATCATCCATATTATCCATACATGCCCGCTATACATGTATATGTATACTCGTTTAGTAATATTTATTTTACTGATAGTGACTGGCAGTGGTATCAGGCTAGTTTCATATGCAAATGAGGCATGATATTTTTTAATTATTTATACTAATTAAATGCGTCACCTAAAAACTAAACAGATTATAGACAGACAGATTATAAAGTATGATCGTTGCACATCAAAAAATAAATACAGAGAATGAATAGTAATGTCCGTTCACATTTTAAGGAAACTCGCCCATGATATCAGTTTGGAAAGTTACGTCTGATATACAATGTACAATAATGCCAATCAATACATGCGGTAATGGTGAATTAATGTTTACTTTGCCAGAAAATGTCTCCGATGATGTTTTTGACATAAAGAACATTTTATGCTTACCGAGTCGGTATAATCTGTCGAAAATATTATTTTTTCAGGTGACGCATTTAAGTAGTATAAATAATTAAAAAATATCGTGCCTAATTTGCATATGAAAATGGCCTGATACCTCCGCGAGTCGCTATTTGTAAAATAAATATTAAAGGCTCCTTCTCTATATGATTTTACATGTTGCTGGGACGTTAAACCCATTCACTGTCACTTTGAAATGGAGGCTCCGTCTCTATATGACCTTAGCTGTTACTGGGACGTTAAACCCATTCACTTTCACTTTGAAACCGTGGCTCCGTCTCTATATCACCTTAGCGATTGCTGGGACGTTAAACCCGTTCACTTTCACTTTTAGACGGAGATCCGAGAGATGAAGGAGAGAATGGAGATAGAGAAGCAGTCGTGGGAGGAGAACTTCCGCAAGAAGCAGGAGAACTATCTGATGACCAAGGAGCGAGAGCTAAAGGGCAATGTGAAGAAAGAGCGCAACAAAGAGATAGAGCTGGTTATCAGGCAGTTAGAGGCCGACGCAACTGCCGCACGTGAGGATTGTGAGCGGGTTGCAGAGAATAGAATTAAGTAAGTTGATGTTTCATATTTCTATAATCTAACAGGATAAAGTAAGTTACTGTCGTAGTTCTATAACCAAACAGGATAAAGTAAGTTAATGGTTCGTAGTTCTATAAGCAAACAGGATAAAATAAGTTAATGGTTCATTAATCTATAAGGTTCGATTTCTAGATAGGTAAGTTAATGGTTCGTAGTTCTATAAGCAAACAGGATAAAATAATTAATGGTTCGTAGTTATCGTATAAGCATACAGGATAAAGTAAGTTAATGGTTTGTAGTTCTATAAGCAAACAGGATAAAATAAGTTAATGGTTCGTAGTTCTATAACCAAACAGGATAAAGTAAGTTAATGGTTCGTAGTTCTATGACCAAACAGGATAAAGTAAGTTAATGGTTCGTAGTTCCTATAAGAACAAACAGGATAAAAATAAGTTAATGGATTCATAATTCTATAAGCACGGATAAAATCAGTTAATGGTTTCGTACGATCTATAGAAAAATAATTAATGGTTCGTAGATCTATAAGCAAACAGGCACAAAGGTAAGTTAATGGTTCTAAGTTCTATGTTCGTATTATACCAAACAGGATAAAGTAAGTTAATGGTTCGTAGTTCTATAAGCAAACAGGATAAAATAAGTTAATGGTTCGTAGTTATACAGTGCGACCCCGTTAGTACACGCTTCACTATAACACGATTTCGGTTAGTACACGGTTGTGCCATGGCTCCCGAATTTTTTTCCTATTTGTATATCAAAATCGTGTTAAATTTGTAACACGGCTATTGTCAGAAATCGTGTTAAATTTGCGATTCTTTCCCAAATTAGACCCAAAATGGACGATTTTTTTTTTTTATGGACGCATAGCCTCCTTTTACAGAGTGGCCTGCGGTTCTCTTACCAGGCGAATTGCAATTCCTGGAGCGCAGGATTGTAATTCGCGTTCCCATTAATTGCAATTGGACCGCAATCGGACTGCAATCATGTGACTGCGGTCCAAAGAGTTGGTTGTGGAATTGCAATACTTATATCGCAGTTAGCGCTGCGCTCCGCTTTTAATTGCAGTTTACTTTAAACTGCGAAAGAATGACCGCTTTACGCTGCGCTCTGCGGTCAAACCAGCGGACCGCTCTGCTTGACCAATGCGGCAATAAAATCGAAATAGTTTACAAACGTATCCGTGTTCCAATCCAAAATGTTATCCCATCTATTTCATTCAAAGTGGCTAGAAAGTCAGCGGTATTGGTGATCTGTTTTTTTGGTGTGCAAATATAAAGCGGCGGGTTATTGCGAGACAAACAGTGAAACATTGACCTTGACAATTTCTTGGACAAAACAAAATGTCGTCACTGCTGTTCCAAATATCAAGAACACATTAATAGACACCACCATACTCGCAATATATTTATTTTCATATAAAATCAAATTATAATGTGTGTTCTACGGTATAATATTGCAAAACTAAGCATCAATTTTGCGTTTTGTTTACTTTTTCGTCGGTATTAAATTACGTTTTCCTATTCTGTTAACATTATTTCGACGCGATCCTATAGTCGACATGACAATTTCTGAGATCAACACAACTTTTCATAATGTCTTTCAATTTCAAGCTGCAAGGAGACTGTGACCATAATAACATGGTGAACATATTGATAATTTTAAAAGAAAAGCATATTTTAATTTTCGAAACCTGATCATAAACAAAATATTAAAAAAATTATTTTGGAATTAGATTTATATTACTGCAAACGTTCTGTTCTGTTCTGGCTGTTGATTTCTATTGGCCCGAATCAAATTTTGTGAAGATAATATTTATTCCGGTGATAGCCATTTCTTTAGAATAAAACGGTTTACTTGTGTCACAGAGTGAGAAAGATATAAATAACGGCCTGGAATCGAACCAGGGACCTCATGTTTACCGTACCATGCCCATGGCTCTACCGAGCAAGCTAACAAGGCACACTTCATACACACTTCATCCCCATGGTCAGTTGCGTACTGTGACATTCTTCTCCGCCAAATTGAAATTCGTCCTCGAATTCTATGTTTAATTTTTGTCTCTGAATTCCATATGTTTGGGTACAATTTGGGAGTATTTATCAGTCGCGGTCCTTTGTTGGGCAACAGAATACTCAATTATCGTCCGTACCCAGAGTTCCGGTGCTCCATAGGTTTTTCCTGCAGAGTACCGAATCGGATCTCATACGCGCTTTAGCTGTTAATTGTGACATATTTTTCTGTACTTATTACACAGAAATGAATAAGTATAATACTGACATTTCTTTCAATTGAAAAATACAGAAAATATGTCGCAATTAACAGTTGAAGTGCAAATCAGATGTGATTTGGTACTTTGCAGGGGAAACCTACGGAGAGCACCATTATAAACTCTCGGTACGGACGATGCGGGAGTATTCTGCAGAGTTACTTCCCGCAACTACGTTGGGCGCTAAATGTCACAGGGTGAGAAAGATGTGTACCAGCCCGGAATCGAACCGGGGATCTCTGGTTTACCACACCATCGCTCTACCTACTTAGCAAACCGGGCACAAATACACACTTATTCACCATAGTGATCACTTCATTCAACCAAAAATTCACAAGCTAGAAGTTATGCCAAATTATTACAGTCAACGTCACAGATTATGCTCTTGGCGACATTAGCGGACACAAATTTGTCCATCAATTTGATCAAATGAACAACGGAATCTGACAGATAACACTACGACGGCGCATGGAAACATCATTATTCTGGTAGTTGGAATCAAAATGGTGGATATTAAGATCAATATGTGAGGCGCTGATGGAACCTTTAACATTTTTTATCACGATAGCAGCTACAGGGATTGTTGGACGCATTTATTTAGAGAAACAAGAGATTACAATGGATTGGATAATATACTAAGTGACATTTTGTTCTAACGTACACCAACATAGAGGATTAAATTTGCGACAATGTTGGATTCTGGATTTTGTGGACAGGTGACAGAAATCGGAGCTGGATAAGAACCGACAGACGTGATTCTGAATATGCGTGCTTGGTCTGTGGTTTTTCTTCCAGATCATGTCATGCATGTTTTAATTTCACGTCATGTCAAAGCAGCACTATTGAATATAATGAATAACTTTAATATTCTACACCAGAATTAAAGTTCATTCATCGTTTGATGTGTAACTGATGAATTAAGGTAAGTTGTATATGACAACTTTTGCCTCACCACGATAGTGGAGGGGGCATTTAGTGTTACCCTTGACCTTGTCTGTTCTTCCGTCCGTCACCAACCTAGTAACTCGAAAAACTTTTAAACCGTAATAGCTACATACATGTACCTGAAACTTGGTACATGTATGTTTGATTCGACCCCATGGTCATGGATTATCTCCCCCTTTTCAAGTTAGAATTTTCCAATTTTGTCTTGTAGCTAGTAAAACTTTTAAACCCTAATAGCTACACACCTGAAACTTGGTATGTCCTTATGATGAGTAGATTTGCAAAGTTTATTTTCATTCGACCCCCGAGTCATGGATTATCTCCCTCTTTTTGAATTAGAATTTGAAAATTTTGCCTTGTAACTCGTAAAACTTTTGTAATAGCTACAGCACTGAAATTTGATATGTAGCTTCCTTATGATGAGTAGATGCGGAAAGTTTATTTCAATTTTTGATTCGAACCCCGTGTCATGGATTATCTCTCCCTTTTGGACACTGGAATTTTGCCCTGTTTACTATCAAAGCGATATGTGGGGTATCCGTGTTCTATGAACACATTTTCTAGTTTAGTTATCTCCCTTTGTTTTTTCGCGCACTGATTTGTCCGGAGCATAACGCGAACACCCTTTACAATATTTTTTATGAAACTTAACACATGCATAGGTCTCACTGGACAGGGCGGAGCTAGCGTTAAAGGTACATGCCCAATCAGTAGGCACAAAATGTTCTTTATGTCAGAGACATCATCGGAGACATTTTCTGGCCAGATAAACAATCATTTACCATTACCCACGTATTGTTTGGCATTATTATACATTTTATATCAGAAGAAAATTTCCACATTGATATCAGGGACGATAACCGTGTTTCCTTAAAATGTTAACGGACATTACTATTTATTCTCTGTATTTATTTTTTGATGTGCAATGATCATACTTTATAATCTGTCAATTTTTTTTTCAGTTGATGCATTTAATTTAATAGTATAAATAATTATAAAATATCATGCCCCATTTGCACATGAAAATACCAATACCACCGCGCGTCATTATCAGTAAAATAAATATTACCAAATGATTATATCTGTGTAGCGGGCACTCGTAATGTTTATAACTAGTGGAATAGTGACAATTATACACTTATTTAATTCCCATAAAGAGCATTTTTAGCCTACTGAGTGGGCTTGCACCTTTAAAAAGTGGTTGGACAATTGTTGTCGCGACCGCCTGTGGACAGTGCGATATAGTCTGCACATTGACGTCCATCTGTATTTTTTTTGCCGAGCCTGCTTGCGGAAAGGGAGACTTAGTGATCACAATGACGTCCGTGCGTCAGTCCGTCCGAAATCGGTGTATGTTTTTAAATACCATATCCTAAGTCACATTGACTTGAAACATCAAATGCTTATTAGTCATCATCCATATATTCATTCTGTGTCCCACTCATGCGGCCCCTGTTCCCCAAGGTCAAGGTCAAATGACTTTGAAATTTTTGTTAAAGTTTTTGCATACCTTATACATTGTATCTCCACAACACTTACCCAGATTTGCTTCAAACTTCAGATAATTCTTTATTATCATCCATATTTTCATATTGTAGCCCACGCATGCGACCCACATGCCCAAGATCAAGGTCAAATGACTCAAATTTGCGTTAAAGCTTTTACATACGTTAATTCAAACTTCAAATAAATATACTCCGACACCATCAAATGCCTCGGTGGGCTCAACATGCGGGCCATGGCCATCTGGTTTTTATTTACCGTAGGTTAAAGTTTTTAAGAACACTATATCTCAGAAACAGCTTCGCCAATTCACTCGAAGCTTCACATGTGTGTTTATCATCATCCATATTTTCATTCTATGCTCAACCCCTGCAACCCCTGTGCCCAATATCAAGGTCAAATTACTTTGAAATTTACCTCAAAGTTTTTGACATGCCTGCATGTGGACAGTGCGATATAGTTGTCACATTGGCCTACATACGTACGCACATCCATATGTACGTCACTTCGTGCGTCCGGTTAAATTTTTTTGATTTAAGGTTAAAGTTTTTAAAGGTACATGCCCACTCAGTAGGCACAAACTGTTCTTTATAGCAATTAAATAAGTGTATAATTGTGTCACTATTCCACCAGTTCTAAAAATTATGTGTGCCCGCTATCCATATATAATCATTTAGTAATATTTATTTTACTGATAATGACTAGCAGTGGTATCAAGCTATTTTCATATTCAAATGAGGCATGATATTTTTATGCCACCGGGTTTCGAAGAAACGGGTGGCATATAGTGTTTGGACCGTCCTTCCGTCCGTCCGTCCGTCCGTCCGTCCGTCTGTTTCACAGTTTCTCAAATATGCTGCAGGTGGCATCCGCGTTCGACAGATGCATTTCTTGTTTTTAATAATTTATGCTAATTAAAGGTACATACCCACTCAGTAGGCACAACAATTAAAGTTATGTGTATTCTCAGTTATTTGTAGGAATTAAATAAGTGTATAATTTTGTCACTATTCCACCAGTTCTAAACATTACGAGTGCCCGTTATATGGATATAATCATTTAGTAATGTTTATTTCACTGATAGTGACACGCGGTGATATCAGGCTATTTTCATAGGCAAATGGGGCATGATATTTTTTAATTACTTATACTAATTAAATGTGTTTCCTTGAAAAAATAATGTTTTCGACAGATTATAAAGTATGATCATTGCACATCAAAAAATAAATAGTAATGTCTTGGTAACATTTTAAGGAAACACGGTTATCGCCCCTGATAGCAGTGTGGAAATTTACGTCTGATATAAAATGTATAATAATGCCAATAAATATGTGTATTAATGGTGAATTAATGTTTATTTTGCCCGAAAATGTCTCAGATGATGTCTCTGATATAAAGAACATTTTGTGCCTACTGAGTGGGCATGTACCTTTAAGAACACTATATCTCTGAAACCGCTTCACCAATTCACTCGAAACTTCACATACAGTGTATTTGTCACCCACATTTTTATTATTATTTATATGTGCCCAATGTCACGGTCAAATTACTTTGAAATTTCCCTTAAAGTTTTTGTTGGGCCCGCTTGCAGACAGAGCGATATAGTTGGCACATTGGTGTGCATTCAGGATAAAGTTTTTGGTTAAAGTGTTTTTTAGTTAAAGTTTTTGGGTATACTATCAAAGCCTCGGCGGGTGCGGCACGTTTTTACGTCGACGGGCTAAAGCTTTGTTGCAATAAAAAAAATTGTTTGTACTATCAAATGCCTCGGCGGGCACGACATGCAGGCCATGGCCATCTAGTTATTATGGCAAGCGATTTGATCAGTCGGCCATCGCACCATGACTAGTTTAGCACTTGATCAGTCGGCCATCGCACCAGGACTAGTTTAGCACTTGATCAGTAGGCCATCGCACCAGGACTAGTTTAGAACTTGATCAGTCGGCCATCACACCAGGACTAGTTTAGCACTTGATCAGTCGGACATCGCTCCAGGAATAGTTTAGAACTTGATCAGTCGGCCATCGCACCAGGACTAGTTTAAAACTTGATCAGTCGACCATCTCACCAGGACTAGTATAGCACTTGATCAGTCGGCCATCGCACCAGGACTAGTATAGCACTTGATCAGTCGGCCATCGCACCGGGACTAGTTTAGCCCTTGATCAGTCGGCCATCGCACCAGAACAAGTATAGCACTCGATCAGTCGGCCATCGCACCAGGACTAGTTTAGAACTTGATCAGTCGGCCATCGCTCCAGGACTAGTTTAGAACTTGATCAGTCGGCCATTGCTCCAGGACTAGTTTAGAACTTGATCAGTCGGCCATCGCACCAGCCACCAGGACTAGTTTAGCACTTGATCAGTTGGCAATCTCTAGTATAGAACTAGATCAGTCGGTCATCGCTCCAGGACTAGTTTAGCCCTTGGTCAGTCGGCCATCACACCAGGACTAGTTTAGCCCTTGATCAGTCGGCCATCGCACCAGGACTAGTGTAGCCCTTGATCAGTCGGCCATCGCACCAGGACTAGTATAGAACTTGATCAGTCGGCCATCGCACCAGGACTAGTTTAGCCCTTGATCAGTTGGCCATCGCACCAGGACTAGTAGAGCACTTGATCAGTCTGCCATCGCACCATAAGTAGTATAGCGCTTGATTAGTCGCCCATTGCACCATGCCCAGTATAGCACTTGATCATTTGGCCATCTCACCATGCCCAGTATAGCACGTGATCAGTCGGCCATGCCGAGTATAGCACTTGATCAGTCGGCCATCGCACCAGGACTAGTAGAGCACTTGATCAGTCTGCCATCGCACCATAACTAATATAGAGCTTGATCAGTAGCCCATTGCACCATGCCCAGCATAGCACTTGATCAATTGGCCATCTCACCATGCCCAGTATAGCACGTGATCAGTCGGCCATGCCGAGTATAGCACTTGATCAGTCAGCCATCACACCAGGACTAGTTTAGAACTTGATCAGTCGACCATCGTACCAGGAATAGTTTAGCCCTTGATCAGTCGGCCATCGCACCGAGACTAGTTTAGCCCTTGATCAGTCGGCCATTGCACCAGGACTAGTATAGCACTCGATCAGTCGGCCATCGCACCACGACTAGTTTAGAACTTGATCAGTCGGCCATCGCACCAAGACTAGTTTAGAACTTTATCAGTCGGCCATCGCACCAAGACTAGTATAGCACTTTATCAGTCGGCCATCGCACCAGGACTAGTTTAGCACTTGATTAGTCGGCCACGTCATCCTGCGTTACAGACAGAAGTGGTGGTCGGGGGGGGGTGGGGGGGTGTAGTATAGTCATAGACAAAAACTGGTGGTGGTGGTGGTGGTGATACACATTGTTCCCACTGTGGGATATAGACCAGAACTTTTAGGACACCAAATGTAGATGGCTGGTGTGTGTGGGGGATCATTGTTTTGTGTCCCCGGCAGTGGTGCGGAGTACAATGATGAATTACTGATGAATTACTGTATTGAACACACATGTATATGCACTGTGATACCGTACTTCACAATCCTCAGTTTTAAATTGTTTCTGTATCGTAAAACTGAACATTTATTCATTTTGAAAAACTTAAAATTGTGGCAGATGATTGAAATGAAAACCGGATGTTTACATGCGAAATGAACCGGTGCATCGGTATATTTTAACCGCACGATGACCCACTGTATATTCATACCATATCCGTACGGATATATCGTATATACGAACGGATATCGTATGTTTTTGTATAATATTCGTATAGTACGTTTGTATAATGTAAACAAACGGTACTATACGATGATACGGTAAGTTTTTAACGGAAATAGCGAAAGAATGACCGCACAAACGGTATCGCGAAAGAATTAACGCAGAAACGGTATCGCGAAAGAATGACCGCAACAACGGGACCGCGATATGGACCGCAATTAGACTGCAATTTCAGAGCGGACGAATTGCAATTCAACGACCGCTGGATTGCAATTCTTGGTAAGTGAATCGCAGGCGGGAGTGTAGTATAGCGCTTAATTAGTCGCCCATTGCACCATGCCCAGTACGTATAGCACTTGATTAGTTGGCCATCTCACCATGCCCAGTATAGCACGTGATCAGTCGGCCATGCCGAGTATAGCACTTGATCAGTCGGCCATCGCACCAGGACTAGTAAAGCACTTGATCAGTCTGCCATCGCACCATAACTAGTATAGCGCTTGATCAGTCTCCCATTGCACCATGCCCAGTATAGCACTTGATCAGTTGGCTATCTCACCATGCCCAGTATAGCACGTGATCAGTCGGCCATGCCGAGTATGGCACTTGATCATTTGGCCATCACACCAGGACTACTTTAGCACTTGATCAGTTGGCCATCGCACCAGGACTAGTATAGCACTCAATCAGTCGGCCATCACACCAGGACTAGTTTAGAACTTGATCAGTCGGCCATCGCACCGGGACTACTTTAGCACTTGATCAGTCGGCCATCGCACCAGGACTAGTATAGCACTCGATCAGTCGGCCATCGCACCAGGACTAGTTTATAACTTGATCAGTCGGCCATCGCACCAGGACTAGTTTAGAACTTGATCAGTCGACCATCGCACCAGGAATAGTTTAGCCCTTTATCAGTCGGCCATCGCACTGAGACTAGTTTAGCCCTTGATTAGTCGGCCATCGCACCAGGACTAGTATAGCACTCGATCAGTCGGCCATCGCACCAGGACTAGTTTAGAACTTGATCAGTTGGCCATCGCACCACGACTTGTTTAGAACTTGATCAGTCGGCCATCGCACCAAGACTAGTTTAGCCCTTGATCAGTCGGCCATCGCACCAGGACTAGTTTAGAACTTGATCAGTCGGCCATCGCACCACGACTAGTTTAGAACTTGATCAGTCGGCCATCGCACCAAGACTACTTTAGCCCTTGATCAGTCGGCCATCGCACCACGACTATATATAGTTTAGAACTTGATCAGTCGGCCATCGCACCAAGACTAGTTTAGCCCTTGCTCAGTCGGCCATCGCACCTGGACTAGTATAGCAATCGATCAGTCGGCCATCGCACCATGACTAGTTTAGAACTTGATCAGTCGGCCATCGCACCACGACTAGTTTAGAACTTGATCAGTCGGCCATCGCACCATGACTAGTTTAGAACTTGATCAGTCGGCCATCGCACCACGACTAGTTTAGAACTTGATCAGTCGGCCATCGCACCAAGACTAGTATAGCACTTGATCCGTCGGCCATCGCACCATGACTAGTTTAGAACTTGATCAGTCGGCCATCGCACCAAGACTAGTATAGCACTTGGTCAGTCGGTCATCGCACCAGGACCTATATAGCACTTGATCCATCGCACTTGATCAGTCGGAGGACCTAGTTTAGCACTTGATCAGTCGGCCACGTCATCCTGCGTTACAGACAGAAGTGGTGGTTGCGGGGGGAGGGGGGGGGTGGGGTGTAGTGTAGTCATAGACAAAAACTGGTGGTGGTGGTGATACACATTGTTCACACTGTGGGATATAGACCGGAACTTTTAGGATGCCAAATGTAGATGTCTGGTGTGCGTGGGGGATCATTGTTTTGTGTCCCCGGCGGTGGTGCGGAGTACAGTGATGAATTACTGATGAATTGCTGTATATTGAACACACGTGTATATGTACTGTGATACAGTACTTCACAATCCTCAGTTTTAAATATTGTTTCTGTATCATAAAACTGAAAATTTATTCATTTTGAAAAACTTAAAATTGTGGCAGATGATCGAAATGAAAACCGGATGTTTACATTCGAAATGAACCGGTGCATCGGTATATTTTAACCACATGATGACCCACTTTATATTCATATATCCGTACGGATATATCGTATATACGAACGGATATTGTATGTTTGTATAATAGTCGTATAGTACGTTTGTATAATCACTGATAATGTAAACAAACTGTACTATACGATGATACGGTAAGTTTTTACCGCAAATAGCGAAAGAATGACCGCACAAACGGTATCGCGAAAGAATGACCGCACAAACTGGACCGCGAAAGAATGACCGCACAAACGGTATCGCGAAAGAATGACCGCAAAAACGGGACCGCGTTTGGACCGCAATTAGACTGCAATTCCAGAGGGGAAGAATTGCAATTCAAGGACCGCTGGTTTGCAATTCTTGGTAAGCGAATCGCAGGCGGGAGTGTAACTCACCGATGTGAATGTGCAGCTGATCACATTTGCACATTTCATAAATTAATCCGAGCAAACTGGGAATAAGATCAATAAGACCAATAACAAAGCAGTGCTAATTGTTATGTGCTCGATTTCATTTTTCCGGCATGCGTTCGCGCTCACCATTGGTGGAATATTAATTAGGTGTAAATGCTGACCAATTGGAGATCGCGTATCAATCGCGCAGATTAACTCGACCCAGATTAACTAAATTGTTACAGCACTGCTCACGCCCCCGGCGCATGTACACAAATGTGTACGTGACAACTGGCCTTGTTTCGCTGCGTCATAATTGAGCCAGTGCATGAGATAATCAACTTTATTATATAACTGAGATTTTCGCCGAAAATGATTTGACTTTTTTCTGCAAATATATCGGAAAGTTGATAACATTTTCAGAGCAAATGCGTAATAATTACTAATTTAATATTCTTCAACATTTGATATCGTTTACAGAAAATGTACACTATTATCAGATTCATCTTCGTCGAAAATCTGGCGTGATAAGCCTGATTACCTCATGAACTGGCGCAATATAGCACGTCGGGCAAAACATGTCTATACAGGTCTGTACTCAAACCCACAGGTGGAATAGTCGGACGTGTGACACAAAGAAAATGACCATTACAAAAATATCCATTACCCCACCCACTTGATCTCGTTCTATTATTAACGTCATGTACAGTACGATACCAGGTGGCTGGGATAATGGGATTTTTTTAATAGGCATTTATTTTGGTGTCATAGGTCCCGAGTCTTCCACCTGTGCTCACCATATGAGTAAACACAAATTGCAACGCACGAGCTTGTCCGTGATGTTGCAGCTGATGGAACAGGATATCGGTCATTGGGTCATTGCGTCATCATTACTACACTTTTTTCTACACGCGTTTACAATAATGGATTGCACGGACCTGCGTAGATCTACATTCTACAGAACATGATGAATAAATAAAACATGACGTTATACAATTCTTGGATTCAATATATTTATTACATGCGAAGATAACAGTGAAAACTTATGGCATATTATAGGCATTGGCGACGTCCTTCATTCGCAGTCACAGTGTACAGTGTACATGTATTTTTTTTTTACATTATGACGTGTCTTGGGCGAGAACGGATATAGCACGGTTCGGATAAGCAACACGGAAGGTTGTATGTCGCCGGACTTCCGTGTACTAACGGGATCGCACTGTATAAGCAAACAGGATAAAATAATTTAATGGTTCGTAGTTCTACAAGCAAACAGAATAAAGTAAGTTAATGGTTCGTAGTTCTATAAGCAAACAGGATAAAGTATGTTAATGGTTCGTAGTTCTATAACCAAACAGGATAAAATAAGTGAATGGTTCGTAATTCTATAAGCAAACAGGATAAAGTAAGTTAATGGTTCGTAGTTATATAAGCAAACAGGATAAAGTAAGTTAATGGTTCGTAGTTCAATGGTTCGTAGTTCTATAAGCAAAGAGGATAAAATAAGTTAATGGTTCGTAGTTCTATAAGCAAACAGGATAAAGTAAGTTAATGGTTCGTAGTTCTATAAGCAAACAGGATAAAATAAGTTAATGGTTCGTAGTTCTATAACCAAACAGGATAAAGTAAGTTAATGGTTCGTAGTTCTACAGTCAGAATTCGTTACAACGGCATAGTTCGTCAGAGATGAATCTGCCGTTATAACGAATATGCCATTATAACGAACCTGCCGGTATAAAGAATCGGCGATTTTCTCCTCGCTATCAGACTGTCGTGATAATTCCGGTAATTGGAACATGTCGGTAATTGGTAACCACGCATTGTGTCGACGCTATTTGCTGTCATTTTACATTAGCATTATCGGCGAGATATATACTTTTTTGTCACCACATTGATAAAGCAATGCATATATACGAATATATAAAGCTAATCCGGTATTTGACAAAGTCTAGGTTGCAGGCGAACCTGTTGTTAATTGTAGAGCGCGTGGTGAATACCGGATTATCTGTGAAATTGTTTCTTTATTGTTAGCAATTCGCAAACATGTGCATTTATAAAAGAAACACATATTTTAATAAACGGTTTGTTTTAATTTACATGCTAAAATTTATAAAATTGCAAAGCAAAAACATGTAGAGTGGTTTCCCTTTAAATATTTACATGACGATTCGTCCCTATCTGAACTCGCCCCAGAGGCAATGCTACACGATAATTATTTAAATTGTTTACGATTATGATATTTTTTTATTTACGATCTATCGGTCCTTACTGGATTTAATCACTTGTAAATTTAGTTGCTAACTGTTCATTTCTTAATTGATGTTTGCAAAATAGTACATCACAGCAGGTGACAAGGTACCGACACGTTAATTGCCGCGATTTATGACAGCAGGTCGGGGTTAATCAGCTGTGAAATTGTTTAGATATGGTCAGTGACTGGTTCCCGAATATCGGTACGTAATGCCGGATAACAGAGCTGGTACCAGCGACGCCGGGTACTAGCGATGCCGGGTACCAGCGCCGTTATCATGGTTATGACGCACATTATATGGTCAGTGACTGGTTCCCGAATATCGGTTTCCATAATGCTGGATAACAGAGCTGGGTCACAGCGCTGGTACCAGCGACGCCGGGTACCGGCGCCGTTATAACGCACATTAAATAAGACTTAAACTGTGTATTCGCTTGCGGGAATTCCCTGCCGGTGCCGGAAGCCGAATTTGCCGGTATATCGAGCAGATTAAAGAGCATGCCGATTGGTTTGGCGGCTTATTGTGCCGGGAGGCGAATATGCCGCTATAACGTGTGCCGCTGTAACGAATTCTGACTGTATAAGCAAACAGGATAAAATAAGTTAATGGTTCGTAGTTCTATAAGCAAACAGGATAAAGTAAGTTAATGGTTCGTAGTTCTATAAGCAAACAGGATAAAGTAAGTTAATGGTTCGTAGTTCAATGGTTCGTAGTTCTATAAGCAAACAGGATAAAATAAGTTAATGGTTCGTAGTTTTATAAGCAAACAGGATAAAGTAAGTTAATGGTTCGTAGTTCTATAAGCAAACAGGATAAAATAAGTGAATGGTTCGTAAGTATATAAGCAAACAGGATAAAGTAAGTTAATGGTTCGTGTTAGTTAAAGTTTCTATAACCTAAACAGGATAAAATAAGTTAATGGTTCGTAGTTCTATAAGCAAAACAGGATAAAAATAAGTTAATGGTTCGTTAGTTCTTATAGCAAACAGGATAAAGTAGTTAATGGTTCGTAGTTCTAGTAACAAACAGGATATAATAAGTGAATGGTTCGTAATTTTATATAAGTTAATGGTTCAAACTGGATTAAAGGTTAGTTAAATGTAAAGTTAATTGGTTCGTAGTCATTACGCAAACACGTCTTATTTGGAATTAATAAATTTGTGAACTACTTTCGGCAAGGGAGATAATCAATATCACGCGAACTATTTTCATGCGAGCCAAGCGGATTGTTCTGTTTATTAGTATATAGAGTTTTAATCTATCTCCTGTGATATATAATGATATATTACTTTGATATGTTATGGGTACTAATACATGTTGTTTCAATAGCGTATCTCTGTAACGGTATCGTTGTAGATGGAGTTGCAAAATAATTTAATAATTATTACGTTCAAATGGTTGCGTAATACTGATAGCACTTCTGTATAAATGTAATCGTCGTAAATGGCGCAATAGTCGCGAGGTTAAGGTCGCCGACTTTTATGATTTAATTACCGATTCCCGAAAGGTCGTGAGTTCGAACCTCGACTTGGTATATATTTTTTTTCTCCATATATATTATTTTTCTGATTTTAATATATTCACAATTTTATGATTTTAATACAAATAGGGTAAAGGAGGGTACGTTCGGACACTTCGGGTTTCTGTCTGGAACCACGTTCCTGTAACGCACATCAACCCCGCGATATCAACTGATACGAAAGCCGGGACCATTTCCGGTTGGTTTTAATGATACCACACCGCATTACTGTTGAATACCATTTATTTACGAGTCTTATCGTCACGTTCATCGGGGTAGGCGGTACCTTCGGACAAAAGGCGGTACATTCGGACACGCTGACAGGTACTTTCGGACATGACCTAACATATTTACCGCCGTCTTATTTTCGTTGCTTAAAGCATAGTCATGTGTTTCTGCTGTTGTCGAGCGCTATGGGTACCGCCAATAGTAGTGACTAGTACATGTGGTACTCTTAGATGGTGGCTCCACGTGTTCTTCCATGATGCTTTCATATCCCGTGTACAGTTAGTGGACATAAGAAATTTCCCGCAAATTAAAATCCCATAGACTTACACGTATTTCCAAATTTGGTTTCAATCATGCTAACTGCTCAGTACATACTGAACCAATTGTAATGAAATAATTCTTATGAATACCCAGATTTGGGCAGAATGTGATAGTCTTGAATAGTTATTATCTCACCCAGTTTGCTAGATACATGTATTTAAATTTACGTATTTTTTGACGTCGCCTTTTTTGGGCAACGTCACCATTGACGTGAATGGGACACAGCATTTTACAAACTATTCCAAAAGTTTAAAGGCATGCATCTCGCAAGCCAGTTGGAATATTGAATATCTAAAACTAGCATGTTCTGCAGAAATCTATTGGCTATTCAAGCTGTCGTTCAGGTGATCTGAATTTGGGGAGATTGAGGCATTTTTATATCATTTTTATATATTGGAACTATAAGAACCTCCAGGACACGATGGAAAACACATAATAATAGTCGTGTTCAGCGATTTGCAAGGATCGCCAGACGTTGTCTTTTGTTTATACTTACGCACTTATCAATGTTTACCCCGCCATTGGGGACGGAGGGGATGGGGTGTGGGGAGGGGAAACAGGGAAATTATACAAATGGTAAAACTTGAGTGTCTAATTCTAATTCCCGCCTGTCCGGATTTTTTTGCTCTGTCTAATTCCCCGCGTGTGGTGGCAGGTGGGAGCACGCGATGGGTAATTTAACGATCGGGGTTCATCCTTACCGGAATTCCGACTGGAGACCTGGTTTGGCCCTCACATACGTCTTTGGCATTTTGTATGTGACAGTTGAATCTGGTTATGCCCCTTATGTGAGTATTACGATTATTCGTAATCCTATTTTAGGGGAAGGGGCCAAGTGACTTTGGTGTGGTATGGACCTGCCACCAGGTCAGGTTATTCTAATTTCATGGCTGAATATATTGTTTCTCGATGTAAATATTCAGTTATGATTTTGGAATTTTCCCCCCAATGCAGCAGGTTAAAACGGGATCGAACCCGTTTGCCCGGCCTTACATGACCTTAGCTGTTGATAGGCCGTTAAACACCAATAAACAAAAACTAATTCCCCGCGTATTCCCCCCCCCCCCACCAGGGGCGGTGAAAACATTGATATGTGCATTAAATCTCTGTAGTTTGTACATTGTGTACGGGACAGCTGTAAACAGTCCCCAAGCTTCTATCAATGCTGTCATTGATGCGTTTAGTAGCTCTTAAGCCAGTTCTAGGTGGCGTTTGTGTCATTGTTAATTTCGCTATTCTGGTACGGTCTGTGACACACATGATGGGATACAATTAAACCCTGTTACAGAAGTACGGGTATTTGTCTGGTAGTTGTGTTCAACGAAATCCAATGATCAAATAACTGTGTCTATTTCTTTATATGCAACTTGACTGGCCTACCTGTGTAGATGAATGTGACAGGTTCGCGAACAGAGTATACAGATTTCCTTGTGCAGATACAATACAGGATGTAGCTGATACAGGTCGATCTACACTGGTTGCAAAGGCATTAATAGACCGGGTTTTCTCAGATTTTTGCCTATGACGTATAGTTTTCACCCAAGTGAGGATGACAATGGGTATTGTTAAACCGAGGGCAGGCATGCGTATGTACATACATGGAATAGCAATTGTTAGAGACTGTGGGTATACCATAAAAGATGCACACGCATACAAAATGTACATTAATTTACTCGGTTACTTTATTTAAAAGCATCTTACGTGAATAAATAAAATAATTATTGATGAACGTAGTTTAATTCGAGGCCATAACTACTTCCTCGCACATTACCACCAAAGCATCGATGCATGGAGCACTAACTTCCCGAGCTATGTTGTTTGCAAGAATCACAAGACTGGTCACCTCATTTCCAGCCTCGTCCCACCTAGCGATGATGTCGTATGTTTTGTTGCAGACACAACTGAATGTATTTACAAGACGTCTTAATAGCAAATACACGTGAACCATTAAGTCACTATCAAACATCCATTCATGCTGTAACATATGCAGTAGGTGATGTTCAACAAACCACCGTTTTGTGAGATCGTGCGCCGTTGTTTCCCTCAGCTGCAGGATGGACATAATGTTGGTTGACATCTTACATATAAGGTTAAGGAACTCTGGTAACAAGCGTATATGGAACTGTCATCTTAATGCCAATATTATGACGATGCGGCGTGACACGAAAATATTCCCAAATGCGGTTGCAAATAGTGTAGCTCAGATCAGCCTGGGCATCGGCGCAGTCTGATCAGGGACTACACTTTCGCTATTCAGTCAATGAAATGGTCATGGTGTTTATAACGAATAATGATTGATTGAGTATTGGTGTTTAACGGCCTATCAACAGCTAAAGAGATCACTTTCAGACTGTATGAGTGTGGTAGCTTATTCGGGGCTACTCTGGTAAAAACCTCATTTGGGCCAATGTTGCCATTACCGTAATAACTCTAAAATATTCGGACAAAAAAGCAAACAGTGTAGACTCAGATCAGCCTGCTCCTGAAGGAGAAGTATAATCAGGGTCAGTGCTGTTTGCTATTCTACTAGATTGTTTTGGATACATCACCGGCTAGAAGAATCAACCGGCTTAAATGTTAAGACAGTTGTAAAACATTAATTGGTTATGGTGTCCGAATATTTAGAGTAAATACGTTACGCATCACATGTAATCGATAAATATGAACACCAATTAAGGTATTACATGTATGTTGAATAATAAGTATTTGACACAACCTGCGCAGATATGAAGTGACATTTTACGCACTTTTGATACATAGTTCCGTCATATACAAATGTTGGTATAATGCATTTTATTATATACCTACCCATGAAATGCATAGTTATACGATGTAAATAAATGTCATATGTTCTCGTCGATAAAATAAACAACATCCGGTGAAAATACGGCTACTTCCGCTATCTATATTCATATTCTATATTTAGAAAGAAAACAGCGCAAATAGGCTGCAAATACACATTCATTACCGTATACAGTCTAAAAACTGCTAATTTCCATGGAGAGGTATATAATAAATAGAATATTCGTATTTTTGCAACTAATATGACATAAATGTTCATCTCGTGGTGTGAAATGTCCATATTTCACTCGTGCCTATCGGCACTCGAGAAATATGGACATTTCATATCACTCAATGAACATATATGTCATATTCGATGCAAAAATATGAATATCCTCTATTTATTTCAATATTTTGGTTTTCTTGCTCTCCAATTTAATTTTCCTGTTTTCTTCTCTTTTTCTTTTCCTATTCTCCTTTTCTTGTAATTGTTTATCTTTTGTTTCTTTTTCGCATCTCTTATTCTCTAAAAATCACGTCGCTGGTTAATAACCTATGGGATGTGATTTTACGCTTCGACTTTTGTTGTTTACAGCTGTCGGCCGTTTCTGTTTGCGGGGACGCGACATGAAATAAATCATTCAGTTCTGAATTCCAGAGATTCGACCACGATTCTTCTGGTTCCTCAGGTAGGTCGTTGGTGAAGGAGTCATTGATACTGGCAAGAATTGTGGCAGCTTCAATGTCCTCTGTATTGCTAGATGGACATACATTTAACTCACCGACTTTATTCCCGTGAATATCTAAAATTTCTGGCGCAAACACTACCTGGTTTAGGGTTGGCTCGGAACAAATTGAGTCAAATACTGTGTTTGGTAACACATCTGCGGCAATTTGGGAGGACACAGTACGGTCGCCTGAATACGTTGGTATTTCTGTATCGGGACATGGCTGGTTGTCATCAATGTCATTATGCTCATATGTAGACATAGATACATCCTCTCCTGACATGGTGACAGTAGCAGACGATGGGCCTTTATTTAAAACCCACTGCAACGGATGACCTGTGTACGTCTTATCTTTTTGATGTGTGTGTGTCGAACAAATCAATAGGGAGCAAATGGGAGCAAAAATGCTTCCTTTGGTATGGCTAGTGGGTTCCACTCATATATACCTGTTGCTTCAAACCCAGCAACAATGTTCGATCTCGAAAATGCTTCGTTGTATGCTGCTGTCATCAGTTTGGGAAATGAAATTTTGTTTACCATGGCCGTAGTGCTACTGGACATGTACTCGCTACACTTACCGTCATACAGTTTTTGGAATGGTCCAAACACGGTTCTATCTAAGGGGCATAGATAATGGGTCGAATGTGGGGGCAGAGCGAGGACATGAATATTGTTAAGTTTTGCTGCTTCCAGCAAGCTCAGGGTCTCATGAGAGTGGTGGGAGTCTAGTACAAGCAGTTGTGGTCGTGATGGGCCACAGTATTTGAGGAACACTTCTTCAAACCATGCAAGACCGAGACTGTCATTCATATAAGAATTTTTCTGGAATCCCCAAAGTGCATTGACTGGGCCCTCTTCTGTGTTGTAGGAGCGTAATGCTTTTTCTGTCTTCCCCTTTACCACGATCAGCGGTGGCAGCTTTCCTCCAGCGGCGTTGACGCAAGGCAACATAGTAACAGATTCTCTGCTGTTACCTGTACGTCCTGGAACAGAACGTACACCTCGCCTGGCAACAACTTTCGTTGGCTTGTGTTCCATGCTGATGCTGGTCTCGTCCATGTTCCACACGCTGGTTGGAGGGAAAAAAAATAAATCTTTTACGATATCTTTCAGATCACGAAAGTAGTTGCCGACTATAACGGTTATTGATACTGTGCGGGCCCTTATTGTTGTCAGCTTCTCTGGCTTTCGGAGGGTGTGGAGGTCCGGATGTCGTTTCTTAAGGCCTGCCCACCAGGACCTCGCAGGGATACCCTTTGTGAAGTTGTTTTTAATACTTAATGCCCTAACGAGGGTTCCTGCTCTGGCTTGAATGGTTTTCTTTGAGACACCAAACCCCTGTTCTGAGAGATCCATGGCCTTCTTTACCATTTTCCTTTCGATCTCCTCTGGTATCGTCGGTTCTTTCCCCGGTCGAGTCGCCACGTCGATTCGGCCCGAAATCCGATCCCCAAGCGTCGACTTTGGGACGCCAAATTTAGTCGATGCCTCCCGGATTGACATTCCATGTCTGACTGCCTCCACGGCCTCGATCATGCGCTCAATCGGATATGTAGAGTTTATGTTCTTTGATATTCGTGGCATTATTCTAATACTGAGGTTAAGGTAAGTTTTTATTTTATTTTCAAAATATTACTATTAGGCTTACTGTTTTCAAATTGGCTTAAGAACAGACAGACAGACGGACAGTCGTGTTCGGCGACTATCATGGATCTTTCGACTGTCATGTTATTTAATATTAAAGATGGGGGCCCGCACATAAGTATGAATTGTGGGGGTTATCATTTATTGCTTCAACCTTTAGATATGACACAAATAACATTTATTTATTATTACATGGTACACTTTTTATCAGTGTTTTGCAATATTGGAAAAGACGGAAATCAAGAATTGTGTACATGTGTACAATTGATTTAAATATTTAACTATTAATTTCCGTAAGAAATGTATTTTGGCATAATTTGAGGGCAGTAATAAATTACTTTCGAATACGGATCTTTAACAATGCTATAAACATATTAAACGTTCCTGAATTAGCAAGTATTGACAAAGCCTAAGGATAAAAACCGTTGTGTACGAATTGACCGGGATGAACTGTTTTGGGACGTAAATTAATGATGCGAACATCACAGGAGCCTGGTTCCATACGTTTTCTACGTAGGATTTTAATCGGTGACGCGCTTAGAAAATCTCACAGGATTTTGAGAAGTGATTTTTTTAATATTAAAACAGACCAGTAGACATTGCACCTACTTTGTTTCCTAACACACATTGCTAATTTATGTGGAAAACTGCTGTCCGAATGTACCCCCGTCAGGCTTTTTTGCATGCAGGTACCTTCGGACAGACATATTTATTGAATTATACGCAAACAGAAATTGGCAAAAAACAAAAACTGAAAAGCATAATATTTTGCAAAATAAATCAATAATCAACCACAAAATGCACAAGGATACGATGATCTACCAAAAACGGGTCTAATTCACGTATATATATCGGGCGGCTCTCGTGCCAGGCGGCTGTGCGATGTGTTGACAGAATGTTGAAAATGGCACCATGTCACAACAATGTGACGTAAGCGTGAATTTAACCAATCGTATGTCAGTTTACATCAGACATATATGATGACAACTATCTTACTTAGAACAACTATCATTGGGTTTTATTAATTGAGTAGACCAATGACATTCGTTCCAGAA